>JAEVFF010002105.1:0-18786 GCA_018901945.1 Pugionium dolabratum
TAGGCCTGTCAAGCGGGTCAGATCCGCCCCGCCTGACCCGCCCCGCGGCGGGTTACAGATTTTTTTGCATAAAATTTTTTTATCCGCAAAACCTATGAATCAATTTTTTTAGACCTGCACCCGCCCCGCATTAATCAAGCGGGTCCCGCGGGTGACCCGCTTCATTTTTCAAAAAAATTTTAAAAAATTTAATAAATTTAATTAAACTAAAATATTTAATAAATTTAATTAAAATAAAATATTTAATACATTTAATTAAAAATTTTAAAAATATTTAATAAATTTAATTAAACTAAAATATTTAATAAATTTATTTAAATTAAATTATTTAATAAATTTAATTAAAGTTTCTAAAAATATTTAAATAATTTAATTAAAATATTTAATAATTTTATTTGTTTGGGTTTAAATTAGCTTGAGCTTAAATTAGTTGGGCCTGAATTTGATTAATTTGATTGAGCCCAAAATTTACGGGTACCCGCTAACCCGCAAGTTAAAAAATTGCGACCTGTACCCATCCCGCTCTAAATAATGCTCGATTCGCACCCGCCCTGCATAAGAAAATTTTTTTTTCACTCGATCCGCACCCACCCCTCAGCGGATCAAACGGGGCGGGACCCGCGGGTAAAGAATCATATTGACAGGCCTAGTTATTCTATTATCATTTAAATTTCTTGAAATTAATGCTGTGTGTGCTAACTTTTTCTCGTAAAAGGGTGACAAAATAATGATAGAATTTTCATCCAAACGTTGATATGAATCTAATACTTACAAATCAAGTAAGAGTTTTAAGTTTTAAGTTTAAAGAAATGCTAGATTTTTTCGCATATAAATTAAATAAAATACTAAAAATAGTATGTTATTGATGAAGTCCATATTATATTTTGGAATAAATATATCACAAATATGATATAAATGTGTTTGGTCTGCTGTAAACGACAAAATAATCTTCCTATGATAAAAAATGTCAAATGTTTATAGTAATGATAACATTCATTGTTGGAAAGTTACATTCGACACTTTGTGAATGCAAACACAAGGATTGGGCTAAGTTGCTAGACATCTCCCAATTCTCATACAACCTACAACCGAATGAATCGACTTATCGTAGTACTTTTGAGCTTGCTACGGGGCAACAATCAAGGATTGGGTTTTGCAAATGACACATATATCTATGTTGCATCTGGAGAAATATATGGTGGTGAAAAGACTCTGAGACCACTCATAGAGCTGTTTCCAAACTTCTATACACCAAGGAAATGCTTGCAAGTGATGAGCTTAAGCCTCTGCTTCCCTTTTCTTCACGCCTTGCTGTCATTGACTACATATTCAGCGATGAAAGTGACGTCTTTATCACTAATAATAATGGTGTGACTAAATGAGTATTGGATCACGGTATTGGGCCAAATTCACTCAAGGCCCAAAAAGATATGTTCGATAGTGAAACGGTGCGTTTCATGTAGGTTGAATGATGAGCTTCAGATATAACCGAGAAATCGATGTTGCTGAAGGGTAAGAGTGAAAAAGAGAGGAAGAACAGTGGCTGCGGGAAAATCAACTTGCGAAAGGAACAGAGAAGAAGAGATCTTAAATACCTTCTTGTATTTTGTTCTGATCTTGGTGTTCTTACGAACTCTGTACTGTTGTTGATTGAGTGCTGTTCTTGAGTGAGGTTCTTCACTCCGAGATGTACCATGACCGGGTTTTGGTCATGGGAACTCGTTAATCCTCTGTGTCATTTTTATTCTCGCACGAAAACACAAACAAAACCACATTAAGAATCAATCGATCACTAAAGCAAAATGTTACAAATGGAAATATGGCCAAGATTCTTGCAGGACGAAGCTAATGAACCTAATAACTTTTTCTCATTAGACCTATGGTGTGAACTATGTTTTTCCAGTATGAAATAGCGGACGATGCCATCTTATCATTCATTACCTTACACAAAACCCACCCAGTCCATCCTTTAGCTAGAATAGGCTATAGGTAATATATAAAGACCTTCTCTTGCTTTGCAACACATAAATAAGTAGTTTGGTTGAGGCTTACACGACACATCCTCATTGACAACTACATCAATTGTGTTTTTCTAATTCCCATGTTCATTAATCCACTTAACCCAGTAGACATGAATCATCACTTCTGATTATGTGATTACAGGAGATACATGGGGCACAAGAGCACCATCAGGCCAAATGCAAAGAAACTCAGTGCTTTGTTCATGGAGCGCGAAAAGATGGAGTGGCAAACTTTCACCAAAAAAGTGAAATCTTGTCAACGCGGATTCATGGGTGATTCAGATGAGTTCAAGCCAGGACGCGGTGAGTTCCACGAATACCCACAATCTTGCATCTGTCAGAGACCCTTCTCTTATGACAAAACCACAACTGACGATGAAGAAAAAGACATACCAGAAGAAATCCACAACAGCACAAGACCTGCACATGAGCATTTGTCTTCAGTAGATAATGAGCGCGATGAAGTTTTCCCAAACTAGCCAGTTTATGATGCATCAATGAGGATCGCTGGAATTCACTGTAACCAGTTAATTCAAACTTTTGTAAGAGAATAATAGCATACAACCATAAGAATCTACGTGACTTAATTAGAAATCTTGTGTTGTTTCAGCTGTTGTAAGGAGATTGATCAACACAGGTAGAGGAGAGCCACTTGTGTTGCTTCAAGTGTTCATAGATACTTCCATCGAATAGCCATACATAATTTACAAAAACTGTTTTTTTTTTCTGATTTTGAAACACTACCAAAACTGTTTCCTATCTTGTATTTGTCTTACATTATTATCTCAAATGTAGTTTTTGATCTTAAAACCCGTTGTATTCCCTAGATTTTTGAAGTGTAAAATCATGTTTTTTTTCTTGATTCCTAACATTTTTTTGTTTGTATTTTATTTTAGAAAATTAGAAAATTAGTGTTTCAATTCAACTTTAAATGTTTTATTTTAGTCCGATCAAAAGATTGGCGTATTTGATGAAAAACCATTGGAATTCACACCAAATGTGTCTTTGGTGCAATAACTATGCAAAGGCCCCATACATTAAAACTATAAAACCAATTTTTGATGTGGAGTTGTTAGATATAAAACTATCAGAACAGATGATTATACAGTGTTCATAATTACATATATAAAATAGTTACATAACAATTCTATAGTTACATGGTAATAACCAACCATAGTTAACAATTTTGTAATGAGGCTGTAATGATTCTTTGAAAAGCCCAACAGGGGCCCATAACCTGAGACCTGAAAACAAGGTTTTTAGGTTAGGCCCTCTCACTGAACGAGAAGCTTCACCTGGATTAACCAAAACACACTCCATAGTTGTAGGCCTACAACAAGCGTAATCACCAACACAGGAACGTTTCACGTCTCACCACGTGTCAGTATTTACACGTGCGATATTTTAATTGGTGGTACCTCTGAATCTTATTCCACCTCGGTATTTCTCTTTTGTTTTTTTTTTGGCAACCCCCTCGGTATATTCACTCTTTTCCTTCAGTTTTCTCCAGAACGACTGAAAACTTTGAATCTGCAAATCGACTTTTCCTGGAGAATGCGATCGGTGCTCGGATACTGGTCAGTATCTTCGCTTTACTCTTTCAAATTAATACATTTCCTTTCGAATTTTCTTTGGTTTAACTTACCTGTTCGGATTAATTTTTTCTCTTCTGAGTATCGAATTTTTCTACGAATGTTTTTGTTTGGTTCCTGAGAACATTGGTAATTTACTCTGTGGTGGCTTTGGTAAAAGCTTTTATAGAGCTGAGTAATCGTGTATCTTATCAGCCGTGATCGATTTGATGTTGAAAACTAGTCGGAGATTGTTAGGATTTATTCTGTTTCTAAGGAAGTTTTGGGTTCTAATGTCTCTTTTCTTTTATCTGCAGAGGAAATGCGGCTCTATTCTTGGTGTTTAGTTAACGATCGGAATATGGGGAAGATATTTACCGGGTTAGTGGTGTTCTTGTCATTGCTCTCTTTACTCCCTGTTCCATCCGAATCGGCTGTTTCGAGCGTAGATCTAGGTTCAGAGTGGGTAAAAGTTGCCGTAGTTAATCTTAAACGGGGACAAAGCCCAATATCCGTAGCCATTAACGAGATGTCCAAGAGGAAATCCCCAGCCTTAGTGGCATTCCAATCTGGAGACCGGTTACTGGGTGAGGAAGCTGCAGGGATAACAGCTCGTTACCCGAATAAAGTTTATTCACAACTGAGGGACATGGTGGGAAAACCTTTCAATCACGTCAAGGAGTTTATCGATTCTGTGTACTTACCATTTGATCTTGTAGAAGATTCCAGAGGTGCAGTTGGTATTAAGATTGATGATGGTTCAACTGTTTACTCAGTGGAGGAATTGTTAGCTATGATCTTGGGTTATGCCTCAAATCTAGCAGAGTTCCATGCAAAAGTTCCAGTGAAGGATATGGTTGTTTCAGTTCCTCCTTACTTTGGACAAGCTGAGAGACGGGGTTTGATCCAGGCTTCTCAGTTGGCCGGGGTTAATGTCCTCTCCTTGGTTAATGAGCACTCTGGTGCCGCTTTGCAGTATGGGATTGATAAGGATTTCTCTAATGGCTCAAGACATGTCATATTTTATGACATGGGTTCAAGTAGTACTTATGCAGCCCTTGTCTATTACTCAGCTTATAATGAGAAGGAATATGGAAAGACTGTTTCTGTCAACCAATTTCAGGTTAGATGCTCTTAGAAAATAGTCTGGTTTTTTTTTCCTTATTTTGTGGTTTCGACATTTTTTTTCTTGCAACATGTGTGACATATGCTCTCCCCTACTCAGTTTTATTCTTTTTAATTTGGTCTCCGTTAGAATGGTTTTCATAATAGGTCGAATATGTTTATGTAAATGTAGGTCAAGGATGTTAGATGGGACTCAGGACTTGGAGGACAGAGTATGGAGATGCGCTTGGTAGAGTACTTTGCAGATGAGTTTAATAAACAACTTGGTAGTGGAGTTGATGTGAGGCAGTTCCCCAAAGCAATGGCTAAATTAAAAAAACAAGTCAAACGTACAAAGGAAATTTTGAGTGCAAACACTGCGGCTCCAATATCTGTTGAATCGCTCCATGATGATCGTGACTTCAGGTATATTATTTGAATGCAGATAATATCTATCGAGGTTTATCTTCCCAGTTCACTGAACCTTGAATGCAGAAGTGTTCACATGATTTATTTATCTCTCTCGGAGCACTGGGGTTGTAACTTTGTACATGGCCCTCAAGATTCCTGAATATTGGAGATTCCTTCTTTGATTCATATGCTTATGATTGGTCTGATTTTGTGATGCGCATGAGATTCTAACTTATTTTCTTTCAGGAGCACAATTTCCCGTGATAAGTTTGAGGAACTGTGTAAAGATCTGTGGGAGAGATCTCTTACACCTCTAAAAGACGTGCTCAAGAATTCAGGTTTGAAGATTGATGATATTTATGCAGTGGAGCTAATAGGAGGAGCTACTAGAGTTCCCAAACTACAGGTAGCTACATAGATAAAACATCTTTTCATGATCTCACAGCCAATTAATTTTTATCCATCCAAAATTGTGAGATATTTAGCTTTTTTTATTTTCTCAGATGAACTAAAGATGATTTTTTATATCTCAGAGCACGATCCAGGGATTTATTGGGAAACAAGATCTAGACAAACATCTGGATGCTGATGAGGCTATTGTCCTGGGCTCAGCACTACATGCTGCTAACTTGAGCGATGGAATTAAACTGAAACGTAGGCTAGGTATAGTTGATGGTTCGCCCTATGGTTTTCTAGTTGAGTTGGAAGGCCCTAATGTTCAGAAAGATGAGAGCACAAAGCAACAACTCGTACCACGGATGAAAAAGCTACCCAGCAAGGTATTTATTGCATTACATTTACGACCTTTTGAAGCTTAGAAAATGTTTGTCTGTCTTGTAATACTTGTGTACCTGATTTTCTGACAGATGTTTAGATCCTTTGTCCTTGACAAAGATTTTGACGTGTCACTTGCTTATGAGTCCAAGGATATTCTACCGCCTGGAACCACCTCCCCTGTGTTTGCACAGTATTCAGTTTCTGGTTTGGCAGATGCAACTGAGAAGTAAGAGCTTTAAGTTTGCTTTCTTATTGTTCTGTTTAGCCTTCCATGTGCAACAAACAAACTTAATGCATATAGATTATTGATCTGTACAGATATTCTTCCCGGAATCTATCAGCACCTATCAAGGCAAATTTACATTTCTCTCTAAGTAGAAGTGGGATTCTCAGTCTAGACCGAGGAGATGCTGTAATTGAAATCACAGAATGGGTAGAAGTTCCTAAGAAGAACGTGACTATTGATAGTAACTCAACCACTGCAACAGGCAATGCCTCTGACGAGAATTCACAAGAAAACAAAGAGGACCTACAAGCTGATGCTGGAAGCAGCACTGCTTCAAATACAACAGCAGAAGAACCAGCTGTGGTTGACCTGGGCACAGAAAGAAAGCTGAAAAAGCGGACATTCAGGATTCCTCTGAAGGTGTATTTTGGCTTACTGTTTCCAAGATTTTCTTGTTTTGTGTCGATACCAGTAATCTGATTATATGACTTGTAGGTAGTTGAGAAAACTACTGGACCTGGATCACCTTTTACGAAAGAGTCTCTTGCTAAAGCTAAGATAAAATTAGAAGCCTTGGACAAGAAGGATAGGGAAAGAAGACGAACGGCTGAGTTAAAAAACAACCTTGAATCTTATATATATGCTACCAAAGAGAAGGTGTGCTTTATATAGATCACTATCATAGCTACTTCATGGTCTTCGTTTGCTGGCTATAATCTCCGTTTTCTCTGTACCGATAAATTATTTTTAGTTGGCATTTGTCAGAAAACTCAAAGCTTTGGTTTTATTTTGGTCCTTGTACAGCTAGAAACACCCGAGTTTGAAAAGATATCCACCAAAGAAGAACGAAAAGCGTTTGTTGAGAAGCTTGATGAGGCATGTATCTATTTTCTTCTGAACAATATAAACAAATGGGTTCCAGTGATGAGTCTAGCCTTTGACACTGAGGGGTGTCTTATGTTCTTCAGGTGCAAGATTGGCTTTACATGGATGGTGAAGATGCTAATGCCACAGAGTTTCAGGACCGGCTAGACTCACTAAAAGCCGTTGGCGGTCCCATATCTTTCCGGTTTGTTCTCTGCTCGTATTGATTGAACCGAAGCTTCCTGAAAAAATGTTGTTATAAACCCTTTGCTTTAATTCTCTATAGATCAGAGGAGCTTACAGCACGACCCGTAGCAGTGGAATACGCTCAGAAATACCTAACCGAATTGAAAGAGGTAATCTGATCTGACTGACATTACATGGTTTTTGCAAATTTTCTCATGATTAAAATAATATACCGCTGAGTTTTATATTGCAGATCATAAAAGAGTGGGAAATGAACAAATCTTGGCTTCCAAAAGAAAAAATAGACGAGGTTATTTTGCACATCTAAATGAAACACAAAAAACAGCTCTCTTTAAAGCTTCTGGCGAGCTCTGCTGAACTGCGGTTTTCTATTTCAGGTCTCAAAGGAAGCAGAGAAAGTAAAAAGCTGGTTGGAGAAGAATGTGGCTGAGCAGGAAAAGTGAGTTTCACTTCATTACTTTCTCTTCTTTTTTTTTTTGGTACTGTGTCTTCAAATTACATTCTACAGATTGTGAAAGTAACATCAAACTTGTCACAGGACTGCTCTGTGGAGCAAGCCGGTGTTCACGTCGGATGAAGTGTACGCCAAAGTATTTACTTTACAAGACAAGGTACCAAAAGAGATGTATATTAAATGTTATTTTAAGCAAAAGGGTTTTCATAGTTAGAGGTTTAATAATAATATAAAATGTAGGTCACAAAGGTGAGTAGGATCCCAAAGCCAAAGCCAAAGATAGAGAAAGCAACCAAAACGGAGAACACAACGAAGGAGGAGGAACAATCAAAATCTTCTGATGAACCTGCAAAAGAAAAGGAAAGCCACGACGAGCTTTGATTAACATTATATAATAGAGTTTTCATTATGCTTAATTTTGTGTTTAAAGAGGCAAATAGGATTTAAATAGGCAGCTAAGATGAACAATTCCTTTCTCCTCAACTTATTCACAACAGATTAGAAACTCGGGATTTTTCTGTGTTTTTTTCCATTAAATATCAAGTTTTGGTCTCTTTTTTTCTTCTTTCAATTGAACATTAATTATAGTGGAATTTCAAATTTGGTTGTCTTTTACTCATGAACCGAATTCAAATTTGTGTTTAGTGTCATAGTTTTATACTTTTATTATTTTACATATTCAAATTCACATTTGTTAGAAATACAAAAATTGCATGAATTTCACATTTTGTGTTGAATTATAATATTGTGTTAGGCATGAACAATAAAGCACCAGTGGTCTAGTGGTAGAATAGTACCCTGCCACGGTACAGACCCGGGTTCGATTCCCGGCTGGTGCAAGTTATAACATTTTTTTAGTTCTCTTGAAATAAGCAAAGGTTTTTTTTTTTGTTGCCTGGAACTCTCACAACGAGCATTACCCACCCACCTCTGGAATTGGGAGCCAATAATTAGGACAGTCATGAAAAATATTCCTAAAACTTTTGAGTTCTAATGCTCTCCTTTGCAAGGCCATATGCACATTTATTATTTTCTTCTGTCAAAGAAAACAAATGATATCACTTGAAAAATAAATGTACTAATTACTTGATAGCAGCTACATATATATCTTCCCAATCTTAGATTAGAGGATTCAAACCAATTTCTCTACTAAACAACAGCGGTATGCATGATTGCATTATATGAACATTTCACATTTGCTTTGTGTCATTGTACGACAACAAGGAACTCTTTAGTGATTGCCTGAGCTCAATGAGCTGGTCCACATGCTGCCACCACGTGACCCTCATTCCAGAATCTGCCCAGCCTCCTAAAATCATTAATTCTTTGCAATATATGTTGAGTATTCTACTAAACCTAATCGTTATAATTAAAGAAATGTTCAGCATTTTCATGTTAGGGATGAAGAGGAAATCAAGAAAGCGACTGTAGTGAGTCCCTTGTTTGATATATAGACATGTGAATATATATATATATTTGCCAATCCTGTTCTTGCTTAAAGTATAAACATTTAACGTGGTAAATGAATACTATTAAGCGTATTCGACATATGCAAAACTTGTATATATTTTTGTCAACTAAAAGTTTGTATGAAAATAAGTTCGGATAATGCATATTATAAAGTTAGAACATATCGTTTTAACTTATAAATTTAGTAGCTAAATATTCGAATCAGAATACTCACATTATTCTATTTGTTTTCCGTAATTGAAGAAGTGATTTTGTAGATCACAATCTAAACCTGCATTCTGTATTTATTATAAACTCAACATATTTTTTTAATAACTATAACGCTTAAAAAAGTTAATAAAGTAGGTGCAAGAATAATTTCGAAAATATAATTAGATTCCAAATATAACATTAATTATTTAAATTTCCAAAATAGTATAAATTTAATAATAAATAATTAAAAATCTCATCATAGTAAAAGAATTTAAACACTAAATTAAAAAAATAAATCCAAAAATGTATAGTTTATTTGAATTAAATATTTATTTTTATATAATAATTTATATTATTTTAAAAATTTAATTTTTAATGTGTTTAAAAAAAAGATTATTTTAAAATATTACTAAATTTTTTTAGTAATATTATTACTTTTGTTCACTCGTGATTTCCTAATAAAATTTGTAACTTTGACGACAATAAAAAAAGTTCCTAACTTTCCAACAATTGTTTATTTTGGTGGCTAGGAAAATGCGAAGGCCTCATGTAAGTTAGTCTTGATAAGGCTAATAGGACACAAGACACGTGTATGGCTATCCTTCACACATGTCTTTGTCCGTGTCTGATTTTTTGGCACGTGTGTACCCGTTTCCAAACGGTTCTAGCGAATAAATTATTGCTTTCAATTATTAGATTGTATTTGTTCGTTCATCTCATAACATTTGTCGTCCCTAACATTGTTTTCGACATATTAAAAACGTATAGATTTTTAATTTATCTAATTCGTTTATTAAACGAATTGGATGGTTAACGAATCTTCACAACAAAAATTTTAGAATTCGACTCAATCCACTAGCATTTGCTAAAATTTTTACTCAACCATCAATTAATGGAGAACAATTCAACACGCTCGCAAAAAAACATACAAAAAAAATTTTATTTTCTCTTATGTCATCATTTCGATTATTCGATATCATATTCGTTTGAAAATATATTTAATATTTTTTATGTGTAAAAATCAAGATATTTTTTCAAGTGATAAAAAATTTGGTTTTCTCTAATTATGAAAGAGTAAAGATAAAATTGTAATTTAACAAGAGCCGAAATTAGGTTAGTGATTATATCATATATATCTACTAGTGTTTCATATATCTGAAACTTGACCGTATAAGTATTTTATAATATTGGATCATGTATATGATGAAAAACTGTAATTTAATTTAAAAAAAATTTGAATTAGAAGAATACATATTATTTTTTTTGTTGAGAAAAAATGAAATTATAAAACATTACTTATAAAAAGAGGAAATAAATAAAAAAAATGAACCAAAATTTAAATAATTTAGTTTATTTTTATGATTAATAATACAATGTTTTTAAATCGTGTTAAGTATTTGTTATTTTACACGAATTGCAACCAAACAATTTCAAAATATTTGTTTCTCCTTCTTTTCCATGAGAATGAAATTAGATTCTTAATTAAAAAAAACAACAAAAATATTTGGTTATTCCAAAATATTCGATGGAGCAGCTTTATGGCTTAGCTACCTGTCACAAACTAATTCCTATTGATTTGGTAAAAGTGAATCATTCTTTGTATCCATATATAATCGAGTTTTAACTTTAAAATACGGTTAAGATTTGGAAAATGAATTATTTTAGTTATTTTTATAGAAGTGACCGTTCTCATTTGATTCATTAAAGCCACCTCATTTGACTCGTATCATACCCTGTATTATATTATCAACTCCAATTTTGACAACTCCCTATTTCTGTTTAGTTTTTTAAAATCTATTAGATAAGATTTGGCAAAAAAGAAATATTTCACATTTTCAATAATAGCATAATAGCTAATTAGTATATTTCCTAACTAGCTATATTTTTGAATAAATTTCATATTACAAAATATCGTTATTTTTAATTTAAAATATTATAATAAAATAGCACCTTTCAAAATTTTTATTTCAAATATACCATCCTAAAATTAAATTTTTTAAAATAACATAAATAATTATATAAAAATATTTATTTATTTTAAATAAATTATATATAAATTTAAAACATTATATTTGATTTTTCCAATTTAGGATTTAAATTTTTTTATTAAAATAAAATTTAAATGTATTTTAACTATAAAATTATGTTATTATTGAAAATTTATACTAATTATACTATTTTTCAAACTTTGAAAAATGATATTTGAGAGAATTGTTTTTTTATAGAGTAATACCATAAAATATTACATTTTTAAGTTTATCTTCTACTGTAACACATTAAAAATAAAATTTCTAAAATATCATAAATTATTATGCAAAAATAATTATTTATTTTAAATAAAATATATATAAAATTAAATCATAATGTTTGGATTCATTTTTTTCAGATATGGTTTAAATTTTTTTATTAAGATGAAATTTTTAATTATTTTAATATTAAATTTATGTTATTTTATAAATTTAAATGATTATTGTTATATTTAAAATAAAAATATGAAATACTGTTATTTTAGATAATTGTATTTTTTTTTTAATAAGTCAACACATTTAAAAGCATGTTTGGTAGATATTTAGGTTTTTTCATAGCAGTGTTCGGTTTCGAAGAAGAGTTTTAATCGGTTTAAAATAACTAATTCGTTTTGTTTTGTTTTAGTTTAAACGTAAAATCTTAAAACAAATTAAACTCTACACGCTTTTGTCGAGTTTGCGAAAATAGTAATATATTGAAAACAAATCTAGTTGTCAAAAATGAATTATAGTACAAAATAAAATGCTAATTAAAAATTGTAACTGAAACGGTTCTTTTAATAATTTAGGATAGTGTCGAGTCTATCCGAATCTGTGATTCATAATTGGCCATGCTGACATCAGAACTAGCTGTCTGAACCCATCAGATCCGACTCATTTCCCAATCCTGTTCTGACACGTCATCTTCTTCCAAACTCAACAGAGCATCAAAGCACTTGTTCGCGGCGTCTTGTATCTGTTTCTCCCACCTTTCCAATGGGCCCTATTGTGGGTCCTATGAAGTATCTAGGTGCCACGTAGGCTTCATTTTCCTGACTATATATATCCTTCAAGTTTAATCCTATTTTTCTTCAACATACAAAGAAGAAAACAAAACTAACAAGAAAAAACACGTCTCTCTCTCCCTCTCCTTAAAGCGATGGATCGGGAAAATTCCGATGACATCATGAAATTTCTCGACGGAATGGCTAGCTTCGACGAAGTTCTATTTGGTTTTCTCGACGAAGGAAGCCAGACACCGGAGGATTACTCGGACTCAGGTAACTTCGCCGCCGGCGACGAAGTCGATGCAGACAACGAAGCCGCAGGCAATTCTGAAGAGAACAAAAGATTCTGGCATGAACAAGAACAGCTTCTCCAGGTAATAAACTCTTCAAACTATTTTTTTAATATGTCTCTTCTTTGAGAAAAGTTTTGTTTGTGGGAGTTCTCATTAGCTCTGTTTTGCGCCATATCTGAAATGTGTAGGCGACATTGTTTAGGACAAGTTCAATTGAGACAAAGATTAGACAAGCAACGAAGGAAGCGTTGAAAGAAGTGCGATCAAAAGGTTTGCAATGTGTTTGCCGGCGACCAGTAACCGGCGGTTGCCGTAGCTGTTTGCGAGGCGAAATATCTCGCTACCTCCGAGACGCCGGCTATGATTGCATCATCTCCAAATCCAAGTGGAGAAGTTCTCATGAGATCCCTGCAGGTACATTAATTACTTAAATTCTTAATATTTTAGTTTCTAATATATAAAGGATGATTGCTTGTGTTATATTAAGGAAATTTTTAAAAGAATTTGATTGCAAATTGGCATGTTTTGAACTTTTCAGTTTCAGCCAGCTTTATCACGATTTTTTAAAAACCAAGTCAACAAAAGTATCTCGATATTTAAAGAAATGTTTGTTTCTGGCTAATTTGGTACATTAAATTATAATAGTTGGACTAACCACGAGGTTTGTATTATAATAGTTGGACTAACCGCGAGGTTTACGTATATCTAAAACATTAGGTGAGCATGAATATTTGGAAATCGTGGACAAATCGAAGAAAAGCGAGATTCGGGTAGTTATCGAGCTATTTTTTAGAACAGAGTTTGAGATTGCGAGAGGCGGTGAAGAGTACAAGAAATTCATCGGTATATTACCGGAAGTCTATGTCGGCAAAACGGAGAGGCTTAGATCACTGATAAAGATATTGTGTACGGTGGCAAAGAAGTGTATGAAAGACAAGAAAATGCACATTGGTCCGTGGAGAAAACAAAAGTACATGCAGGCCAAGTGGTTCGGCACGTCCGAGAGAAAAACAGGAACGTGGGTTTCGGAGACAGAGACGGAGGAAGAGAGGTTGCCCAAGGGAAAACAGAGGGTTTCTATGTTGAATTATGGTCGTTTTAGTAATTTATCTGCCGAAATGGGCCGTCCGGCCGCCGTAGCGGTGCTGTGACTATATATATATATAAAAACGATAAATAAGTTAATTAGGAGGAACTTAAGTGAGCTTGTCTCAGCGATGGTGATTTTGTGTGTGGCAAATATTCTTCGACCATTATTATAAATTAAGAAAATTTTAAATTGTCTTGGTTAGGTAAACACATGATTTCTCCTCGTGTGTATTGTCTAAAGTCAACACGGGAAAATGAACAAAACGTGGATAAAATAAAAGTAATCATACATTAAAGAAACATCAACTGTTAGATCTGAGAATTTTGTACTGAAACCAACGCAAACGTCAACAATCTTTAGCATTCGCATTATTGTTTAGCTCAATGTTAATTTCTTAGGAAACTAAATCAAGCGATGCAATTATTCCTTAACATACTTGAGAAGTTTTTACAAAAACTAAATAGACATACGTACTTTAACAAAGATATGGATTCATAGAGAAGAAACTGCACGAATGAGACAAGTGAATAAGGTAGTTGGGACAGAGAAGAAAGCAGAATGATCACTCTCCTCAAGGATATACAATTGAGAAGGTGGCCACTTCTCCACTGAATGGTCTTGACGCAATGGATCAAATAGATTATCCTTAGCAGTCTTTATGTAAACTCGTGGAACTTTCTCGGCCTCGGGGTTTGGAGACAGCTTATCAGTACCTCCCAATGCCCTCACCGGTGCAGGTCGCAACAGCTTTGATGCCAAAGTTACATCCTACCAATAACCATATAATCACCGATTAATATATTATAATTATAGTATTAAAAAAACATATCCTTCTTTCATAATATATTATTTGAGGAATAATTTTATTCTGATATGTTATTAACAAATATGTCATGATGACGTGTTATTAATATAATAAATTTCAAATAAATATATAAATAGATTTAAATTACTAAAATAATTACAATATATGCTATTGTTATTAATTTGATTACAAAATCAATATATTTTATTAAACTAACCAAAAATACTATTAAATTCGTAAATTTTTTTTTTAATTTATATATACAAAAAATAATATTAAAAATAATTTTAAATAAAAAAAATTAAAATTATATAAATATTTAATTTATGTTTAGTAATAAATAGTATTATATAATTTACGAATATTTTTTTCCAATACATAACGTGTATATAAATCTAGTATAAATTATTTGAGAAATATTTTAAGAAATTAATCTTACCATAACGTGTTATTAACATAAATACTAAGCCAACGTGTCACCAGCACAATAAGTCTGAAATAAATATATAAATGAGTTTTAATTATTAAAATAATTACAATATATATCATTGTTATTAATTTGGTTAAATAATCAATATATTTTATTAAAATAACAAAAAATACTATAATATTAATAAAATAATTATTTTTATTTTTTTAATTTACAAATAAAAGAGTAATATTAAAAATAATTTTAAATAAAAGTTAAAATTATATAAATATATAATTTATATTTATTAATAAATAATATTATATAATTTACAAATATTTTTTCCGTACTCAAAAAGTAGTTACTAAAGCTTTCCCCAGTTAGCCTAATGCTATTGAATCAGCCAATTTATTAAGATTAAAGGGAATGGCATTTTGGACAAAAAGAGAGGTAATCTAAGTATAAATCTAATATAAGGTGTTTATAGACTAACCTCAAGAGGGCTTTGGCTATAGTAAAAATTGCGTCTAAACTCTTGCTTCATGAGGATGCCAGTGGGTGGTTCATTGACGCCTTCTCCGTATATGTACTCCCATATTTCTTCTTCTCCCACTCCCATCTTTTAAACCCGACAAATACTTTTAATACCCACTAAAATCATATTATATATTAGTAAAAAAACTCACTCACGCTTGAATAATGTGGAGAAGAGACGGATCCGGGTTGAATCATGTCAGCTGCGAGATAAACAGCCATTGAGATTTTGTGTGTGAACTTGCAGAGAGCTTCGGTGACACTTCCTCCGCCGATGCTATGACCGACAAGTACAATCTTGTGGTGAGGAGGGAGTTCGGACAAGAGAGAAAAAAGAGGACGATTGTAATGGTCGAAATCGAAGACGGAATTAGAGTCGGTGAGGTTGATTCCAGCGCCCGTGAGGTCAACGGAGGTGGCTTTGAATCCGGCGGAGACGAGAAGAGTGATGAGTTTATACCAACACCAACTTCCGTGGCTGGCTCCATGAACAAACACAAAGTGAATTACGGACTCAGCGCTACCGTCTCCTCCCATCGTAGCCTCAAAATCTATGTTTGTACTCTTACTCCAACCTAATCTACACAAATGTTAAGACAAAAGTGAAGACATGCATTTTAGTCCACAACTTGGATAATACAAATATCTACTTCAGAACATAATCATAACTCAGCGATCCTCCTGCGCTCTATTTGTTTTTTTTTATATATAAATTAAATAAATATTTAAAATATAATATCATGAACGAGTCAACTAATTAAATATTATTTCTAGTAGATAGAAACCTAAATATTAATTTTTTTTTTTTAAAAGATACAATACAATGTTTTACAATTGGTATTATAAGTTGGGCCGTAAGGTAAAGGCCCATTATAAGTAAAACGAAGGAGAAGAAAAAGACATCTGACTAACCTCACCGGAGAGAAGTCTAGATCTCTTCTCTTCTCTTCTCCATCGAAATTTGGCTCGTCACAGTCGAAAGACAAAATCTATTTCCTCCAACGATATAATGCCGGTAAAATTCCTCACTCAATGTGTAATTCTGGCTCTCAAAGATCTAATTTCCTCCTTTTTTGTTCTCCTGCCGTGGTTTTGTTCCTTTTGCAGTTTAAGACGGTGATAGAAGTGGAGCCTCCGAGTCTCTTACGGTACTTGATTGGAGCGGCGGTAATGATGATCGGCGTCGTATTACCCGTTGGTTACATGATGTTCCGTAACAAACGCGTCCCCTTTTCGTCTTCGTACTCTAAACCATAGGTGTGCTTTTCTTTCACTCTCTCATAGCTCTGTAGCTCGTCTTTTTTTTTGGTTGCGAAAAACTATTTGGGAATAAGTCAGTGAAATGAGTTAGTATTGTTCTTTTCTATTTGGGAATGTGATTCAGTCATGAAGTTGGATTAGAGGCAATTGAGGCTGCAGATCTGTAAATACTTTGTTAGAGAAATGTTAGCATTTTCTATGCTTTGTAAAGACTGAAAAGGTTGAGTGTACTTGGTGTGTTGGATCGAGTTGAGGGGAGGAATCCATGGTTGATAGATGATCGAAAACTGTAGTTGCTCCTCTTCGTTAAAGCTTATTTAGGCTTTGCTAACTTTGGAGTTTATCATCCTCACCGATGGCTACTAACAGGCTATACTTTTCAGGAACAAAGTTTTGATATAGAAAGCTAGAGGCTGTGGTTGAACTAAATTGAATTGAGAAGGATGATATGGAAAAGTGTAAACTTTTAGGGGAAATTTTTGTTTTAACATGGGTTGTAACTTGTAAGAGATATGAGATTCATAAACCCAAAAAAAAAAGTGAGTTACTTTTTCGTTAATCTTGATTAAGTTATTCAATGTCCTATTATGTACACAGAATCTCTTCTCTTTGGTGGAAAGGTATCATTTGCTTGTTACAGATTTCGTAAACAACAATCTTCTTGTAATAACTCAGAGCTTTGGTACATTCCTTAGATTGGAATCTTTATTCTTTCTTTCTTTTAAATCTATTTACCTAGGCTGCTAATACATTCAAAATTTTCTTTACTTTTTGGATCCAATTTCTTAAGAACAAAATATCATTTAAATTTAAGAAAATATAAGCATAAAGCACCAAAAGCCTCTCGGGCAAACGGCATCGTTTACTCATCTTGAGTTCGCTCGTTATTCCGATTGGGCCTTTTTAGCAATTTTATAGCCCATTAGTCATTTTTCTGTACACTTAATTTAATAAAAAAATTTCGAAGATTCATCGATCTCATAGACCAATCGGTGTTTTCATTTTCCACAGGTATGTTCTGATCTCTAAATTGTTTATCGTAATGCCTCGCCTCATAGGAACTAACATCATTTGGTGGATTTGGAAATTGTTGGTGTCGTGCTTCAGAGGAAATTTCGATTGGTGTAAATGCAAGAAGATAGAGAGAATTCAAAGAAAATAGTGTTTGTGACTGTAGGAACAACGAGTTTCGATGCTCTTGTGAAAGCAGTGGTGAGTCAAAATGTTAAAGACGAGTTGCATAAAAGAGGATACACTCATCTTCTCATTCAGATGGGTCGCGGAATCTATTTTCCCACAAAGGTCTCTCTCTCTCTCTCTCCCTTGTTATAAAAAATCTCCACTCATATCATTACTTGTTCGCTTTTGATTTGATTATGAGAATTGGGCTTTTCGTGCATAGCTAAACATTCTTGAACTCGTAGAAAACATTGCAGAGAAATCTTGTTTTTGTGTTATATCAGATTACGAAGATTCTCATGTGTTAATTCAGTGTGATGGAGCGGATGGATCATTAGTCGTGGATTACTTCACATTTTCTTCAAGTATCACAGATTATATTCGATCTGCATCCCTTGTTATTAGTCACGCTGGTGAGTTTTCTCTTTTGTAACTTCTCTCATGGACTGACGACTATAGGATAAGAAATTAAAAAACAAAACCAGAAACCCCTTTCAAAAAGCAAGAATTTCATCATCCATCAATGCAGGATCTGGAAGCATATTTGAGACACTAAAGCAAAGCAAACCATTGATTGTGGTAGTGAATGAAGATCTGATGGACAATCATCAAATCGAATTAGCTGAAGAACTTGAAGAGAGGAAGCACTTGTACTGCGCTCGTCCTCGCAAGCTTCATCATGCATTGATGAAAATGGAGTTGGAGACTCTGATTCGATATACTCCAGGGGATGGTACACCTGTTGTTCGCATTATCAACAGGTTCCTTGGATTCCCTGATGATTAACAAGTGTTTTGTCTACAGGCTCAACTGAATATGCACTCTTACCATTGGTCATTTGTGTCATAGATTCATCATATACATTATAGCGAAGCTTTTTCTTTTGTGACGTTTGAGAGGATAGTG
>JAEVFF010002106.1:0-18752 GCA_018901945.1 Pugionium dolabratum
TCGACCGAGAAGACATTAAGCATATCCAAATCGAATTCTTTTGGATGGGTTGATAAAAAGGATCAAAATTCTGAATTTTATTGCGCAGTAATTCATTTTTTATTGCAATATAAATGACCACAATAATTTTAAAAAATAATAATAAAAGATAGAAATAAAAATTGAATGATAACATATTAGTTCAATATTAAGAAGGGCAAATGTCTAAAATAGCATCTTTCTAAGTTTTTGTTCCAAAAATAGCATAATTAGTTTAAACTTCCAATAATAACACAAATTTAAGATTAAAATGCATTAAAACTATATTTTAATAGAAAAAATTAAACCCTAAATTGGAAATAATGAACCCAAATACAATACTTTAAGTTTATGTATAATTTATTTAGAATAAATAAGTATTTTTAAATAAATATTTGTGCTATTTTTGGGAATTTAATTTTATGATGTTAGATTTAGAAGAAAAACTTTAAAATGTGCTATTTTATAGTATTACTCTATTAAGAACTAATGGTGGACGATAGTGGTGCTGTTTCAGAAACTTAAATAACATATTTTTTTGGTAACTAGTAAGTTTAAAAAAATGTATATATGTAATTGTGATTTTGAAAAGATATTTTGTTTTTATTTACATAACGATATAGAATTTTTGAAAAAATACTCTAAATTATTGTTGATTTGTGAAAAACACACCATTTATAGTATTTTTTGTAAACTATTCTTTTCAACTAGTAATTTACTAAATATACTCACTATATTAATAAATGGAATATTATTGAATCAAATAAACTGTTTTTAATGATACTGAATTTTGTATTTTATACGGAATATTTATGATCACCAGGGATCTATAGTACGGTTTAGAAAAATATCTGATATCCTAATTCTCATGATCTATCCTCTAAGATATCATCTGCAATTTTATTAAAATAAGAAAAATTCAAATGGGTCGATTTAAGAGATTATCAGAAATCGAGAGAATTTCAATAAAGTTAATTCCAATTTTTGTTACGAATGGACTAATACAGTTGTTTTGAAATTAAGATCAAACCATTTGGTTTGGAAAGACTTAAGAGGTTAGGGAATATTCACTAAAACCATAAACAAACCATTTGGTTTGGAAAGTCATAACATATGGAATGATTTTCAGTAAAACCTAAACAATTTAGCTTTTGTTGTTTCGTTTCCATCTAAAGTCAGTAGCCAATTCTACTGATTATTCAATTTTTATATGTCATAATCTTAACCTACAATAATAGTTTTCTAGTGGTGATTTTTACAATAGTATAGTAATTTGTGAATTAAGGACAAAAATGGAACTACACAAAATAGTTAATTTAAATATAAAGATTTAGAAGCCTTTTAGCCTAAGTATATATATTGAATGACAGTATTAATAGTTGATAGTTACTTCGAAACGTCATGAATATCTAAAAGACCAAAAATACTCCTTATTTCATGTTAAGTGAAATTTAAGACCTTGAATACATATTAAGAAATCAGTTAATTTAAAAGTTTTCTAAATTAGAACATTATTTCTCTAATTCAACTAATAACACAAAAAAACAAATTGAAAAATACAGATAAATAAAATAAATCAATTTTAAGAGTAATACCCTAAAATAGCACATTTTCAAATTTTTTCTTCCAAATTTAGCATCTCAAAATTAAACTCCCAAAAATAACACAAATACTTATGTAAAAATATTTATTTATTTTAAACAAATTATATATAAACTTAAATTATTGTATTTAGGTTCATTTTTTCTAATTTAGGGTTTAGTTTTTTTTCTTTTAAAAATATAGTTTTAATGTATTTTAATCTTAAATTTGTACTATTGTTGGAAATTTCAACTAATAATGCTATTTTTGGAATAAAAATTTAGAAATATGTTATTTTAGACATTTGTTCAAATTTAAATTAGTTTTGTATTAAAAAAAAAGTTGAAATAAAGGTTTTTAATTAGCACAAGACAAAAGAGGAGCGTTTATGTTTCCCAAAAAAATTAATCTCGGATCTATAAAACAAAGTGAAAAGGCAGACTTCGTTAGTTTCCTATGAGATTTATACTGTCAGAAGATTAGATTTTTGTTCTCGAGACTTTCTCACTAAATAATGTTTTAAGTAAAGTAAAAATAAACTGATCATAAAGAAAATGTCTCATCGTTCCATCTGTTTCCTCTGGAGGCTATCTGTCCTTTCTTCTCCTTCCGACCAAACACGTCCTCTTCATTTTTTTTAAAAAATTATATAAAAGGTTTAGATGTGATATTTATAATATTCCCAGTTTCTTATATTTTCCATAATGATAATATATTTTATTTGACTGGAAAAAACATTTTAACGCATCTCTTAAGAAATAAATAGTATAGGTAAAAAAGGACAAATTACTGACATATATATTACATCATTTAAATTAGTTTTTATTTCTGTCAACTACACGAATTTATACGAATAAATTTATTTCTATCTGTACTTTTTGGATCTTTTATAAGTTACATAAACTGTGTTTTTCTTCCGTAAACTACATAAATTTCATAAATTATTCCAATTATAAAAATTTCGTTAATGTTTACACGTTAAATTGTTATTAAACTTTTATTTACTTCGAAAATTTGGTTTTAATTTCAAAATAAACCGAAGTTAAAACCAGATTTTCGAATTAGAACCAAATTTAGTAGCTATTTAACGCATAAATATTAATAGAATTTAAGCAATTAGAAGAATTTATGTAAGTTTGTGTAATTTATGAAAGAAAAATACAGTTTCTGTAGTTAAAGGAAAATCAAAAAATACGGGTAGAAATAGGTTTACTTGCATAAGTTTGTGTAGTTGATGGAAGTAAATCCTTTAAATTATATATAGATATGTAATTGTGTTTCAAAAACATAAATCACTCTCAAAACGTTAGGTTCGCTAAAATTTGTTTGTTCCTTGTCAAATATAACATATGGGAGACTTGGCTCGTGCTTTTTGTCTGCTTAATTAAAGAAAAAAAATCATATGGGAGGTTTCAACTCGTCTTTATCATCTAAACATGTGCTCTTAAACCAGAGCCCAAGCCACCTATAACATCTACATTTCTGGTTTATCTTTTTACAAACAAAAAAACAATCTTTTCACTAAGTAGAATCAAATTATGTGCATGTATTTGTGTTTCGGTTTGATTTTGATTTGAAATTTCAGAGAGGAATACTACTGACGTGTGATTGTAAAATATAACAAATGAAAACAATCTAAATTCTCACAAACGAACAAAGTTGTAGTCGTGAAAGTGAAGTTAACACTTTTTATAATAAAGAGCTCGGCATCTTAGATAACGTTAAAAACATTTCAATTCTTATAAATATGATAAAATAAGCATGGTAATTTATTATGTGAGTATTTTGAATAATTACAAAAAAGTAAAGTATTTGTTCGAACAATTACAACAACTTTTAATTAATTTGCATCGACTAATTAATCTTCACCAGCACATGATTTTCTTTTTATCTGGTTAAAAGTTTGAGCAATTTTCAATTTTTAAAATTTCAAATATAAGGGCTGTTCGTTTCGTAGCCGTAGGTTCCTACGGCTGCGTCATGCTGCCAAACGTTATTCGTTTGACTGTCGCAAGTTTCTGCGGTCAAATACTGCGGTAAAAAATTTTAACTGTTGCGAAATTGTATCGTTTGTGATCAAACAATTGAGATACAACATGCGGCGATAATCTGCGGCGATCAAACGAACAAATAATATTGCAGCGTCTGACCACAGGTCGTTGCCGTAGACGCGGCGACAGACAAACGAAGAGCACTATTATTTGAAAATTTAGCATGGAGAAATATATAGTACGTCTTGAGAATAACTATTGAAAAATAGTGTCAACCAAATTAGCTAAATGAGATAAGTATGTATGATTGATGTGTAATGCTTTTTTTTTGTGCCTTTGATTGTTTTTCAACGAGTTAATAATATGAATAAGAAGAAGAAACAGGACAAAATAGTAACCACTCAAGTTCATGAATCCAACTATTGCTCCGATCACTATATAAACCCCTTTCCTCAATAACTCTACTCCTCACCAAACTCCCAAATCCATATTATATACTTTGTTAGAAAAAACAGAGACTTATATAAAAATGCCTTCTTCTTCAGTAACAGAAATTTCAAAATGCATTGTGTATCCGGAGAACAAGTCCACCGTCTCAGATCTCCGGCTCTCCGTCTCTGATCTCCCCATGCTCTCATGTCATTACATTCAAAAAGGTGTGCTTCTCACGCGTCCTCCTCCTTCCTTATCTTTCGACGACCTTGTCTCCTCTCTCCGCGGTTCTCTCTCCTCCACTCTCTGTCGTTTCCCTGCTTTAGCCGGCCGTTTCTCCACTACTCCCGCTGGTCACATTTACATCACCTGCAACGACGCTGGAGTTGAATTCGTCGCTGCTTCAGCAAAACGCGTCACCATCTCCGACGTTCTCTCTCCCGGTAAAGATGTTCCTCTTCTCGTCCGTGAGTTTTTCGTCTTCGAGCGTCTCGTTAGCTATAACGGTCACCATAAGCCTCTCGCAGCCGTTCAAGTGACAGAGCTACACGACGGTGTATTCGTTGGATGCACCGTTAATCATTCCGTTACCGATGGAACTTCCTTCTGGCAATTCTTCAACACCTTCGCTGACATCACCAGCGGTGCTTGCAAGATCAAACACCTTCCAGATTTCTCCCGCCACACCGTCTTCGATTCTCCTGCCGTCCTGCCAGTCCCTCCAGGCGGTCCACGTGTAACATTTGACGCCGATCAGCCTATCCGCGAGCGAATTTTTCATTTTAGCAGAGAAGCAATTTTAAAACTCAAACAGAGAGCTAACAATTACGTTATCGGAATTGACACGGCCGTTAATACGGAAGAGATAATTGGGAAAGTAAGCAACGATGGGAAAAAATGTAACGGTAACGGCGATATTAACGGAAAGATAACTACTACAGTTCTGGAGGGTTTTCTGAAATCGGATACGAATAAGAATTATGATCGAACAGCTGAGATTTCGTCATTCCAATCTCTCAGTGCTCAGCTATGGCGATCCGTTACACGAGCAAGGAACCTCGATCCGAGCAAGACGACAACGTTTAGGATGGCGGTTAACTGCCGACATCGACTTGAGCCTAAGATGGATCCTTACTACTTCGGAAACGCGATACAGAGCATACCGACTACAGCGACTGCCGGGGATCTGCTCACCAACGATCTCCGGTGGTCCGCCGATCAGCTTCACAGAAACGTAGTGGCGCACGACGACGCGACTGTTCGACGTGGAATCGCCGCTTGGGAAAGTGATCCGAGGCTATTCCCCCTCGGAAATCCAGACGGCGCTTCGATCACGATGGGGAGTTCGCCAAGATTTCCTATGTACGACAACGATTTTGGATGGGGAAAGCCATTAGCTGTGAGGAGCGGCGGAGCGAACAAATTCGACGGGAAAATTTCGGCGTTTCCCGGAAGAGAAGGGAATGGAAGCGTAGATCTGGAAGTAGTTCTGTTACCGGAAACCATGGCAGGGATTGAGAACGACCCCGAATTTATGCAATACGTATCTGAAGTCAGTTACAACTGCTGAAACGACACGTTTGGATTAATCTGGTACGCACAAAAAAAGATGTCGAAGCCGATAGAGAGGATGGATGATGGCATGGCACTTTAAACGGTTGAGATTTATCGACGAATTTAAGATATTTTGATCTAAATGTTGTGAAACGGCGGCTGATTAAAAGTCATAATAGTCGTTGTTGTCCTCCTTTACACTTCACGTTCTTAATGTGACAATATTAATATACAAAATCCCGTCTTTTTCAATTCGATGATTGAACTTTTTTTTTCTAAAATCGTAACCCTACAGATTATATAGTCTTTTAGTAGGAACTTTTTCTTAATGTCTATGTATAATTTTAAATCCCCGACAGAATAATTGACTTAGGATTATCTTAATCGTATTGTTTGGGAGAGCAAATGGGACCCAGCCCAACTTGTGACAAAAGGCCTTAAAGGCTTTTCAGAAATAAATGGGCTTATTGATAGTATAGTCAGATATACTCTTCATCAACTTTATCCATTTCAGCTTTGATAGTTGGCGTACATGACTAAGATTGTTTGTTATAGCAGGAGATCTAATTTAAACAGGTCAAATACAAACATTAAATTAAGACACAACTACAGATTCAAAATGGAAATTGTGGTACAGTATGTACGTTAAATTAAGATGATTCAATTTCATATTTTTATGCTCAGGTGAGCCTTTAACAAAATTCCGTAATCAAATGCATAGTCATTATCAATGTACTGCTTCAGCAGCATCCTGTCATCTATACACATTTTTTCAGTTCAGACGACAGTCCAATTATCCTTACAAATACAAATTACCCAATATCCGTACCGAGCATAATTTGAATTGGTTACATTAGATAGAATTTTGATTTAACCGATTTAACGAGAAACCATAGTTATCCGGAGTATATTTTTAATTGCGACAACAACACGACATTATGATACAAAACCGGCCACATAACTTGAAAGATAATGTACCGGAAAAGCTAAAACGACGACGTATTCAAACCACAGCCGTCAAAAACGCTTCTCCAAGCACATGTCCTTCAATCGCGTCCAGCAATCTCTCTTTCGTCACCTGAAGAAGTAGCGAATAGCGGCGGAGTAGCGAGACTATTAGTTTTCCCTTATTTAAAAACGTGAGACATAGAAACGACGTAGTTTTGGGATTACCGTGTGACCAAGATTAGGCTTCTCGTCAAGAGCCAAGAGCTTGAACTGGAAACGGTGATCGTGACTAGGCATGAGTGGCCCACGCCATCCCGGGATCTTGTGATCGTTATTCCCTTCTCGAATATCGGCGACCTGCTCGTCCTTTCCAGAAAATCCTTCCGGAAGACCTTTCATCTCCGGCGGAATGTCAACGACTACCCACACTGTCCATGGCACAAGCGGTCCACTAGGATCTGGCGCATCTATGTCCTCCACCACCAAGGCTAGCGATTTCGTACCTTCTGGAACGTTGTACCTACACAATACATTTTATAGATCAGAGTTTTTATTTATTTCTCTGTGTCTCGCATTCATATTACATTGATTCATTGATTGGTACCACGTAATTAGCCGTGAAGTTTCTTAAAGATATAGCAAAATCGTGAAAAAAGTAGTTAGTTTAAACTAAAATGAAAAATAAATATGATACCATTCAAGAGGAGGAGAGATGTTTTTCTTGACACCTTGTCCTCCCTCTGTATACTTTCTCGGTAACTTACCGTCGTTGTCTATCGTCGGCGACACCAACCTGAATTCCTCACTCGACATTTTTCTCTTTTTCTTGTTTGTTTTTCACTTAATTAAAAGGTGTTTTTCTTCTTCTTCTTCTTACAAATACTCTTCTCGTGCTTACTGATATCTACGTGTACATTTGTGGTAACATGTCAATGACACTTGTATAGCTCTACGTGTCCAACGTCAATGACACGTGGTGGAAGAATATGACACTAACGCAAGTCCATATTCGGCAATTCATTAACTGGTCATAGTATTTTTCAGCCCATTAGGTACACATGGTTTTTTTTTAGATAAGGACCACAAGAGCTGCCCCAACTAATCCATTGAACTTCATCAAGAAAGACTTTCTGCCCGAACCGAATCCAAAATTTGATAACTGGACAACAGAAGTGATAGCTACCACTTCCGGTCTACGTTCACATGGTTATTATTCATTTTCGAATATTCATCGTTTCGTGTTAATTAGTTAAATTGATAGACCGAAGTCGTTTTGGCCCATTTGCTAGCTCAACTATATATTTTTTTTCGTTTAAATGCAAAATAATCAATATGGAAATTTGTGGACAAAACATAAAGAAATTTTCTCAATTTAATATATAAAAGTATACTAGATTTATATCCACGTGGGGAAAAATATTTATAAATTATATTTTATTAGTAAATATAAATTAAATATTTATATCATATTAAATTTTATTTAAAATTATTTTTAACATTAATTTTTGTATATATAAATTAAAAAAAAAAAGAAAAATAATTATTTTTTACGAATTTAATTTTTTTTTGTTAGTTTAATAAAATATATAACAAAATTATTAACAATGATATAATTGTAATTATTCTAATAAGTTAAGTTTATTTATATATTTATTCGAAATTTACTATAGTGGTTACACGTAAGTATTATATTTCTATTATATTTCTGTTAATAACACGTTCGAATAATGTTATTTTCTTAAAATATTTCTCAAATAATATATTAGGGATTACAATAGTAACTTAAATTTATTTATATTTATTTGAAATTATTTATAAATTAATGTATAAAAATTAAAAGAAATAAAAATTATTGTTTTTGCAAATGTATTAGTATTTTTTGGTTAGTTGAATAAATGATATTCTCTAACCAAATTAATATCAGTGACATGTATTTATTATAATACTAGTAGCATGTATTCTCTAACCAAATTAATATCAATATCATATATTTTCTAACCAAATTAATATCAGTGGTATCTATTGTAATTATTCTAATAATTTAAACATTTTTAGATATTTAAACTAATACTCGATATAGTATTGACACGTTATCATCACATTTTTGTTATTAACATGTTAGGATAAGATTAGTTTATTAAAAAGTTTTTCAAATAATATATTAACGATACCGTACTCTTTTCCGTGGAATTAATTTAATAAACAGTTTGTTCTCCGTGTTACTAACTACTTTCCAATATTTCAATATGGTCATGATGCCATGAACCAAAAAATAATGGTCGATGTGATAGGTGCATAGCAAATATGTGAATACGATCACTACAGTAAATGTCTGCTAAGTTTACTGTAACATGGCATCACCACCCATCACCACTATCTTTTTGTTCTCGATATCAATCTATTAAAATTTTGTTCTTTTTTAGTGGTTTAAGTTTTTCCTACGACAGCATTGGATTGTACTAATATGTTTTCACTATAACATGAATGGGTGTTTTGTTGATGTTGTTTCTACACGTTTTAATTATGGATGAAAATCTTAAAAATAATAATAGAAAATTAGTTTTTTTTTTGTTCAGAATCTTAAGTCTTCGTAATTTCGTCATTGAGTAGGAACTAGCAACTATGAAGTGGTAAATAAGCGAATCAAGGAAATACAAACTTTAGCCGGCCCTAAATTTAATAGGGCCGTAAGTAAAAAAAAATGGGCCGTTCTAATTTTTAAAATTTTTTTGTTGTTAGAAGGATTCGAAGTGAAAAACTTCGGAAAACAGTTTATTTTTATTTACCATTTGTGCTAATAATATTTTTGAAATAAGGGCTGATTTTTTTATATTAACATTGAGGACCGCAAACACGGATTTGTTTTGGTTAGATCCAGTTCCACGCCTGCTTCTAACTTAAAAAAAAAAAAAAAAGGAAAATAACTTAAACGCTCCAAAATATTGGGCTTACGTAAAAGTAACGTCTAATTCACTCAACGGCTGAGACGACAGTTACCTGTTCCACACTTTAAGTTTATATAAACAGTTAGGAGATATATATCCAATTAAAATTTTCATATTATTCTTTTTATTAAAGAATTTTGATTATAAAAATAATGTGTTTACTTATTTTTAAAAGAACTATGTACGAGCTTATTTACTTATACGAGACCATATAGATTTTTTCGAACCGATGATATGTGTGTTTAATAAAATCATGAGATAAAACGAAGACATGTCAAACGATTTAGGACAAGTTTAAAAAAAAAAAGAATTGGGACAAGTTACTCTGTGTAATGTGATGTGTGAATGTAGTTTGTTTGAGAAGACAGTACGTAGAGTTGGAGTTATAGAAAAATGATTACGGCTTTGTTTTTGTTACTTTTCAGTCCAATGTTTTCACCGAACCCCACTTCTACGTGAAATCCGGAGCCTCACGTGCTCTTCAATTCTTTCTGGAAATATTAACTTCATTCATTTTGGTGATTGTAATTTCATAAACATAAGTTTTATTTTCTATAATCATATCTATTCGAGACCAAATTTTAGAATTTTGGTTGTTGTAGTCCAGTTTTCCAAATGCTCTAGCGTATTTGCAGATTGAATAACTTATAAATTTAGCAAAAATATGTAAAAAAGAACCTTCAGTGCCAGCAAAAATATGTAAAAAAGTTACTCTATCGATCATTACAAAACTTCTGGTACAAATGTACAATATATAACAAATATAATACGTAAAAAAATATAACATTTACCAAAGTTACCACTAAGCCCGTTCGTATATATACGCATACTACGTAACAATTCAAACACGAAAATCACAATGGATCATTCCAGTTATAATAGCCAAAACCCTAATTCATCGTCCACCATTTCCTCGTCCTCTTCCTCTTTCCATGGCCACAAGGGCAAACTAAAGCGTAACGCAAAGCAGTCAATGTCAAGGTCAACGTCCATGTTATCGACGGACCCACAGAGTGTGGCGGCACGTGAGAGACGGCATCGAATCAGCGATCGTTTCAAGATTCTGCAAAGTATGGTCCCTGGTGGGTCGAAGATGGACACCGTATCCATGCTCGATGAAGCTATTAGCTACGTCAAGTTCTTGAAAGCTCAGATCTGCTTTCACCAAAACATGCTTCTCTTCTTCAACGACCACGAAACTACGTCGTCTTGTACTTATTCTCCTGCCGGCGTCAGAGAATTTGAACCAAGACCATTTGGTTGTAATGAAGACTATGCCCCTCTAACGGAGACGTATTCACAAGAAACCATGCATCGAGGTGGCTTGTCTTAGTTATTGTTCACGAAACTACGTTACTCATTCTCCTGCCGGCTGAAGAGAATCTGAACCAAATGACGACCATATGGCCCTGTGACGGAGACGTATTCACAAGAAACAATGCATCGCTCGACGTGGCTTGTCTTAGACTCTTAATTAGTCATTAGCCATATGCAACGATATGTTTAATTTTATAATCAAATCTTATTTTATTAAGTGGAAAGACTATAAAAAGTTAGTTGGGAACCATAATTAATTGTAAACTTAAAAAAATATTAACCGGGAGTATTTAAATTAATTGTAAAAGACAACAACACGTCGTTTCCAATATACCGGGACGTCACGTATTCCAAATACACGAATGACATCCGACACGCATTACGAGGTTCCAGTGCAATTAGAATGAAAATTGGACAATCATAGAAACGGGTATTCCGATCAACGAGAAAAATAGAAGTGAAAACTGATAACTCTTGTGATTCCAACCTCTCCTGAATTAATTCCCCCATCAATTTCTTCAATGTTTTAAAGTAAATCTTTTCTTCTGACTTTACGGCGATGATGGTGGAACCTGAAGCAGAGAAGGCGAATCAGATAGTGGTGCTTTTGATTGGTCCGCCAGGTAGCGGCAAATCTACTTTCTGCGACACCGTCATGCGTTCATCTCGTCGCCCTTGGTCGCGCATCTGTCAGGTTTCTATCGATTTCTTTATATTGCGCACAAGCTTACTGATGATATTCCTCAACGGGACTAAGTATTTGGGGTGTAAACTACGTTTTTTATGTTCGTTTTTTTCACCTAAAGGGAGAAGCTACTTCGCTCTATATTCGTTGATGAACTTATGAGATTACACAGCTTTCTGCTATCTAGTACTCACAAAAAAATCTTTAGAATTAGTGCATTCTCATAAGATTTCTGTCTCATGTGAAAAATTTTCCTGCTATCAATTTAAGATTTCGTGTTGGCTTTGACTTTTTTTAAATCTCATTTCAGGACACTGTTAACAATGGCAAAGCAGGAACCAAAGCTCAGTGCCTAAAGATGGCTATAGCTTCTCTGAAGGAAGGCAAGAGCGTCTTTATAGACAGATGCAATCTTGACAGGGAGCAGCGCTCGGAGTTTATTAAGCTCGGTGGGCCTGAGTTTGAAGTCCATGCAGTGGTTCTGGAGATTCCTGCCCAGGTTTGTATATCTAGATCAGTCAAAAGAACCGGTCATGAAGGAAATCTACATGGCGGAAGAGCTGCAGCTGTTGTGAATAAGATGCTTCAGAGTAAGAAACTTCCGGAAGTAAATGAAGGTTTTTCTCGGATTATGTTTTGTTACACCGACACAGATGTCGAGAGTGCTGTTAACACATACAGCATGCTTGGTCAAATGGACACCCTCCCTTCCGGCTGTTTTGGCCAAAAGAATTCAGAGACAAAAAGCCAACCTGGTATAATGAAGTTTTTTAAGAAAGTCAATGCGCTTCCTGGTTCATCTTCTAATGTAGCTACTGAATCAATTCGCAAAGCAAATGAAAAGACAGAAAATTTCCGAGTTTTGCCACCTAAGGTTGGTTCTGCTGATATTGTACCTACACTGGCATTCCCGTCAATTTCGACTGCGGATTTTCAATTTGATCTTGAAAAGGCATCTGATATCATTGTCGAGAAAGCAGAGGAATTCCTGCCTAAACTTGGGTCTGCACGGCTTGTCTTAGTGGACTTGAGCCATGGGTCAAAGATTCTATCTTTGGTCAAGGCTAAGGCTTCCCGGAAGAACATTGACTCAGGAAGGTTTTTCACATTTGCCGGAGACATAACTACGCTTCTTTCCGAAGGCGGTCTGCACTGCAATGTTATAGCTAATGCTGCTAACTGGTAAGCTTCCATTATTTTCTTGCTTTTCGGTAAAATGCTTTCCAATCAGGTAAATATATTCGTAAACAAAAACTCTGTGCAGGCGGCTTAAACCTGGAGGTGGAGGTGTGAATGCAGCGATATTCAAAGCTGCTGGTCAAGATCTTGAGGCTGCAACAAGAGCACGAGCAAACACTCTTCTTCCAGGAAGAGCTGTGGTAGTTCCTCTTCCTTCTACTTGCCCTTTACAAAATGAAGAAGGAATTACACATGTGATACATGTTCTAGGACCAAACATGAACCCAAATCGACCAAACTGCCTTAACAAGGACTACACCAAGGGCTGCAAAACACTCCGGGAGGCTTACACATCTCTCTTTGAAGGTTTTCTGTCGATAGTACAAGATCAATCGAAGTTGCCCAAACGAACAAATCAAATAACTGTGTCGGATTCTGGTGAGAGTATCAAAGAAGACTCTGAGAGAAACAAAAAGTACAAGGGACTACAAGGTAACGCCGTAGTTAATAATTTGGAATCAGGGTCTCTAGAGGGAACGAGAGACAGTGGAAACAAGACGAGTAAAGGGTGGAGCTCATGGGCATTGGCACTCCACAGCATTGCAATGCACCCAGAGAAACACGAGAATGTTGTGCTAGAATCTTCAGATGACATTGTTGTGGTAAAGGACCAGTACCCAAAGGTAGGTAAAAGTCTTGATGCTGATTTATTTCACGAGAGGGATGAAAAAACATTAATTTTTAATGGGGTTTAGGCGCGGAAACACGTGCTGGTACTGGGGAGACAAGAGAGTCTAGATGGCTTAGAAGATGTCCGCAGAGAGAATCTTGGACTCCTGCAGGAGATGCACAATGTGGGTTTGAAATGGGTCGAGAAATTCCAGAACGAGGATGCATCTCTTATCTTTCGCCTCGGATATCACTCGGTAAATAACTCATCTTCCACATTCATATTTGAAAGATTCATTTCGCTCCACTTATTCATTTAAACTTCAAATTTGTCTATTCTGTTGCTCGTTTTAAAGTTTATAGACTTCAATTACGGAAATCATTGAAATTGATATGTTTTACATGAAATAAAAAAATCGATTTCAGGTTCCGTCAATGCGACAACTACATCTACACGTTATAAGCCAAGACTTAGAATCAGATAACTTGAAGAACAAGAAACACTGGAATTCTTTCACAACCTCGTTCTTCCGTGACTCGGTCGATGTACTCGAAGAGATCAAGAGCCAAGGCAAGGCCAATGTGGCGAGCGAAGATATTTTGAAAAGTGAGCTGCGTTGCAATCGGTGTAGAAGCGCACACCCGAATATCCCCAAACTCAAATCCCACATGAGAAGCTGCCGTTCTCAGTATCCTGACTATTTACTCCAAAACAATCGTCTTTTGGCTCGATCAGAGAGTTAGGAATATTCGACCCGTTCGATTTCGGTTTATCTTTTTTTATGGTTTAACAACAATTAAAGTAAATCAAAATTATTTTAAATGGGTTAAACATGTGATTTCGGTTCAGATCAATCCCACCTCCTTTGGTTCCATTTGATTTGGATTTTGTGTTTATTAAAAAAAGAACGGGAAAAGTAATTATACTGAATTTAAATTTTATTCGGACTTTGTGGTAAAGAAACACAATTATTGAGCTTAGAATGGAAAAGTAATCTTTATTCCATGATAAAACGTACTAATTGGAAAGTAGTAATAAAAGCAATTAAAAACAACGGTCGAGAAGAAGACAAAGCAGTAGGAAAATAAACAAGAACTTGTAGGAAAACAATCTCATTAAATTGCTAAGAAACAATTTAAGATGCGTGCGTGAGCCCCTCTGAAGATTTGTTTCTATTTTCTAGTTACTGAGGATTCGGAGGACGACCATTAGCAGCTGCGACGCGTGAGCCCCACTCAAGCAACTCTTTACTCGTATCATCTTTGTGAACAATCACTTCAATGAAACAAAGACATTCTTCCTTCTCTGATGTCGCTGTCTTAATTGCTTCCACCAACTCCTCCTCGTATCTCACCTATCAACACACAATTTCAAAACGTTACTAAAAACCCATTTGTTTCATTTCTATTATATATCATTTTAACATTCACCTTTGTGGTCCAGCATTTTCCTTCACCGTTATGTATAGCATCAACGAGACCAGTGTAGTTCCAGTTCTTGATCACGTTGTATGGACCATCATGAATCTCGACTTCAATGGTGTAGCCACCATTGTTAATCAGGAAGATGATCGTTTTCTGACCGTTACGAATCATCGTGGATATGTCCTGAGCCGTCACTTGGAAACTCCCATCTCCGATGAAAGCCAACACTCGCTTCTCTGGTGAAGCCTGTGCGTATCCCAGAGTCGCACCAACAGACCAACCAATCGATCCATATTGCATCTGAAACTCGTACCTAGAATTGAAAACAAAATAAACAGAGTGACTAAAATTGTGTGTTGTCGTTGCATTATGTAAAATACTAAAATGTAAACGATTCAGTGTTTTTTTTTTTTTGGATACGTACCCACATCCTTTTGGCAGCTTTAGTTTCTGGCAGTTGAACCAAGAATCACCGGTTTCAGCAATCACAGCGGTTTGACTAGAGAGCATCTTTTGAATGTGTTGGAACATTGCGTTGATTCTCAAAGGCTCTGTTGGTTTGCATTTCAACGGCTTACCTTCAGGGACAAAGATCCTGTGGTAGTTCTCATAAGCCGTCTCGTTACGCTTCACCCTCTTAGCCAATTCAGTGAAGAAATCGCTCATCAGAACGCACCCAAAGGTGTGGCCATTAGCAACGGTAACACGATCAGGATGCACAACAATGGCCTTTTCTTTCTTCAGGAGAAGGGAGTAACCCACAGAGCTGTAGTCGTTGAAGATTGGGCCTGCAAAGATGTAGGCATCTGCAGATTCGACAATCTCAGAGCAGAAAGGAGTGCTTACTGCTCCCCAGTAAGTCCCAATGAAATGAGGATGATGCTCTGGGACTAAGCCTTTTGCAGATGGCATCACTGCCATGGCGTAGCCCGACGCATCGGCAAGCTCGACAAAGGCATCGCTGGCTTTGGCGACACGCAATTTGACACCACCAACCATGACCGGCTTCACGGCCTTGTTCAAAAACTCCAATGTTGCTTCAACCGCAGCTTCTAGACCCATGCTGTTGCTCAATCTGCACGAAAGAAACCATTTAAACTGGACTGAAAACAAAAACGTTGAGAAAAGATCTGATTACCTTGGAGTAAGGGAAAAGGGGACTGGGTCACGGGTGAATGTAGGATGAGGAGTTCCAGCTAAGTTGCAGCTGATGCTGATATACACAGGCTTGCTTTCTTTAAGAGCTGTTGATATGGCCTTGTCGATCTGTTCATGAGCATCCTCCAAATTGTTCACGACGGCCTGATAGCAAGTAACGGTCTGGAAACACCTAAGCTCCTGGCTGAAATCAGCTAATCCGATGGTGTGATGAAGAATCCGGTTCGTGCCAAAATCGTTGGAATTGGGACCTCCAACGATACATATAACCGGCAGATTCTCGCTGTAGGCACCAGCGATCGCGTTCAAAACGCTTAGTCCACCAACGGTGAAGGTCACCACGCAAGCGCCCACTCCACGAGATCTAGCGTAACCATCGGCAGCGTAGCCGGCGTTTAGCTCGTTGCAGCATCCGATGTTTTTGAGTTCCGGCTCGGCGATGAGGTGATCAAGCAATGTGAGGTTGAAATCGCCAGGAACAGAGAAAATGTCGGTGACTCCGGCCTGGACAAGACGGCGGGCTAAGTGACGTCCGAGAGTCGCTTCGGATGATCCGACGGCGATTGCAGAAGACGGAACGGAGTCCTGGATTGTTGCAACAGCGCCATTTGGTGGACTACCGACGTCGCCAGTCGTCGGCAGGCAGTCGTCGATGGATCCGATTTTGGTGTCCATTGGATTCACGATGTGACGGAGAGAGAAATAAAAGGAGATTGTTATTGGAAATCAAATAATAGTGAAAGCTTTTTATGAATCAAACACTATATATTGGATGTGGTGTGTGAGTAATGAAATGTAACGAAGCAGCTTTATATAATTGTAGGAATATAAAAAAAAGACAAGTTTATTGCTTGCGCAAAAAGTATAAAATATCTTAATAGATATTTTACGGTAATTATATATAAATGCTTTATTCTCTTCCCTTTAATTACTGTAATTTCTTTTCATTGTTTTCCCAATTTGCTAATTAGTCATTAACATTTGAGACACGTTTTCTTAATTTTTTTTTGGCTGATTTGTAAGTTTTCATATTATAATGTGATTATCTCTAATATTTGAGCAATTTTTTAATAAATAATTTTACTCTGCCGGATTAATAACAAAAATATCATGATAAGATGTCAAGTTTCAATTTAAATATATAAAATAGTTTAAGTTATTACAATAATTACAATACATGTCATTGATATTAATTTAGTTAGAAAATAAATATATTTTATTCAACTAACCAAAAAATACTATTACATTTGTAAAAAATTATTTTTATTTCTTTAACTTTTTATAAATTAGTTTATAAATAATTTCAAATAAATATAAATACTTAAGTTATTATCGTAATCTCTAATATATTATTTGATAAATATTTTTAAAAAAATAAGCTTATTCTAACGTGTTATTAAGAGAAATATCATGATGACGTATCATCACTACAGTAATTTTCAAATAAATATATAAATGAACTTAAATTATTAAAATAATTACAATATCTATTATTGTTATTAATTTGGTTAGAGAATTAATATATTTTATTAAACTAACCAAAAAAATACTATTAAATTTACAAAAAATAATGATTTTTTCTTAATTTATATATATAAAAAATAATTTTAAATAAATTTTAAAATTATATAAATATTTAATTTATATTTATTAATAAAATATGATTTACGAATATTTTTCACGACGCACGGATGTCATAAATATAAATCTAGTTCATCATTAAGAGAAAATCATTCATTAATCGAAGAGACTGAACCGTCTCCTTTGTTAGTTTTCAAATATAAATGCTTTTTTTCCTCTTCCCTTTAATTACTGTAATTTCTTTTCATTGTCTTCACCATTTGCTAATTAGTCATTAACATTTGAGACACGTTTTCTTAATCTTTTGGCTGACTTGTAAGTCTTCATATTATAATGTGATTATTCATAATTGAGAGAAAATCATTCATTAATCGAAGAAAACTCAACCATCTCCTTTGTTTGTTTTCACACAAACCAACGGAGTCGCCTGTATTCTCATTTCCAACTTGGCTTCTTCTAATGACTTGACCCGATTCCACTTTTCTGGTTTAAAACATGAACATAATTACTAAATGCCAAACCAATGTATCTTAATTTAAATGTAATTGAGTACTTTTTTTGTAATTGACTTCTTAACAAAACTGTAAGCTGTAAGGAATCTTCGTTTACCAAAAGGGAATGCTTATTGGTAATAACTTATAAATGTTGATTTTGGGTAATAAATACTTTATATGCTCCAAACTTGTTTTCCAAGGTTACGATAAAACAACAAATCTTGTTTTCCAACAATGCATTAATGTATCTTTTTCCAAAAAACCTCAATTATTCTCGTGATTCTCTTCTTAGTTTTGATATTTATTGTAAACTAATTCTACTACGTGAGAACAAAGTTACACATACTCCATTTCCAAATTTAAATATTCAATTAGATTTTTATTCTTAGTGTCACTTTTACTTTGCAAAGTCGCGTGATATTAATGTATATTTTACTGTATTATATAATAAGTAGCTAACACAAAATTTTGAGCATAATTTATAAGACTAATCACCTTATGTTACTATAACGTGATGCCAATTCAACATGAAACACACATTCAATTCAACATGAAACACACATTCAGACCACTATCCCATATTTTTGAAACAAAAAAATATGTCGTTGGTTAGAATATTGAATTCATAACCATATACTTACATGTTAGCACAATGTTCAATTATGTAATCTATACACAAAACAATTCAAAATCCGACACAGTATAAAGCTGTCTCGAAGATTGTTTTACAAACCAACCAACGGAGTCGCCGGTAATATCATTTCCCAACTTGTTT
>JAEVFF010002107.1:0-18701 GCA_018901945.1 Pugionium dolabratum
TTTAATAATATTTATATTTCATTACTATCTCTTCTTGCCATTTGTGTGTTTGTGGTTTTTTTGGATTGGGAGAGATTTTATAAGTGTTGAGAGAGGTTTTAGAAAGTATGACTGTTTGATTGTGAAAATGAGGAAAAACCATCACATATTTATAGAATTTTTTTGCGACCACGTATATGGTCGCAAATCAGTGGCAAACTTCGAAATTAATGACGTGGTCGCAAATCAGTCGCAAATTTGCGACTGATTTGCGACCACCAAATAATTTGGTGGGAATCGAAAACTTTCAAACTCCCTCCAAATTCATTCGTGGTCGCAAATCAGTGGCAAATTTGCCACTAATTTGCGACCATGGTTAATTTATTCGGAAAAAGCCATTGTGGTCGCAAATAAGTGGCAAATTTGCCACTGATTTGCGACCACAGTTAATTTATTCGAAAAATAAACTTGTGGTCGCAAATCAGTGGCAAATTTGCGACTGATTTGCGACCACTGTTACTTTATTTAGAAAAAAACATTGTGGTCTCAAATCAGTGGCAAATTTGCCAATGATTTGCGATCACGGTTAATTTATTCAAAAAATACACATATGGTTGTAACTAATTTGCCACCACATTCTCAATGTAGTGGCAAAATGGTGGCAAATAAGTTATGAATAATACTTTAAACCCTAATTTTTTTGATTTTTGTAAATAAATGAAATTATATAAGATTGATAACTTGAATATAAGTTGTACAAATTTCAATTAATAAGAAAACAACAATATTTACCAAATTTTCCAAATTTACAAATCATTTACCTAAAACACTTAACACATTTTCTTAACCTTATATCTCTTATATACATTTCAAATGTTTTCTAAAATTTAAATGAATACAAATATAATTTTGTATATATGTGGTCACTTATAATGGTTAGTACTTACATAAAAATGCAAATAGAAGTTGTAAACGTGAAAAATAGTTAGAAAATATGAATTTACCCTATGTGGTCGCAAATCAGTCGCTATTTTGCGACTGATTTGTGACTGCAGTTCAAATTTTGATCTTGTGGTTGCAAATTAGTGGCAAATTTGCCACTAATTTGCGACCACAAATAATAATTGTGACTGATTTGCCACCACAATCTCAATACAGTGGCAAAGTGGTGGCAAATCAGTCACAAATAATACCCTAAATACTAAATTTTATGATTTTGGTAAATAAAATTAAATTATATAAGATTGATAACTTGATTATAAGTTGTACAAATTTCAATTAATAAGAAAACAACAATATTTACCAAATTTTCCAAATTTACAAATTATTTACCTAAAACAATTAACACATTTCCTTAACCTTATATCTCTTATATACATTTCAAATGTTTTCTAAAATTTAAATGAATACAAATATGATTTTGTATATAGGTGGTCACTTATAATGATTAGTACTTACATAAAAATGCAAATAGAAGTTGTAAATGTAAAAAATACTTAGGAAAAATATGAATTTACCCTATGTGGTCGCAAATCAGTCGCTATTTTGCGACTGATTTGTGATTACAGTTCAAATTTTGATCTTGTGGTCGCAAATCAATGACAAATTGATTTGCCACTGATTTGCGACCACAAGTAATAATTGTGAGTGATTTGCCACCATAATCTCAATACAGTGGCAAAGTGGTGGCAAATCAGTCACAAATAATACCCTAAACATTAAATTTTATGATTTTGGTAAATAAATTAAATTATATAAGATTGATAACTTGATTATAAGTTGTACAAATTTCAATTAATAAGAAAACAACAACATTTACTAAATTTTCAAAATTTACAAATCATTTACCTAAAACAATTAACACATTTCCTTAACCTTATATCTCTTATATACATTTCAAATGTTTTCTAAAATTTAAATGAATACAAATATGATTTTGTATATATGTGGTCACTTATAATGATTAGTACTTACATAAAAATGCAAATAGAAGTTGTAAATGTGAAAAATACTTAGGAAAAATGTGAATTTACCCTATGTGGTCGCAAATGAGTCGCTATTTTGCGACTGATTTGTGACTACAGTTCAAATTTTGATCTTGTGGTCGCAAATCAATGGCAAATTGATTTGCCACTGATTTGCGACCACAAGTAATAATTGTGAGTGATTTGCCATCATAATCTCAATGCAGTACCAAAGTGGTGGCAAATCAGTAACAAATAATACCCTCAACACTAAACTTTATGATTTTGGTAAATAAATTAAATTATATAAGATTGATAACTTGATTATAAGTTGTACAAATTTCAATTAATAAGAAAACAACAACATTTACCAAATTTTCTAAATTGACAAATCATTTACCTAAAACACTTAACACATTTCCTTAACCTTATATCTCTTATATACATTTCAAATGTTCTCTAAAATTTAAATGAATACAAATATGATTTTGTATATATGTGGTCACTTATAATGGTTAGTACTTACGAAAAATGCAAATAGAAGTTGTAAATGTGAAAAATACTTAGAAAAAAATATGAATTTACCCTGTGTGGTCGCAAATCAGTCGCTATTTTGCGACTGATTTGTGACTGCAGTTCAAATTTTGATTTTGTGGTTACAAATTAGTGGCAAAATTGCCACTGATTTGCGACCACGAATAATAATTGTGACTGATTTGCCACCACAATCTCAATGTAGTGGCAAAGTGGTGGCAAATCAGTCACAAATAATACCTTAAACACTAAATTTTATGATTTTGGTAAATAAATTAAATTATATAAAATTGATAACTTGATTATAAGTTGTACAAATTTCAATTAATAAGAAAACAACAACATTTACCAAATTTTCCAAATTTACAAATCATTTACCTAAAACAATTAACACATTTCCTTAACCTTATATCTCTTATATACATTTCAAATGTTTTCTAAAATTTAAATGAATACAAATATGATTTTGTATATATGTGGTCACTTATAATGATTAATACTTACATAAAAATGCAAATAGAAGTTGTAAATATGAAAAAATAATTATTAAAAATGTGAATTTACCCTATGTGGTCGCAAATCAGTCGCTATTTTGCGACTGATTTGTGACTACAGTTCAAATTTTGATCTTGTGCCACTGATTTGCGACTGCAAACACCAGTCGCAAAACAGTCGCAATCTAGTCTTTTAATGGTTGCGTATTGCGACCAATATGCGACTACAAGTTTTAGTCACACTTTTGCGACCACTTTGCGACTACATCTCCGTAGTCACAAATTGGTCGCAAAATCTTGGCAAATGTGGTCGCAAAATGCAGTGGCATTTTGGCAGTTTTCTTGTAGTGGATATAACATGAAATTGTACCTGGCAAAGTTTTCGAAAGCGTTAACAATTCAGAAAATAACATCAAACCCTAAAAGGGGTAAAAAAAGTGAAGCAACTCCTCGTGTAAACATAGATATAGAAGCGTTAAATAAACAAGGACCAGTTCGCTAAAATAGCCAACACAACTCGGTAAAATAATATCAAATCCTAAAAGCAGTAAAAAAAAGGCAAGCATCTCCTCGTATAAACACATATATAATACCGTTAAATAAACGATGAGCACTTTGCTAAAATAGCCAACACATCTCAGTAACATAATATCAAACCGTAAAAGGGGTAAAAAAAAAGCAAGCAACTCCTCGTATAAACACGGATATAGAACCATTAAATAAACCAGGGGAACTTCACTAAAATAGCCAGCACAACTTGAATAAATAATATCAAACCCTAAAAGGGGTAAAAAAGCCAAGAAGCTCCTCGTATAAACATGGATATAGAACCGTTAAATAAACAAGGAGCACTTTGCTAAAATAGCCAACATAGTTCGGCACGATAATATCAAACCCTAAAAGGGATAAAAAAAAAGAGAGCAACTCCTCATGTGAACACGGATACAGAATCGTTAAATAAACAAAGAGCATTTCGCTAAAATAGCTAGTACAGTTCAACATGATAATATCAAACCCTAAAAGGTATAATAATAATAATAATAATAATAAAATCAAGTAGTTCCTCGTGTAAATACGGATATACAACTGTTAAATAAACAAGGAATACTTTGCAAAAATAAAATAGCCAGTATAAAACGAGCATGACATAGACAAAATAAAACAACGACATCAATAGAAATCATCAAAACAATGATCAAACATCGGTGATATCAGTAGGAGGAGAAACACCGATGTAAGTAATAAATATTCAAATAAGTATCCCGACTCGACGATTCAACAAACTTGGGGGGATTATTTTGGGCACCTGATTTAACCACAAATCCAAACCCCCTAACTAGACTAAGGTGGAGCAAAAAAGTCAAACCGATTATTTTCAAAGAATAAATTATGTAACGATCAAAATAATTAATTACTTTATAATGGAAAATAATCAATTCTATAACGGTCAAGAATTAATTATGTTGTAAGCACTAAATCCGTAATTAATTCTATATCTGAAATTAATTATGGATTCTAGTATAAAAGGGAGACAACTCTTATGTAATATTCAAAATCATTCAAAAATAAAGAGAATTATTCAGAGAATTTGTTTGAAAACTGAATAAAGTGGAAATTCGGTTCTGAACACACTCTAATCTAATCTGTCGGTGTGATTCAATATTCAGGTTCAAATTTTTATATGTTTCAGGAAACTAAAGAGAATAATATCAATTAATCATGCTATAAGGAACTTGTTCATTTTGAAATCTGTTGTCATATTTGGAGGAGCTTTTGCAACAACTAGTATCAGCGCTTCAAAATCGATACTATGTCAAACCCGCGAATCGAGATCGACTGGTTTGATGGAAATAGAGATTTCATGTTGTGGAAGAGAAGAATGCTTGCTTATATGGGTGTTGCAGGCTTAATGGACATCATGGGAGATGAAACACTTCTCTATAAACCCACAAAGGAAGAATTGAGATATTCCAAGAAACGTGAAGAAGGAGACGAGACAACTTTGGAGAACTCATCCAGATCTACCTGTCAAGATCCAAGGTAGAGAAATCTGAGGAAACTATGAATCTAATTATTTTGCATGTTGGAGATTTGGTTTTGCGAAAGTTTGGTGATTGCCAAACAGCAGTGGCAATGTGGAAGATTCTTGAACGATTATACATGTCAAACTCTTTACCGCATCGTGTACTCTCCATTGATGAAAACATAGATGAGTTTTTGAAACTCGTGGCAGATATGGTCAGTGTTGGTGTAGAAGTTTCTGATGAAGTCCAGGCGATACTACGTCTGAGCTCATTTCCATCCAAATATGATCAGTTTAAAGATACTTTGAAGTATGCAAGAGAGTCTATCACTTTGGAGGAAGTTGTTGGGGTTGCTCGTGCAAATGAAAGGGAATTTAAGGATTTCAGTGAAAGCAAGGATGCTGGAAAAGGCCTCATCATGAGAGGAAATGGTAAACAAAAGTTTGATGCAAAAGATGATTCTCGTGGCAGATCTGAATACAGGGATGAGGGTCGCTGGAAAAACAAATGTCAATCAAAATCAAGGAAAAAAGCTACATGCTGGTATTTTAAGAAGGAAAGACACTTAAAGAAAGATTGCTACCTTAGGAAAAGAAAGATAGATGCTGAAAACCGTGGTGAGGCCGTTGTTATATCTGAAAACTAGTCTTCTCAAAGGCTTTAAGTGTGAATGAGCAAGTGTGGAAAGAGAATTGAGCCATTTATTCTGGATGTACATTTCATTTGACATCCAGAAAGGATTGGTTCTACGAGTTTCATGAAAGAACTCCAATGAAAATCTTCTTTGGTGATGACCATGTTGTCGAATCAAATGGATGTGGTTCAATTCGACTAAACACTCATGGTGGCTCAGTTAGTAAACTACAAGATATCAAGTATGTTCCGAATCTTCGTAAAAACTTAATTTCGACTGGAACCCTTGACAAGTTGGGATTTACACACGAAGGTGTGAATGGTGCGATTAAGTTTTTCAAGAATGACAAGTTGGCGTTGAAAGGAGTTCTAGCAAATGGGTTGTATATACTTGATGGAGAGACACTCCAAGGTGAAAATGGTGCGATTAAGTTTTTCAAGAATGACAAGTTGGCGTTGAGAAAGGAGTTCTAGCAAATGGGTTGTATATACTTGATGGAGAGACACTCCAAGGTGAAGTATGCTGAATTGAAAGTTCTACAAACAAATCTGCAATATGGCATAGTAGGCTCGGTCACCTTAGCTTATCTAGCATAAGGATATTAACAGAGAAATGATTGATTGACAGAAAGGAGATCAAAGACTACGGTTTTGTGAACATTGCATCATGAGAAAATCAAAGAGAGTCAGCTTTAATGTGGGCAAACATGTCACTGAGAATGCTCTAAGTTATGTTCATGCCGACTTGTGGGGCTCCTCAAATGTTACTCCATCGTTATCAGGTATGCAATATTTCTTATCTATCATTGATGATAAGACAAGGAAAGTTTGACTGTACTTTCTTAACACTAAGGATGAGACATTAGAAAAATTCTCCGAATGGAAGGAGTTAGTCAAAAATCAGATAAATAAGAAGGTGAAATGTTTGAGAACTGATAATGGACTTGAGTTTTGTAATTTTTGCAAATAAAATGGCATTAAAAGACATAGAATAACATAGAACGTATGCATATACCCCACAACATAATGGGATTACTGAATATAGATGAATCGCACTATTATGAAAAAAGTGAGATGTCTATAAAGCGGGTCAGGCCTAAGTGAAGAGTTATGGGCCAAGGCTGCTATCAAAACCTCATACATCATCAACAGGTCGCCTTCTTCAGGAATAGACCATAATGTTCCTGAGGAATTATGGTTGAAGAAGAAGCCAGGTTATAAACATTTGAGGAAGTTTGGTTCCATTGCCTATGGACATCAAAATCAGGGAAAGTTAAAGCCAAGAGCATTAAAGGGAAATTTTCTCGGGTACCCACCAAGTATAAAAGGCTTCAAAGTATGGATCTTAGATGAAAAAATGTGGTGATAAGTAGGAACATTGTTTTTCATGAGACTATGGTGTATAGGATCTCGTGCCTGCAAACAACCAGTCTATCTATGAGAATCACAAGAAAATAATATCTGAAATTGATACTACTTTCCAAAGAGGTTCTGAAGACATACATAAGAGTTCAGATGAAGGTGGAGTTACATCTGAACTTGCAGAAGACAATCGATTTGGTAAGAATCCTCACCTAGATGAAACTGAAACTGAGGAGGACGTGGCCAATTATCAATTGGCTAGAGATCGGAAGAGAAGACATGTATTTCCTCCAACTCGTTTTTCAGATTACATAGAGCTAGCATTTGCACTAATATCAGCTGAGGTATAGAACCAAAAAGACCCACAAAGTGTTTTTGAAGCTAATCATAGTGCAGAATGACTGAAATGGAAGGAAGCAATTAATGAGGAAATGGAGTCCCTCAAGAAGAATTCAACTTGGGTTGTGGTAACAAACTGGAAAATCGAAAGATAATGGGCTGCATGTGGCTTCTCAGGAAGAAACCTGGGATACCTGGAGTTGAATAAGAAAGTTATAAAGCGAGACTAGTAGCTCGCGGGTTTACACAAAGAGAAGGTATTGATTACGAAGAAATTTGTGTACCTGTAGTTAAACATGTGTCGATTGTTTTTTTGAATAACCTTGAATTAGAGCATATGGATGTAAAAACAGCATTTTACATGGAGAACTAGAAGAAGACTTGTATATGGATCAACCCGAAGGTTTTGAGGAGGTTGGAAAGACTGAGAATGTGTGCTTTGTTGAAAAAATCAATGTATGGACTCAAGCAATAACTGCGTCAATTAAATAAGAAATTTGACAAGTTTATGATTGAATCAACAGATCACAAGAAGTTAACATGATTCATGTGTGTACGTAAAGAAAATAAGTAACGGAAAAGTTATTTATTTGTTACTTTATGTGGATGATATGTTTCTGGCTGCCAAGGATATAAATGAAATACAAAAGTTTAAGAAAAAACTGGGGGTTTCGGCCAATTCATACAAGAACTTTGCCTTGTGGTTACGATTCGATAACGAATTTTGTTGCTGTGCTCTTTCATACATTAACTTTTTGTTTAGTCCGTAACATACATTAACTTCGATAATTAGTATAAAACATACATTAATGTTTAACGACGTTTATCTCACCGTTAATCGTCGCTGACTAGGACGACACGTCAGCGACGACATAATTTTCAATGACACGTCAGCGACGACTTAAACGACACGTCAGCGACGACTTAAACGACTGAAACGGCAATTATAATTTACAATTATGGAAAAGTCCACTTCACGTAGAGATTACCCTATCGCAGGAATTCCTAGAATTTACAACGTACAGAATTATTAACTTAAAAGTAAAAACTAGATCTTTATATATGCTTTGCTTATATGTGTGTTTAGTTTAATTATTGTTTACGATTGTTCAGGTTATGGGTTTGGCTGCTCTAGGAATTTCAGCCTACATGCTGACTTCTACTTCTGGCAAGGAAAATGAGAAATTTGTGTACAAGGCACTTGAAAAGGGTGAAGATGACCTCAAGATACTATATGTAACACCGGAGAAGGTATCAAAGAGCAAACGATTCATGTCAAAGCTTGAAAAGTGTCATAAGGCTGGCCGCCTCTCTCTTATTTCAATTGATGTAAGTCTTTCCTGGTTTTAGTTTCATACTCAGACATCTCTAACATTCTACCTATCTTCTTGGGTGTTATTTATATATCAATACCTAGTTTCTGTCAAGAGGAAGCAGGTAGCCGTTGGGTTGATTTGGTTTGACTTTGATGTGGGCTTTATTTTTTGACTGAGCTTAGCATTAGGATCCAACAAATGAGATGAATAACCAGCTTGAATGTTGTCGCCGAGAAGCTCTGTTTTATTTGAAGAAAACAGAGCATGAGGAGAGGCAGCTCGTGAAGAAGGAGGTAATGTAATAGTCAGTGGGGTCACGATTTTCGCCCTGATTACAAGAACTTAAGCATTCTGAAAACTCAGTTCCCCAAAGTTCCCATGGTGGCTTTGACGGTATGTGCTTCTTTTTTTTCATTTGCTTCATACGTTTTCCATCCACATTTTTGTTACCTTTGGAATACCCTGCGCGTTTAAATCAGTATACTAGGGAGCTTGCTCCACCTTACCATGCTTATCAGAATGACCAATTTTCTTCTAATTTGAGCTCTCTGAGCTTATGTAATCACTAGTATTGGCAAGGTATTTTGCATCAGCGGGTGTAGAATGTCAAAATCTGTTACGAGTTATAACCTTTCATATATTTTGTGGAAGGTTGAGTATTTCATTTTTCCTAATTCTTTGTTCTATTGCAGGCAACTGCTACACAAAAGGTCCAAAATGATCTGATAGAGATGTTGCATATTCCTAAATGTGTCAAATTTGTCAGCAGTGTTAACAGGCCAAATATCTTTTACTCGGTACTCTTAGTAATTAATTTTATTAATATACGTTTCTCATGCTGTTGATAGTTTGTAGGCGTGAACATGAGCAGTAAATGCCTTGCAGGTGCGTGAAAAGTCGCTAGTTGGCAAAGTTGTTGTTGATGAAATTGCAGAATTCATACGGCTGTCGTACTCTTACAACTTACAAGCAATGGTGATAGATTGCAGGTGATTTACGAGATAGAGGGATTTCTGCTGACTATTACCACGCAGAAATGGATGTAAATATGCGTGAAAAAGTTCATATGCGGTATGGTCTAGCTCTGATGTGGCAGACTCTTTTCTTGATGACCCAGTTGTGCAATTTGCAGCATTGCCTAAAGTTTTGTTCTTGTGTTTTACAGATGGAGTCAGAACAAGTTGCAGGTCATTGTTGGAACAGTATGTGCATTCCTTCCGTTGATAGTCCATTATTTCTTTGTGCAGTGATAAATATTAATAAACTCTGATTATTGTTTTGCAGGTTGCCTTTGGCATGGGAATCAATAAGCCTGATGGTTAGTAATGCTAGCTTTTGTTTCAGTTGATATTTAATAAGCTCTGACTTTTATTTCCTTAGTGCAGATTTCTTTCTCTTGCGAGTTATTGTTCTTTCAGTTACATACTACCAGTAGCTACAGATGTCTATTTAACCATACTTCGCATTTTATAAGTCACCCATTTTATTTTCTCTTCCAACTAATACAATGGGGCATTTTTTTAGTCAGGTTTGTCATCCACCACAGTTTGAGCAAATCAATGGAGACTTACTACCAGGTTAGCGTTATTGACATAGGAAAATCAAATAAGACCTATCTTGACCTACAAGGCAAGTGTGAGCACGAAAATTCAGTTTGAATAACAAGGGAAATGAAAAGGATGGGTTATTATTAACCACATGGTTGAAATGGTTAAATAGCTACCTTGGGAGAAGAATCAAGGTGAAAAAGTCATGCCCATGCTGCACACAGTCTTGGAAACCACACCAAACAGTCATGCCCATGCTGTCTCCTCTCTTCTCATTGGTTGTTGACAGGCTCCTCCTCTATTCAAACTCATCCACAAGTTTGAATTCGTTTTCTTTGGTGTTCACATTGTAAATCCTCTATAAAAGGGCTGTAAAGACTCAATGTATAATATACTCTTAGGAGATTCTTCTCCATAAGTCTAAGTCATTTCTCATTTTCTCATACTTCTCTTTGAGTTTTTCAGATTCAATTCTTCACATTTCTCCTCTATAATCTCAATATTCTTACATGGTATCAGAGCATAAGATCATTCTCTTATCTTTTCTACTCAAATCTCTCAGTTTCTAATCTACAATTCTGTCAAAAATCTCTCAGTCTTTAGACTAAAAACTCACGGTTTCATTCAACCATAAAAGCTGCTTCCTTTGAGCTCTTCAAAGCCTAACAATGGAGGATACAGTTCAAATTAGTTCCAGCCTGAAACCTACGGTGATAGCAGTAGTTCTCAAAGGCTTGAACTACACATTATGGTCTAGAACCATCAAGACAGCCGTTTGTGGCAAAGGACTTTGGAATCACATCTTGGAGGATAATACTCCATCTATAGATGATCCAAAGGAGAAGAAGGATGAGTCAACAAGAAAAGAAGAAGCTAGGTGGTTCCAAGAAGATCAATCAGTCCTTGGATTCCTCCAAAATTCATTGGATCCATCCATTCTTGAAGCTTATTCACATTGTGAAACTGCCAAGTCTCTTTGGGACACTCTCAAGAGGGTGTATGGGGATGTTTCAAACCTCAGCCGTGTGTATGATGTTAAGAAGGCTCTCAATGATCTACACCAAGAGGATATGGAGTTCACAAAATTCCTGGGCAAGTTCCAGTCAACATGGTCCGAGCTTGACATGTTGAGACCAAGTTCTATGGATCCAAAGGTGCTTAATGAAAGGAAGGAACAAGACAAGATATTTGGCCTCCTTCTCAACCTAAATCCAGCCTTTAAGGATGTGATTAAGTCCATCCTGAGAGAGCCAAAACTCCCTGATTTCGAAGAGGTGTGCTCACGGATTCAAAGGGAGCAAGGCAACATTGATTTGTTTGGTGGTAAAGGAGAACTAGTCATGGCCAACAAAAGCGTGTTTAAGCAAGAGGATAGGAAGAGTGTGATGTGTGAGCATTGTAAGAGGAATGGCCACATCAAGGACAAGTGCTGAATACTTCATCCTCATCTCAAGCCAAACCGGTTCAAGGATTCAAAGGCTAACATCTCTCAAATGGTTGCGACTGAACCGGCAAGTTCATCCAACCAAGGAGGGGAGCTAGCTATGAATGTATCCATGGAGTATGTTAAGAAGAGTGACTTGGAGGATCTCATCAAGGCCTATGCCTCAAAACTCTCCGGTATCACACTCTACTCCCATAAATCGCTTGATAAACCAGATCATAAGTTGGTAGTGGATTCAGGTGCTTCTCACCATATGATTAGCAATGCTAGGTTGTTAAAGAACATTGAACCATGTCTAGGACAAGTAACTATAGCTGATGGTAAGGGTATTCCAATTGAAGGAACCGGAAAATTAAGACTATTTGACAAAGAAACTAATGCATTCTTTGTACCTAAATTTAAGTCTAATCTAGTTTCTGTCAAAAAGGCTACTAAAGACCTCAATTGCAATGTTACATTTGGGCCTAACAATGTTTACTTTCAGGATATTAAGAGTGGTAAGATACTTGGAGGTGGTGTAACTCAAGATGAGCTCTATGTTCTTGAAGACCCTCCAAGCAATTTGGATTCCTTAGCTTTCAAATCCTGTGTTTTTGCTAATAAAGATGTCTTATGGCATGCTAGATTAGGACATCCTCATGCTCGTGCTTTAAGCTTAATAATTCCTAATGTCGCTTATGATCACTCAGTTTGTGAGGCTTGTATCCTTGGCAAACATTGTCGTGTTGTTTTCCCTAAATCGTCTACAATTTATGAGCATTGCTTTGATTTAGTACATTCCGATGTTTGGACCTCACCTTACATGTCTAGAGATAGGAATAAATACTTTGTGACCTTTATAGATGAGAAATCGAAATATACATGGGTTACATTACTTCCATCTAAAGATAGGGTTTATGAGGCATTTATAAACTTTCATAATTATGTTACTAATCAATTCAATGCCAAGATCAAAGTGTTAAGATCAGATAATGGAGGGGAATACACAAGTCAAAGATTCAAAGCTCATCTAAACAAACATGGAATACTACATCAAACTAGCTGTCCACACACACCACAACAAAATGGAGTTGCTGAAAGGAAGAACCGACACTTAATGGAAGTAGCAAGATCCATGATGTTTCATACCAATGTTCCTAAAAGTTTTTGGGGAGATGCAGTCTTGGTTGCTTGCTACCTCATCAATCGGATTCCAACCAAAGTCTTGCAAGATATATCCCCATTTGAGGTACTCAATAAAACTAAACCTTCCATTGATCATTTACGTGTATTTGGGTGTGTGTGCTTTGTGTATGTTCCAGGTGATCTAAGAAACAAGTTGGAGGCAAAGAGCATCAAGTGTATGTTCCTTGGATATTCGACAACACAAAAGGGTTATAAGTGCTATGATCCGAGCAACAACAGGACATATGTATTGACATAGGAAAATCAAATAAGACCTATCTTGACCTACAAGGCAAGTGTGAGCACGAAAATTCAGTTTGAATAACAAGGGAAATGAAAAAGGATGGATTATTATTAACCACATGGTTGAAATGGTTAAATAGCTACCTTGGGAGAAGAATCAAGGTGAAAAAGTCATGCCCATGCTGCACACAGTCTTGGCAACCACACCAAACAGTCATTCCCATGCTGCACACAGTCTTGGCAACCACACCAAACAGTCATGNCAGTCTTGGTAACCACACCAAACAGTCATGCCTACTGTCTCCTCTCTTCTCATTGGTTGTTGACAGGCCCCTCCTCTATTCAAACTCATCCACAAGTTTGAATTCGTTTTCTTTTGTGTTCACATTGTAAATCCTCTATAAAAGGGCTGTAAAGACTCAATGTATGGATATACACTTAGGAGATTTTTCTCCAGAAGTCTAAGACATTTTCTCATTTTCTCATGCTTTTCTTTGAGTTTCTGGATTCAACTCTTCACATTTCTCCTCTCTAATCTCAATATTCTTTCACTCTCAAGGTCACCTTCTGATTTGGCTACAAGTTTGAGGTTTCTCTTGAATCATTTGGGAAATGATCTGCCAAAGGATTCAAGACACGAAGAAACAAGAACCTTAAGTAGTTCACAAGATACCCAAGAGAATGAACAAGGGGTGGTAACTCAAGAACCAACTCCAATCCAAGAAGAAGCTATGGCCCAAAATCAAGAACAAGACGACTTGGAAGTGGGTATAGAGGAACCTATTCACCAAATGGAAGAGGAAACGGTTGTAGAGGAGGCTGCACCACCTGTTCAGCATTTAAGGAGGAGTACTAGACTTAGGAACACTAGGGTATTCTACAACAACCAGGCCGTGGCTCATCCCATACAAGCTGTTTGTTCCCTTGACCTCTTGCCATCTAGTCATCAAGCATTCCTTGGAAAGATTGAACAAAGTCAGATTCCAAGGACTTATGAAGAAGCTGAGAGCAAGAAAGAATGGTTAGATGCAGTAAGAGATGAGAAGGGAGCTATGGAAAGGAATCATACATGGGATATACAAGAACTTCCCAAAGGCAAGAAGGCTGTGAGTTCCAAGTGGGTGTTCACCATCAAGTATAAGAGCAATGGGGACATAGAAAGGTACAAGGCACGTCTAGTTGCAAGAGGTTTCACTCAGACATATGGAGAGGACTATACTGATACATTTGCACCGGTGGCTAAGCTACACACTGTAAGGGTTGTTCTTTCACTAGCTACGAATCTGACTTGGGACTTATGGCAAATGGATGTCAAGAACGCATTCCTACAAGGAGAACTTGAAGAGGAAGTGTATATGACTCCACCACCAGGCCTTGAAGACTTTTGCAAAGAGGGACAGGTTCTAAGACTTAGGAAGGCAATATATGGGTTGAAGCAGTCACCAAGGGCCTGGTATCACAAATTAAGCTCCACACTTACTGATAATGGGTTTAGGAAATCCCATTCAGATCATACTTTGTTCACTCGTCAAAACTCCAAAGGAATCGTGGCGGTCTTGGTTTATGTGGATGACCTTATCATCACAGGAGATGATAAGGAAGGAATTCAGTCCACAAAGGCCTTCTTAAACAGATCATTTGACATCAAGGATCTTGGAGAGTTGAAGTACTTCTTGGGTATTGAAGTGTGTCGGTCTCAAGAAGGGCTCTTTCTATCCCAAAGAAAGTATGCTCTTGATCTGTTGACAGACACGGGAAAGCTTGGGGCTAAACCGGCCAAAACTCCTCTTGAAGATGGCTACAAGGTCAACGGAAAGGGGGAGAAAGCTGATGAGTTATTTAAGGATGTTTCTCAGTATAGGAGACTAGTTGGGAAGCTGATCTACCTCACCCTCACACGACCAGACTTGTGTTTTGCTGTGAATCAAGTAAGTCAACATATGCAAAAGCCTACTGTATATCATTGGAGCATGGTAGAAAGGATCCTTAGATACATCAAAGGATCTCCTGGTCAAGGTATATGGATGGGCAAGAATGGGAACACTGAGATTGTCGGGTATTGTGATGCGGATTGGGCTGGTGATAGGGTGGATAGGAAATCAACCACTGGGTATTGCACCTTCGTTGGTGGGAACTTAGTCACTTGGAAGACTAAGATGCAGAAGGTGGTATCATGTTCTAGTGCTGAAGCAGAATATAGGGCTCAAAGCACTCTTGAAAGATTTCGGTATTGCACAACCAGGGCCAATTACCTTCCATTGTGATAATCAGGCAGCCATTCACATAGCTTCAAACTCAGTGTTTCACGAGAGGACCAAGCACATAGAGATCGACTGCCATAAGGTTAGGGAGAAAGTTCAAGATGGAACCATTCTGCCATGTTATACAAGGAGTGAAGACCAACTAGCTGACATCTTCACAAAGGCAGCAAGTCTCAAAGTTTGCAAGAACATCTTTAGCAAACTTGGGCTTGTTGATTTATCACACCCATGATCAAAGGTCTCCTAATCCAAGAGCAACACACTCTTTTTCCCTTATTAAGGTTTTGTCCCAAGTGGTTTTCCTTAATAAGGTTTTTAATGAGGTGTTGCCTTGGGTTCCCAAGCTTAAGACTTTAGGGTGATTCCAAAGTCTTTAGCTTGAGGGGGAGTATTGACATAGGAAAATCAAATAAGACCTATCTTGACCTACAAGGCAAGTGTGAGCACGAAAATTCAGTTTGAATAACAAGGGAAATGAAAAAGGATGGGTTATTATTAACCACATGGTTGAAATGGTTAAATAGCTACCTTGGGAAAGAATCAAGGTGAAAAAGTCATGCCCATGCTGCACACAGTCTTGGCAACCACACCAAACAGTCATGCCCATGCTGCACACAGTCTTGGCAACCACACCAAACAGTCATGCCCATGCTGCACACAGTCTTGGCAACCACACCAAACAGTCATGCCCATGCTGTCTCCTCTCTTCTCATTGGTTGTTGACAGGCTCCTCCTCTATTCAAACTCATCCACAAGTTTGAATTCGTTTTCTTTTGTGTTCACATTGTAAATCCTCTATAAAAGGGCTGTAAAGACTCAATGTATAACATACTCTTAGGAGATTCTTCTCCATAAGTCTAAGTCATTTCTCATTTTCTCATACTTCTCTTTGAGTTTTCAGATTCAATTCTTCACATTTCTCCTCTATAATCTCAATATTCTTACAGACATGTCAACTTGAACAGCTACTTAAAATGATCATTCTAAACTGATCATGGGTGCTCTTAGACTAAATGCTTATAAACGAAGCATAATGCATGGCATCATGCAGTTTGGGATAGATTGGGTTACTTGGAGGCTTTGTCTTAGCTATTTTGGTCTTAAATTTTTTCATAGTATGGAAAATTAAGCGAGCTTAACGTGGGCGTTGGATTCATGTAACTTTGAGCTCTAAATCAAAAGTTAAAGACGATTTATGGCTGGACATGTCAAGTTGATCAACTAGTTAAAATGATCATTCTAAACTGATCATAGGTGCTCCTTGACTAAAGGCTTATAAATGAAGCTTAATACATGACATCATGCAATTTGGGACAAAATTTGGATTACTTGCAGGCTTTGTAATAGCTATTTCAGTTTTAAATTTTGTCACAATATAGAAAATTTAGCTGGTTAACGTGAGCGTTGGATTCGGGTCAGTCTAAACTCTAAATCAAAAGTTACGGACAATTTAGTGCGAACATGTCAAGTTGATCGGCCAGTTAAAATGATCATTTTAAACTGATCATTGCTGCTCCTTGAGTAAAGGCTTATAAATGAAGCAAAATGGATGGCATCACGCAGCTGGGATCAATTGGAATAGTTTGAGGCTTTATCGTAGCTCTTTTAGTCTTAAATGTTGTTACCACATGGAAAATTTAGCTAGGTTAACATGGGTGTTGGATTCATATCATTTTGAACTTTAAATTTAAAGTTACAGACAATTTCGTGCCGACAAGTCAAGTTGATTGGCTAGTTAAAGTGATCATTTTAAACTGGATATTTGTACTCCTTGAGTAAAGGCTTATAAATGAAGCATATTGCATATCACGCAGTTTGGGGTACATTGGAATACATGGAGGCTTTTTCATAGCTTTTTTTGATCTCAGATGTTGTCCCAATTTAAAAAGTTGAGCTAGCGTACTGTGGGCATTGGATTCATGTCATTCGGAACTCTAAATCAAAAGTTACGGACGATTTAGTGCGGGCATGTGAAGTTGATCGGCTAGTTAAAATAATCATTGTAAACTGATCATTGGTTCTCCTTGAGTAAAAGCTTATAAATGAAGCAAAATGCATGGCATCACGTAGTATGGGATACATTGGATTACTTGGGGACTTTGTCATAGCTGTTTTAGTCTCAAATGTTGTCACAATATGGAAGATTGAGCTAGCTTAACGTGGCTGTTGGATTCATATCATTTTGAGCTCTAAACCAAAATTTAACGACGATTTAGTGCGGACATGTCTAGTTGATCAGCTACTTAAAATGATCATTCTAAACAGACCATTGGTGCTCCTTGAGTAAAAGCTTATAAATGAAGCATAATGTATGACATCACGCAGTTAGGAATATATATGATTAGTTGGAGCCTTTGTCGTAGCTATTTCGATGTTAAATTCAGTCACAATTTAGGAATATGAGCTAGCTTAACATGGGCGATTTATTCGTGTCATACTGAACTCTAAACCAAAAGTTACGGATGATTTGAAAGAATATTGAGATTATAGAGGAGAAATGTGAAGAATTGAATCTGAAAACTCAAAGAGAAGTATGAGAAAATGAGAAATGACTTAGACTTATGGAGAAGAATCTCCTAAGAGTATTTTCATACATTGAGTCTTTACAGCCCTTTTATAGAGGATTTACAATGTGAACACAAAAGAAAACGAATTCAAACTTGTGGATGAGTTTGAATAGAGGAGGAGCCTGTCAACAACCAATGAGAAGAGAGGAGACAGCAGGCATGACTGTTTGGTGTGGTTACCAAGACTGTGTGCAGCAGGCATGACTGTTTGGTGTGGTTGCCAAGACTGGGTGCAGCATGGGCATGACTGTTTGGTGTGGTTGCCAAGACTGTGTGCAGCATGGGCATGACTGTTTGGTGTGGTTACCAAGACTGTGTGCAGCATGGACATGTCCTTTTCACCTTGATTCTTCTCCCAAGGCTCTATTTAACCATTTTAATCATGTGGTTAATAATAACTCCCTCTTTTTCTTTTCTCTTGTTATTCAAACTAAATTTTCGTGCTCACACTTGCCTTGTAGGTCAAGAAAGGTCTTATTTCATTTTCCTATGTCAATACTCCCCCTCAAGCTAAAGACTTTGGAATCACCCTAAAGTCTTAAGCTTGGGAACCCAAGGCAACACCTCATTAAAAAACCTTATTAAGGAAAACCACTTGGGACAAAACCTTAATAAGGGAAAAAGAGTGTGTTGCTCTTGGATTATGAGACCTTTGATCATGGATGTGATAAATAAACAAACCCAAGTTTGCTAAAGATGTTCTTCCAAACTTTGAGACTTGCTGCCTTTGTGAAGATGTCAGCTGGTTGGTCTTCACTCCTGTATAACATGGCAGAATGGTTCCATCTTGAACTTTCTCCTTAACCTTATGGCAATCGATCTCTATGTGC
>JAEVFF010002108.1:0-18696 GCA_018901945.1 Pugionium dolabratum
TAGTAATGTACTGAATCATATATAACATATCATTTAACTCATCTTTGAAGTCATAGAATTCTTCTGAAACTGATTTATCCCACCAGTTTCATATGTGACCTCCACTATTGTCTTTCATTTGGCATAGGTAAAACCTTTTGTCCGGGTTTGCTTACATAACGATATAATTGCACCACCATAAAAATATTTGGCTGTAATCCCATAATTCCTAGTCAGACGATCCTGAAAACTAACGCTTGACCTCGACAAATAGTTTACACTATAGATGAATGTCATAGTCCCTAATAACTATATCACGGGTGACAATAAAAATGGTAGGATTGACCTGCACTTTTCTAAGTTCAGAAGTTTTCTTGCAAAAATGGTTAGTTTAAGAATTTTTTTTGTATAAATCTATAACAAATAAAATAAAAACCAATTCTCTAAAATATCACATTTTTAATTTTTAAATTTTTTAAAAATATTATAAATTTAAGATTAAAATACATGAAAACTTCATTTTAATAGAAAAAAATTAAACTTTAAATTGGAAAATATGAATTCAAATATAATGTTTTAATTTATTTAAAATAAATAAATATTTTTAAATAATTATTTGTGTTTTTTTTGGAATTTTAATTATGGAAGGTCTATGATAAGTCTTGAGCACTCAAGCTTCAAGGATTCTCACACAAGAAGGCTGAAGGCGTCATCTCCTTTCAAAGGAAGAAAAACTAGGTTTTTATTTCATAAAATTTAAGTGATTACATGCTGAGAAGGGACTTTATATAATAGTCCAGCAGCAGATGCCTTCTAGGGCTGAAAATACATTATAATGGAAGGATTAAAATGAAAATAACAACAAGACATTAGGACCTAATGACAAATAAAAGACTCTTAAACTTAACAGTCACATTCCCGCAAAAACAAGTAAATAAACTTGTTAATTCAAACATAAGAATTTTAAATACGCACCTTGATCTCTTGTAGCTTCTTATAATACCTAATTAAGTTTGTTTAGCAATGATGAACAATGTTGTATCTCTGAAGCCTTGTAAAACTATAAGGAGTGAAATTGTTGTAGTCTTTAGTTGTTCATACTCTCCTTCTTGTAATTCTTTAGTAAGTTCAGCTTCATGGAATCCTCCATCTTCTATGATTGTTATGAGACTCTCGACAGACTTGTTGAACATCTTACTAAGGTTTCTTGTGCTTGACCTTGTTCTTGGAGCTTGTATCATAATAGGTATATTAATGGGCTATTCCTCAGCTTCTAGTGAGCTAGTATTGATGTCCTCATCATCTCCTCCCTCTTGAAAAGGTTCTGTCCTCAGAACAGTTATATCTGGCAGCTCAAGCTTATAGGTATTGTTGTTGATCTTCTCTAAAACACGAAAAGGACCATCTCCTTTTGGGGAAAGCTTGGATTTCCTTTGGTTGTGGAATCTTTCATGTCTCATGTGCAACCAGACCCAATCTCCAGGTTCAAATGATATGTCTTTTGGGTGTTTATCTGCATTTCTTTTGTACTGCTTGGTTCTCTTTTCCAAATTTTCCTTGACCTTTTGATGAATGTTCTTAACATAATCTGCCATGGTTTCTCCTTCACTAGACATAACATCTTGAGGTAAATGTATAAGATCCAGTGGGGTAGTAGGAGTAAATCCATAAACCACTTCAAAAAGAGAAAGTTTAGTTGCTGAATGTTTAGCATGATTATAAGCAAACTCAATGTAAGGTAAGCAAGACAACCAGTTTCTTAGATTCTTACCGACCGTGGCTCTCAACAATGTTGAAAGAGTTGGGTTTACTACCTTTGTTTGACCATCAGTCTGTGGGTGGCAAGTCGTTGAGAAGAGCAGCTTAGTTTCCAACTTTTTCCATATTGTCTTCCAGAAATAACTTAGAAATTTGGTATCACGATCTGAAACGACTGTTCTGGGAACTCTATGTAGACGCACTACTTCTTTAAAAACAGATCAGCTATTTGTGTAGCATCATTAGTCTTGTTACATGGTATAAAATAAGCCATCTTTGAGAACCTATCTACAACTACAAAGATAGAAAGAATCCTTGTGCTTGATCTTCGGCAGATCTAAGACAAAGTCCATAGAGATATCTACCCAAGGTAGGTTAGGAATGGGCAAAGGCATATAACAACCATAGGGGTGTGACCTGGATTTTGCTTTCAAGCAAGTGATGCACTTAGCACAGAATCTTTCAACATCTCGTTTTAGATGTGGCCAGTAGAAATTTTCCATAAGTACACTCAATGTCTTATCTCGGTCAAAATGACCTATGAGTCCTCCTCTATGAGCTTCTCCAATCAATAGTTCTCTCATTGATCCCGGAGGAATACAAAGACGATTTTCCTTAAACAAAAATCCATCATGTTGATAATACATACCAAATGCAACCTTGTTGCTCTCCTTAAACAGTTCTTGAAAATCTGGATCAGTCTCATACATTGCCTTGATGTGTTCAAACCCCATAATCTTAGCTTCCATTGTGCTGATGAGAGCATGTCTCCTTGATAAAGCATCAGCCACAACGTTATCTTTACCTTTCTTATATTTGATCACATAGGGAAAAGTCTCCACAAACTCAAGCCACTTTGCATGCCTCTTCTTAAGCTTAGTTTGTCCTCTTAAGTGCTTGAGCATCTCATGATCTGTATGAATAACAAACTCCTTTGATAGTAGGTAATGTTGCCAAGTTTCAAGAGACCTTACCAAAGCATAGAGCTCCTTTTCGTATGTGGGATAGTTAAGTGAAGCTCCACTAAGTTTCTCACTGAAGTAAGCCACTGGTTTTCCTTCTTGCATTAGGGCAGCTCCTATACCTGTTCCAGAAGCATCACATTCAATTTCAAAGGTTTTATCAAAGTTAGGAATTACCAAAACAGGCGCATGTGTGAGGCTTTCTTTCAGCTTGTTGAATGCCTTCTCTTGTGCTGGTCCCCATTTGAACTCCACATTCTTCTTAATTCCTGAAGTGAGGGGTGCAACAATAGTACTAAAGTCTTGAAAAATCTTCTATAGAAACTAGCCAATCCATGGAAACTCCTCACATGTCCGATTGTCATTGGGGTTGGTCAATCTTGAATTGCTTTGATCTTTTCTTCATCGACCTTTAAGCCCTGAGAATTTACAACAAATCCTAGGAATACAACTTGTTCAGTGCAGAAAGTACATTTCTTAAGGTTAGCATAAAGGATTTCAGCCTTAAGCATTTCAAGCACCTGCTCAAGATGTCGTAAGTGATCTTCAAGATTAGAACTATAGATTAGAATGTCATCAAAATAAACTACTACGAACTTACAGATAAATGCTCTTAGGACGTGGTTCATGAGTCTCATGAAAGTACTTGGAGCGTTTGTCAGTCCAAATGGCATGACTAGCCATTCATACAATCCTTGTTTGGTTATGAACGTTGTCTTCCATTCATCACCTTCTTTCATTCTCACCTGATGATATCCACTTCTTAGATCAATTTTTGAGAAGATAATTGCTCAATTGAGTTCATCTAGCATGTCATCAAGTCTTGGAATTGGATGTCGGTATTGGACAGTGATATTGTTGATTGCTCTACAATCAACACACATTCTCCAAGTTCCATCTTTCTTAGGCACTAGAAGAACAGGAACAACACATGGGCTTAGACTTTCTCGGATATAGCCCTTAGACATTAAGTCTTGTACTTGTCTTTCCAGCTCTGTTGCTTCTTCTGGATTCACTCTATAGGTAGATCGGTTTGGCAATGGTGCTCCAGGAACAAGATCAATCTGATGCTCGATTCCTCTTATAGGTTGCAATCCTGGTGGTATCTCTTCTGGAAAAACATAAGTGAATTTGTCAACAAGCTCTAGAACAGCAGCAGGGAGTTCCTCCTTTTCCTGTCCTGAAAACAACACTTCTTTAAAGATCATTAGTATCACCTCTTCTTTAAAATCAAGAGATTTCAAAACAGTGGGAGGTGTTACATAAAGGTTAGTTTTATTTAGCTTTTCTCCTTTAGACATAGTTTGTTGCATCTCATGCACTTCCTGTGGAGTTAAAGGTGCTAAGCTATGTTTCTTGTTATTGTGCATGAAGGTATAGTGATTGGTGCTTCCATTGTGTAGTGCTTCTTTGTCAAATTGCCATGGAAGACCTAGAATTAGATGTCCAACTTGCATAGGTACCACATCACACACAACTTGACCTGCATACTTGCCTATGCTGAATGGTATGGTTACTTGTTCTGCGATTTTGAGCTCAGTTTCATCGTTCAGCCATTTGAGCTTGTATGGTCGAGGATGCTTTGTCTTTTGTAACCCTAGCTTATCAACCAAATACTTGCTAGCTACATTAGTACAAGAACTACCATCTATGATCAAGCTACATACCTTAGAGTATATTGTGCACCGAGAATGGAAAATATTTTCTCTTTGTATAGTTTTTGGTTCAAAAAGAGCACTGAGGGATCTCCTTCTAACTAGAAGCTCTCCGGTATCAGGATAGTCCACAACTTCTTCCTTGAAGTTTTCTGGTTCATACTCGTCTTCATCTTAAGACTCATATTCGCCATTTGATTTAAGGATCATAACTCTCTGGTTTGGGCATTCTCTTGTATAGTGGCCTTTTCCCTGCCATTTAAAACAGGTTATGTCACGAGATCTTTGAGTTGGAGTTTTACCTTGCTCTGGTTTATTGTTATTAGACGTTTCAGCAATGGATTTCTTGAATCTGAATTCTATGTCGATGGCCTTTCCTTTGTCCAGAGCCTATTGTGGTTGTTGATTCTAGGTACACTTGCTACGATTTGCTGAGATAGTCTTCTTTTTTATGTGCTGCTCGGCCTGAACCGCAAGATGCAGCAACTTGTCCATATCATAATAGGTTTGTATCTCCACTTTTCTAGCAATTCGATCTTGCAGACCATCTAGGAATTGAGCCATCAAATTTTCTTCTGAATCTTCGGTCTCCAACCTATTTCTAAGCATTTCAAACTCATCAAAGTATTCTTCAACAGATTTAGAACCTTGAGTTAGTTTTCTAAATTTCTTCTGCAACTCTCTGTAGTAGTATGCAGGGACATATCTCCTCCTTAGTTGGAACCTCATGTCTTCCCAAGTAGTGATCTGACCATGTCTATGTCTTCTTCTTTCAGACACATCTCTATCCCACCAAGCTAGACCACTTTTAGTGAATTGAGCAACTGCTAGAGACACTTTTCTCTGATCTGAGTAGTTGTAATACTCAAATATGTATTCCATACGCCTTTCCCAATCACGGTAGGCATCTAGATTAACCTTTCCAGCAAAGGTTGGTGCCGTGAGCTTTACGTCTCTGTTTCCATGCCAAGATTCTTCTACTCTATCTCTGTCACGTTGATATTGTCTTCCTGGTCTATGATTATGATCAGGTTCTAGTGGAAAATCATCTTCTAAGTCAGCTATTTCATCCTCCTCATGATTCACACGTTGGACGTTCGCATTTCTGATAGGATTTCTGCAAATTGGTGGTGGTTGTTCTATTCTTGTCATGCGATCTCCTAGGTTCTGAAGTTGAATCTGAATAGCAGCAAGCATCTGAGCAACATTCATATCTACTGGTTCTCCCATAGTCACACAATCTGTCTGATACAAGCCTCGATTCAAGGCTTATATGCGCGTGGGCTGTTTGGAGAAGGTTATGTGAGAAACTCGACCTTAGACTTCTTGGATAGGGGTTTTTGGGTTGGTATTTGATGGAAAGGTGAAGTGAACCACACGAGGGGTGATGAACCTCATGATAAATCACAAACTTAGAGCTAGGAGGGCTGGTCTCAACTAGATTCTAAGCGCACAAGATTCTTGAGAGAAAACTTGTTGGGGAAAAAGTTCTATCTTTATTAATATCAAAAGGTTGTCGAACTACAATGCTGGAAGGAGCCTTATTAATATGCTCGACAGCTTGACCTTCTAGGGTCGACTCAAATAAAGAAAAGGAAAGTTTACAAAAGTGCACAAAAGGAAAAGATACAAAAGTGCATAACCGAAAAAGGACCTATTCCTAAAATGTTCTTGACTCAAAAATGTAAAGCAACTAGATCCTACCCTGCAAAACAGAAAGAGGCATATATTCGAATGTAAACTTACCTTAACTCACCTCACGGCCAAGAAATGGAAGGTGGCCTTCCTTGTGGCATGCACGCGCCTTGCTCCTAGTCTTCGACTTGGAGTAGGGTTAAGAATCTTTGGGCCCTGACCTCTCTTGCCACTAAAGCCCAAGTCTCTGATGTCCCTTGTGTTGTTGAGAAGCCATTGGACTCTTCCTTGCATTTTTGGCCCATTGTCCTTAGTCGATCTTCCTCTAGGAGCTTGTCGACCCATAAGCTGAATTTGTGGAAGAGTGCCCTTGATCTGCTTCTTGTCATTGCTCCTTGAGGTACCACTGGTGTAGAGACTTCCTCTAGGTGCATGTCCTGGAGCTGGTAGCTCATTTGGTCCGAGTCCTCTTGTGTAGAAATGGAAATGCGCGTGTACTCGGCTGGATCGGCTGTACCGGCTGGATTGTGCGAGGTACTGGCCGGAATGCCTTCAGGACCGGCCAAGTTGATCCCGGAGTCGGTGGCATCACCAAGGGGACTGGCGGTGTCATCCACGTCGCCACCGAGTGTGCCGGAAGCTTGGGCCTCTCCGCCGGCAATGCTGACCGGTCTGGCCCTATTGGTCGAGGGTCTGGCGGTACTGCTTGGTCCGGCAGACGTGCCAAATGGTCCGGCTGTCTCGGGCAAGCTTCCTGGTCGGCCAGTCTGGTCTCCTGGCTGGATGTACGACCTGATGTCCTCATCATCCCCTCCCTTTTCAGTAGGTTTTGTCCTCAAAACTGGTTCATCTGCATGGAAAGGGGCTAAGTCAGTTACGTTGAACGTGTTGGACACATTAAACTCACCTGGGAGCTCGATCCGGTAGGCGTTATTGTTGATCCTCTCAAGCACTCTGAATGGTCCATCTCCTCTTGGTGCTAGCTTGGAACTCTTTAGGTTTGGGAACCTCTCCTGCCGTAGGTGTAGCCACACCCAATCGCCTGGTTGAAAGATCACCTCCCTTCTTCCCTTGTTGGCATGAGTCACGTACTGTCCGGTCTTCTTCTCCAAGTTCTCTGCTACCTTCTGGTGTAACCTCCTTATGAACTCTGCTTTGGATGCTCCGTTGAGGTTGGTCATCTCAGCTGGTGGCAGTGGTGTTTGCTCCGATGGGGTGAGAGGGTTGAAGCCGTATACCACTTCAAATGGTGTCTTCTTGGTTGCTGAGTGCACGGCTCGGTTGTAGGCGAACTCAATGAATGGCAGGCATTCCACCCAAGTCTTTAGGTTCTTCCCTAGTGTAGTTCTGAGAAGAGTTGATAGTGTCCTGTTGACAACTTCAGTTTGGCCATCGGTTTGAGGATGGCAGGTGGTAGAGAAGAGTAGCTTCGTTCCTAGCTTCCTCCAAAGGGTCCTCCAGAAATGGCTGAGGAACTTGGCGTCCCTGTCTGATACGATGGCCCTTGGCACTCCGTGAAGCCGTACTATCTCCTTAAAAAACAGCTCGGCTATTTGCGTGGCATCATTGACATTGGCACACGGAATGAAGTGTGTCATCTTGGAGAATCTGTCCACCACTACAAAGATTGCATCTTTGTGGTTGATCTTGGGCAGACCTAGAACAAAGTCCATCGAGATGTCCACCCATGGATGTGTTGGTATGGGCAGTGGGAGATACAACCCGTGAGGCTGCACTCGGGACTTTGCCTTCTTGCAAGTGATGCACCTTGCACAATGAGCTTCTACTGTCCTCTTGATGTGTGGCCAGTAGAAATGCTCCTTGACCACTGCTAGAGTCTTGTCGACACCAAAGTGGCCCATGAATCCTCCTCCATGAGCTTCTCGGATGATAAGCTCCCTCAATGATCCTTGTGGTATGCACAACCTTCTCTCTCGGAACAAGAATCCCTCATGGATGTAGAACTTGCCATGACTCCCTGTGCCACACTCCTTGTAGCTCTCAGCAAAGTCAGGATCATCCTTGTATAGGTCTTTGATGTGCTCGAATCCTAGGACCTTTGCCTCCATGGTTGATATCAAGGCAAACCTCCTTGATAGTGCATCGGCTACCACATTATCTTTGGCCTTCTTGTACTTGATAACGTACGGGAAGGTTTCTATGAATTCCATCCACCTGGCATGTCTCCTCTTGAGATTGGTTTGCCCTCTGAGGTGTTTGAGAGTCTCATGATCAGTGTGGATCACAAACTCTTTGGACAGCAAGTAATGCTGCCAAGTCTCCAATGCTCGGACAAGGGCATAAAGCTCCTTGTCATAAGTGGGGTAGTTCAGTGAGGCACCACCTAGTTTCTCACTGAAGTATGCCACTGGTCTCCCTCCTTGGGTTAGCACTGCTCCTATGCCAATTCCAGAGGCATCACACTCCACTTCAAACGTCTTGTTGAAGTCGGGCAGGACTAGCACTGATGCATGTGTAAGGCTGTCCTTCAAGGCCTGGAATGCTTTCTCCTGAGCTTCTCCCCAGCTGAATCCCACGTTCTTCTTCACTACTAGCGTCAGTGGTGAGGCAATACTGCTGAAGTTGGGCACGAATCTCCTATAGAAGCTGGCCAGTCCGTGGAAGCTCCTCACTTGACTGATGTTGCCTGGTGTTGGCCATTCTTGTATGGCTCGAATCTTCTCCTCATCAACCTGTAGGCCCTGTGAACTTACAACAAAACCAAAAAAGACAAGCTTATCAGTACAAAAGGTGCACTTCTTGAGATTGGCATAAAGCTCTTCTTGTCGAAGGGTTTTAAGTACCATCTCAAAATGTGTGAGGTGTTCCCGTAGGCACTTACTATAAACTAGTATGTCATCAAAGTAAACCACTACAAACTTACTGATGTACGCCCTAAGAACTTGGTTCATAAGACGCATGAAGGTGCTTGGGGCATTAGTCAAGCCAAATGGCATGACTGTCCACTCGTAGAGCCCTTGCTTTGTCTTGAAAGCAGTCTTCCATTTATCACCTTCCTTCATCCTGACCTGGTGGTATCCACTCTTGAGGTCTATCTTGGAGAAGACCGTGGCTCCACTCAGCTCATCTAGCATGTCATCCAGCCATGGTATTGGATGCCGGTACTTGACAGTGATGTTGTTGATTACTCGGCAGTCCACGCACATCCGCCAAGTCCCATCCTTCTTGGGCACTAGTAGCACTGGTACGACACATGGACTGAGGCTCTCTCGAACATATCCTTTCTCCAGGAGCTCCTTGACTTGCTTCTCAAGCTCCTTGGACTCCTCTAGACTCATCCGGTAGGCTGGCCGGTTGGGCAGGGCTGCTCTGGGCACTAGGTCGATCTGGTGTTCTATGCCACGTAAAGGAGGTAAGCCTGCTGGTATCTCTTCCGGGAACACATCCTGGAACTTGTTGAGGAGAGCTGCTACTTCAGGAGGTAGCTCTACCTGTTCTTTTTCTACATTCAACACTTCTTTGAAAACCATTAGTAACATTAAATCCTTCGAGGCTAAAGCTCTCCGGACATGGCTGGGTTGAATAAGAAAATTAGACTTGATAAGTTTCTTTTCCTTACTCATTTGGAGTTGTAGCTCATGTACCTGGGCAGGTGTAAGAGGAGCCAAGCTGACTTTTCTTTTGTCATGCACAAAAGTGTAGAGATTGGTTCGGCCATCATGCCTGGTCTCTTTGTCAAACTGCCATGGTCTTCCTAGCAGAAGATTGCCAGCTTGCATGGGCACCACGTCGCACACGACCTGGTCTTGGTACTTGCCCACACTGAATGGCACAGTGACTTGCTCATGAATCCTGAGCTCCACTTTGTCATCAAGCCATCTCAGTCTATATGGTCGAGGATGCCGTGTCCTCTCTAGACCTAGCTTATCAACCATATACGCACTAGCAACGTTAGTGCAAAAACCACCATCTATGATGAGGTTACATACCTTTCCCTTGATGGTGCAACGGCTGTGGAAGATGTTCTCCCTTTGGATGGTCTCTGAAGGATCCACCATTGCACTGAGGATTCGTCTAGTGACCAGCACTTCCCCCACATCAGGGTACTCAATGTCACCATATTCCTCTTCTGGTTCATAGTCCTCTTCATCTTGGGACTCATATTCTCCAGCCTCTGTAATCAGCATGACCCGGTTGTTTGGGCACTCCCTTGAGATGTGTCCACGACACCTACACTTGAAACAAGTGATGTCACATGATCTTTGAGGGTTAGAAGACTTACTAGGCTCTCTCTGGTCACGGGTGGGTTCAGGAGGCTTGCTCTTGAACCTTGACTCGATCTCTATGCTCTTGCCTTTGTCTACGGGCTTGGGGATGTTACTTGGTGCCCAAGGCTTCTTAGGCTTGTTGCGGATGTCTTGGCTCTTACGTTTGATGTGCTGCTCAGCCTGGACAGATAGGTGGAACAAGTCCTTGAAGTCATTGTAGATTTGCCTTTCCACCTTGCGACTGATCCTTTCTTGGAGTCCATCCAAGAATTGTGCCATCAATGCTTCTTCATCATCATTGAGCTCCAATCTGTTCCTTAGCTTCTCGAACTCTTCATACACTACAAGAAAACATCCATTTTGCGACCACGGAAGTGGTTGCAAAGTGGTCGCAAAACTCAAAATTGCGACTACTTTGCGACCACGAGAAGTAGTTGCAAAATCATAGTCGCAAAAATATGTAGTCGCAAATCAGTCGCAAAATTGCGACTGATTTGCGACCACGGTAATAGTGGTTCAATTTGCGACTGATTTGCGACCAATTGGTGGTGACTATTTTTGCAACTACTTTGCGACTGAATTTCTGTAACAAATTTTGTCACTGTTTTGCGACTACATATGTGGTTGCAAAACCCGTAGTCACAAATTAGTCACAAAGTTTTATGACTGATTTGCGACTACAAGAGTCACTGCAGTCGCAAATCAATCACAAAATTTTGTGACTGATTTGCGACTACAAGATCCACTGTAGTCACAAATCAGTCACAAAATTTTGTGAATAATTTGCGACTACATGAACCATAACAGTCGCAAATCAGTCACAAAATTTTGTGACTGATTTGCGACCACAGTTAACACGCAGTCGCAAATCAGTGGCAAAAAGTGCGACTGATTTGCGACTACAACGAAATTAGATTAAAAAAAAACTTAATTAATAATATTTTTTCATTATTTATTAACTAATAATATTATGAATTTTTAATACAATAATTTTTAATTAATTTTGCAATAATATAATTAATATTATAAATATTAATTAATTTTTAAATAATTTTTAATAATAATTTTTAATAATATTTTTCAAAATTAATTTCCAAATAATTATGTTTTAACAATATTTATATTTCATTATTACCCCTTCTTACCATTTGTGTTTTTGTGGTTTTTTGGATTGGAAGAGATTTTATAAGTGTTTAGAGAGGTTTTAGAAAGTAGGAATGTTTGATTGTGAAAAATGAGGGAAAATCATCACGTATTTATAGAATTTTATTGCGACTACGTATGTTGTCGCAAATCAGTGGCAAAATTCGAAATTAATGACGTGGTCACAAATCAGTCGCAAATTTGTGACTGATTTGCGACCACTAAATAATTTGGTGGGAATCGAAAATTTTCAAACTCCCTCCAAATTAATTCGTGGTCGCAAATTAGTGGCAAATTTGCCACTGATTTGCGACCACAGTTAATTTATTCAGAAAAAAACATTTTGGTCTCAAATCAGTGGCAAATTTGCCACTGATTTGCGACCACAGTTAATTTATTCAGAAAAAAACATTGTGGTTTCAAATCAGTGGCAAATTTGCCACTGATTTGCGACCACCAAATAATTTGGTGGGAATCAAAAATTTTTAAACTCCCTCCAAATTAATTCGTGGTCGCAAATCAGTGGCAAATTTGTCACTGATTTGCGACCACGGTTAATTTATTCGAAAAAAACATGTGGTTGCAAATTAGTGGCAAATTTGCCACTGATTTGCGACCACGGTTAATTTATTCGAAAAAAACACGTGGTGGCAAATCAGTGGCAAATTTGCCACTGATATGAGACCACAATGTTTTTTTTTCGACCACTGGCAAATTTGCAACCACGTGTTTTTTTTCGAATAAATATTGTGGTCGCAAATCAGTGGCAAATTTGCCACTGATTTGCAACCACGTGTTTTTTTCAAATAAATTAACCGTGGTCGCAAATCAGTGGCAAATTTGCCACTGATATGAGACCACAATGTTAATTTATTCGAAAAAAACATTGTGGTCTCAAATCAGTGGCAAATTTGCGACCACGGTTAATTTATTCAAATAAAATCATATGGTTGCAAATCAGTGGCAAATTTGCCACTGATTTGCGACCACAAGTAATAATTGTAACTAATTTGCCACCACATTCTCAATGCAGTGGCAAAATGGTGGCAAATCAGTAACAAATAATACTCTAAACCCTAAATTTTTTAATTTTGGTAAATAAATTGAATTATATATAAGATTGATAACTTGATTATAAGTTGTACAAACTTCAATTACTAAGAAAACAACAACATTTACCAAATTTACCAAATTTATAAATCATTTATCTAAAACACTTAACACATTTACTTAACCTTATATCTCTTATATACATTTCAAATATTCTCTAAAATTTAAATGAAAACAAATATGATTTTTTATATATGTGGTCACTTATAATGGATAGTATTTTCCAAAAAATGCAAATAGAAGTTGTAAATGTGGAAAATACATAGAGAAAATGTGAATTTACCCTATGTGGTCGCAAATCAGTCGCAAAATAGCGACTGATTTGTGACTGCAGTTCAAATTTTGATCTTGTGGTCGCAAATCAGTGGCAAATTTGCGACTGATTGCGACCACACGTAATAATTGTGACTGATTTGCCACCACAATCTCAATGCAGTGGCAAAGTGGTGGCAAATCAGTCACAAATAATACCCTAAACCCTAAATTTTATGATTTTGGTAAATAAATTAAATTATATAAGATTGATAACTTGATTATAAGTTGTACAAATTTCAATTAATAAGAAAACAACAACATTTACCAAATTTTCCAAATTTACAAATCATTTACCTAAAACACTTAACAAATTTCTTTAACCTTATATCTCTTATATACATTTCAAATGTTCTCTAAAATTTAAATGAATACAAATATGATTTTGTATATATGTGGTCACTTATAATGGTTAGTAATCAAATAAAAATGCAAATATAAATTGTAAATGTGAAAAATACTTAGGAAAAATGTGAATTTACCCTATGTGGTCACAAATCAGTCGCAAAATAGCGACTGATTTGTGACTGCAGTTCAAATTTTGATCTTGTGGTCGCAAATCAGTGGCAAATTTGCCACTGATTTGCGACTGCAAACATCAGTCGCAAAATAGTCACAATTTAGTCTCTTAATGGTTGCGCATTGCGACCAATATGCGACTATAAGTTTTAGTCACAATTTTGCGACCACTTTGCGACTACATCTCCGTAGTCGCAAAGTGGTCGTAAAATCGTGGCAAATATGGTCGTAAATTTTGCGACTACGTATGTGGTCGCAAAATGCAGTGGCATTTTAGCAGTTTTCTTGTAGTGATAGTACTCCTCTACTGATCTGGTACCCTGCTTAAGAGTACGAAAACGACGTTGCAAGTCCTTATGAAAGTAAGGTGGAACAAACCTTTGTCGCATGACATCCTTCATGTCGACCCATGAGTCTATGGGCCTCATTCTTTTCCTCCTTCTGTCAGATACCTCATGATCCCACCAGATGAGAGCATTGTCCGTGAGTTGTGCTACTACCATTGAGACTCTCCTAGGCCCTGGTTGGTTGTAATGATCAAAGATATGATCCATTCTTCTCTCCCAATCTAGGTAAGGCTCGGGGTCTACTTTTCCTGCAAAACTTGGAGGAGTTAGCTTAACATCAGGATGAGTTACCCGGTTGTAGGTGTGTTCATCTCCATCCTCATGATGTTTACGAGGCATCCTTGGTCTCTGGTGAAGACCATATGGCTCGAAGCCATCATCTTCTGCCTCTGGTTGCCGTGGAGGTCCTCTCGGTCTATGGTGATAGTTATGAGGTTGTGTGTCCTCATCTCCATCTGGCTGGGGTTCCTCCTGTTCGTGCCGTGTCCTAAGGTGCCCAGGACCCTCAGGACGGTCTTGCTCAGCTCTCACGTGCCTTATGGCCTGGAATCTCACCGGTCTTTCCACGCGCTCCAACCTCTCGCCTATTGATGTGAGTTGTGTTTGGAGAGTGGTGAACATGGCCATCATGGCTTCGGTTGCTTCTCTGTTTTCTTCTGCCATTGCGTACTACAAAGATAGAAGACAAGTTATGCTACTCCTAAATTGTTAGGAGGGTTTTCTTTTTATAAGGGATTCGAAAAAATGCAAAAAGGAAAGTTCTAAGGAATGGAAAATTCGAAAATATGGAGATTTGAATAAAAGGAAATTTTCTTGACAACTATTGCTAGCTGTCCAATTCGAAATTTTTTGGTATTTTTCCTATTTTATGTTCTTTTCTTTTTCTTTTCTTTTAATTTAACTTAAAAATAATAGAAATATGATTCTAACAAAAAGGAAAGTCGAATATAGCAATGCAAGAATGATTCTAGAACCTAGTGATGCACGTAGAAACTAGATGCACTCGGTATGAACTTAGATGTTATTTTTTTTTATTTTCTGGAATGAAACTTAAACTAATGCAAGAACAAGAAACAAGACAAGCTAAAGGATAGAAACAACCTGGTTTAGGAGCTTAAAGCTCTGATACCAAAATGATACAAGCCTCGATTCAAGGCTTATATGCGCGTGGGCTGTTTGGAGAAGGTTAGGTGAGAAACTCGACCTTAGAATTCTTGGATAGGGGTTTTTCGGTTGGTATTTGATGGAAAGGTGAAGTGAACCAAACGAGGGGTGATGAACCTCGTGATAAATCACAAACTTAGAGCTAGGAGGGCTGGTTTCAACTAGATTCTAAGCGCACAAGATTCTTGAGAGAAAACTTGTTGGAAGAAAAGTTCTACTTTATTAATATCAAAAAGGTTGTCGAACTACAATGCTGGAAGGAGCCTTATTAATATGCTCGACAGCTTGACCTTCTAGGGTCGACTCAAATAAGAAAAAGGAAAATTTACAAAAGTGCACAAAAGGAAAAGATACAAAAGTGTATAATCGAAAAAGGACATATTCCTAAAATGTCTTTGACTCAATAAATGTAAATATTCTAGATCCTACCCTGCAAAACAGAAAGAGGCAAATATTTTTATTGAAAACTTACCTTACTTACCTCACGGCCAAGAAATGGAAGGTGGCCGTCCTTGTGGCATGCACGCGCCTTGCTCCTAGTCTTCGACTTGGAGTACGGTTAAGAATCTTTGGGCCCTGACCTCTCTTGCCACTAAAGCCCAAGTCTCTGATGTTCCTTGTGTTTTTGAGAAGCCTTTGGACTCTAATTTGCTCTTCTGGCCCATTGTCCTTAGCTGCTCTTCCTCTAGGAGCTTGTCGACCCATAAGCTGAATTTGTGGAATAGTGCCCTTGATCTGCTTCTTGTCATTGCTCCTTGAGGTACCACTGGTGTAGAGACTTCCTCTAGGTGCATGTCCTGGAGCTGGTAGCTCATTTGGTCCGAGTACTCTTGTGTAGAAGTGGAAATGCACGTGTACTCGGCTGGATCGGCTGTACCGGCTGGATTGTGCGAGGTACTGGCCGGAATGCCTTCAGGACCGACCAAGTTGATCCCGGAGTTGGTGGCATCACCAAGGGGACCGGCGGTGTCATCCACATCGCCACCAAGTGTGCCGGAAGCTTGGGCCTCTCCGCCGGCAATGCTGACCGGTGTGGTCGTATTGGTCGAGGGTCCGGCGGTACTGCTTGGTCCGGCAGACGTGCCAAATGGCCCGACTGTCTCGGACAAGCTTCCTGATCGGCCATTCTGGTCTCCTGGCTGGATGTACGACCTGATGTCCTCATCACTGTCTCACACTAAACAAACAGATCAAGTGCAAAAGAAGTTGAATACACACAATCAAAAACAATTTAAAATGGATAGAACTAGTTGCAACAACAAATGAAGTCGAATAAACACAATTAAAATAACTGAAAATCGACAAAATCTAGTTGCAGCAGCAAAGGAAGTCAAATAGAAACAATCAAAAACAACTAAAAATTGATAGATCTAGTTGCATCAGCAAGGAAGTCGAATAGACACAATCAACACAACTGAAACTCGACAGAACTAGTTGCACCAACACAAGCTATCAACAACTAATGATGTTACTGGCTTCTAACACACAAAAACAACAGATTGGAGTTCGATTTTTATGGGTTTTATGAAGAGATCAGTTTGACAGCAAGTTAACAAGGGACAGAGAAAAAAAACAAAAATGGGGTAGATAAACCTGAATAGAAGCATTTAAGCTCTGATACCAGATGATGCAGGAACAAGAGGACTTGTTCGAGCAAGGGGAACTGGTGGAGAGGCTGAGGAGCAAGTCCTCGAACAAGTCCTCTTGTTCCTGCATCATCTGGTATCAGGGCTTAATCGCTCATATTCAGGTGTATCTACCCCCATTTTCATTTTTTTATCTGTAATTTCCTTGTTAACTTGCTTTCAAACTGATCTCCTCATAAAACCCATAAAAATCAAACTCCAATCTGTTGTTTTTGTGTGTTAAGAGCCAGTAACATCATTAGTTGTTGATAGCTTGTGTTGCTACAACTAGATCTATCGATTTTCAGTTGTGTTGATTGTGTCTATTCGACTTCCTTGCTGCTGCAACTAGATCTATCAATTTTTAGTTGTTTTTGATTGTGTCTATTTGACTTCCTTTGCTATTGCAACTAGATTTTTCGATTTTCACTTGTTTTGATTGTCTCTATTCGACTTCCTTTGCTACTGCAACTAGTTCTGTCCATTTTAAGTTGTTTTCGATTGTGTGTATTCGACTTCTTTTGCACTTGATCTGTTTGTTTAGTGTGAGACAGATTGTGTGACTATGGGAGAACCAGTAGATGTGAATGTTGCTCAGATGCTTGCTGCTATTCAGATTCAACTTCAGAACCTAGGAGATCACATGACAAGAATAGAACAACCACCACCAATCCGCAGAAATCCTATCAGAAATGCCAATGTCCAATGTCTGAATCATGAGGAGGATGAAATAGCTGACTTAGAAGATTATTTTCCACTAGAACCTGATTATAATCATAGACCAAGAAGACATTATCAACGGGACAGAGATAGAGTAGAAGAATCTTGGCATGGAAACAGAGACGTAAAGCTCACAGCACCAACCTTTTCTGGAAAGGTTAATCCAGATGCCTACCTTGATTGGGAAAGGCGTATGAAATACATATTTGAGTATTACAACTACTCAGATCAGAGAAAAGTGTCTCTAGCAGCTGCTCAACTCACTAAAAGCGCTCTAGCTTGGTGGGACAGAGATGTGTCCGAAAGAAGAAGACATAGACATGGTCAGATCACTACTTGGGAAGACATGAGGTTCCAACTAAGGAGGAGATATTTCCCTGCATACTACTACAGAGAGTTGCAGAAGAAATTTAGAAAACTAACTCAAGGTTCTAAATCTGTTGAAGAATACTTTGATGAGTTTGAAATGCTTAGAAACAGGTTGGGGACCGAAGATTCAGAAGAAACTTTGATGGCTCAATTCTTAGATGGTCTGCAAGATCGAATTGCTAGAAAAGTGGAGAGACAAACCTATCATGATATGGGCGAGTTGATGCATCTTGCGGTTCAGGCCGAGCAGCACATAAAAAGGAAGACTATCTCAGCAAATCGTAGCAAGTCTACATGGAATCAACAACCTCAAAAGGCTCTGGACAAAGGAAAGGCCATTGACATAGAATCCAGATTCAAGAAATCCACTGCCGAAACGTCTAAAAACAATAAACCAGATGATACAAGCCTCGATTCAAGGCTTGGATGAGCGTGGGCTGTTTATAGAAGATTAGGTGAGAAACTCAACCTTAGGCTTCTAGATGGAGGTTTTCTGGTTGGTAAAAGATGGAAGGGTGAAGTGAACCACACGAGGGGTGATGAACCTCGTGATAAATCATAAACTTAGAGCTAGGAGGGCTGGTCTCAACTAGGTTCTAAGCGCACAAGATTCTTAGAGAGAAAACTTGTTGGAAGAAAGTTCTACTTTATTAATATCAAAAAAGGTTGTCGAACTACAATGCTGGAAGGAGCCTTATTAATATGCTCGACAGCTTGACCTTCTAGGGTCGACACAAATAAAGAAAAAGGAAAGTTTACAAAAGTGCACAAAAGAAAAAGATACAAAAGTGCATAACCGAAAAAGGACCTATTCCTAAAATGTTCATGTCTCAAAAATGTAAAGCAACTAGATCCTACCCTGCAAAACAGAAAGAGGCATATATTCGAATGTAAACTTACCTTAACTCACCTCACGGCCAAGAAATGGAAGGTGGCCTTCCTTGTGGCATGCACGCGCCTTGCTCCTAGTCTTCGACTTGGAGTAGGGTTAAATATCTTTGGGCCCTGACCTCTCTTGCCACTAAAGCCCAAGTATCTGATGTTCCTTGTGTTGTTGAGAAGCCTTTGGACTCTAATTTGCTCTTCTGGCCCATTGTCCTTAGCTGCTCTTCTTCTAGAAGCTTGTCGACCCATAAGCTGAATTTGTGGGAGAGTGCTCTTGATCTGCT
>JAEVFF010002109.1:0-18665 GCA_018901945.1 Pugionium dolabratum
TGTACTTGATTTAGTAAATTACCTAAAGAGTTGAAATCGCTCAATCTTAAACTTCTGTCTATAGTGAATTCCGAGAAGAATCCCGGCCAGACGTAGAATTACGGTTTATGCACCTGAACTAGATAAATGTGCTGTGTCGATTTTTATATTTCTTAATTGTTCACCATTAGTTTTTCCATTCTTTTGATCCATAACATCGAAGACTTCAATTGTTTTACTACACAGATTCGATAGGAGTAAAATAACAAGCTTTGGTACCTTAGATATGTAAACCACGTGTTGACAAAAACAAAAGATATGTAGACCACGTGACTCTAAGACAGGAGTACGTCATGCGTTACAGAGAAGTCTGTACTTTGTAGCAAATAATGGGCAAGCGAGACACGTCTGCCACGTGTCGACGATACGAGAAGTCAGTTTTCATCAGGTACGTGTCGAGATTCACCAACTATGCAACAAATTTATCCAGTTTAAACCTATAAATAGAACAACTTTAAGGTTCCATAACTTTTTATTCTTTACAGATTAATAGTTTTTACTTTTTTATTTTATTTGGATATAATATCTTCTCTGTTACAATATGGCTGTGGAATTTTTGGTTTTATTCTTTGTTATAATATCTCCAACAAATAAAAGTAGTGGAGAGCACATGACTTGGTGCGTGCAGAGAGAAAGGTAAGAACTAAGAACAAGACAAAAGAGAACTATTGAGATGCTCTCTTGCGTAAGTCTACGTACTCAGTGACGCTTTATTAGATTTCCCAATGTTATAATAATTTAGGTATATATGAATCGAATTTGGATTGGATTTTCAAATTTTAGATATGAGATTTATAGATTTTATTTGGATTTTTAATTTGTAGATCGGATTTGGTTCGGTCGAATCAAGTTTTACTTGATATAAAATACTAGAATACTCTAAAATACGAGAATATTCTAAAAGATACCAATTGCATAAAATTGTGATGTTATATCAATATTTTGAAATAAATATGATATGTTTGGTCTATTTTGTAATCAAATTATAATTGTTAATATCTCCAATTTTAAGATTTTGTTTTTAAAATAATAATAATTTTTAATTATGATATATATTTAATAGATATAATATAATATTTATTAAATTATTACATAATAAATATCTCGATTTTATAATTCTAATATCAATGAATTTCAGAAATTAGTTGATCTAAGTTTTTATACATTAAATTTTTGTAATTTGTTTGTACGAAATTTAAAACTAATCTTACAGCTAATTAAAATAGTATTAATTTAATTAATATAATTAATATAATTAATATGATAATGTAATTGTGTTTGACAATAAAAATAATAGTAATTAAATTATAAATTAAAATCTAATAAATATAAATTTGACATATGAACTCTAATGTTTTTCTGTAAGACACATTTAAATGTAATCTTGAACAATGATATTTTTAGAAATATGAAAAGCTTAAAGTAAACTCTTAAGTATTTGCTTTTAATATTGACTTAATTATGTACACTAGTAAAAATTATGTGTATAATTACGGAATAACCACTAAAAAGTTAAGAAAAAGTTTATATAATCACAGAAAACTAGTTACAAGATTATTAAACAGAACATGTATGAAATATGAATGGTTATTGTGCACTATAACCATTAAAAAGTTATAAAAATTAATCTATATAATCACAAAAAATTATTAATACAGAATATATTATGAATAGTTATTGTGGCTATAGAATCGTAATTAAATATATTTTATAATTTTTCTCTAATTAATTTGTTTTATAACTACGAAATTTTTTAGCTTTATCTATAGAAAATTAGTGACTATAGACAACATTCGTGATTATAGACAACATTCGTGATTATAGACAACATTCGTGACTATAGGCAACATTCGTGGTTAATATATAAGAAGCAATGATTTAGATCCGTGACTTTTCTGTACTTATATGCTCTTTTACCAGTGGTTTCGCATAGTTGTCTTTATTAGATACTTTTGTCGTCCATTATCTAAGCCTCTACATGACTATATATAGCGTCTAATTTGTATCATTTGAAGCTAGTTTTACTTATGTCTTCTCCTCTGGTTTTTGATATTGACTTCCGGTAACTTAGGCGAAGAGGATTACTCTTTCCGCCTACAATGGTGACCGCTTGCAATGAGTATACAACCAAATGTTTATGTCATCTAAGGAAAAAAAGATGAAATAATCTATCTCAATATATATAAACAAAAAAAGAAATATAATCTCAAATGGCCCAAATTAAATGAATATCTCCGTAACCGTGGTTCCTCATATAACGTGTCCATGCGTTTGTGTTTTGTTTTCTTGCCTATTACATCCTCAAACCGCGCATTTTCTTCGAACTTCCTAAACATATTTTATATAGCCATAAGACGTTAAAAAGTAAATAAAATATTAGTTTTTCTTTGTCGGTATATAAAATACTTAGCTTAAAATCGCAGATTTCGTAGTGGTGCATAATGACTGAAACTATATAAACCACACGAAATAAATAAAAAACATAGAGAAATACGAAACTCCCTAAGAAAAATGAAATAAAAAGAAATCAAATGCGTCGCAATAAATTCGAAAACAAATGGAGAATCCGAGCTCGTCATCAAACATCGGAGAACTTCAAAGAGATTGTTATAACGAGTGGATGAGTTTGCAAGCGAAGCGCATGACGGAGCTTAAACAAGCTTTATCCAACGGTGAAAAGGACGATGACGAGCTTCGAGATTTGATACGAACGGTGATCGGAGACTTTAAAGATTACGCTGGAAAACGATGTGAACACTCCCGTCGATATAGCTCAAACTATTTCGCTCCGACATGGAACACTTGTCTAGAAAACGCACTTCTTTGGATGGGAGGGTGTCGTCCTTCTTCATTCATTCGACTCATATACGCTATGTGTGGATCTCAAACAGAGCACCGTCTTACTAACTTCCTCCGTAACGACAACATCGGCGGTAAGACCAGAAGTGTGTCTCTCTCTTGTTAAACATCGATTGTTTACTTTAGGTTTTGTTGAATGTTAATTTAGTCTCTGAGTTTAGTATATTAACATTTTAATTTTGAGACTGGAGAGTCTAATCAATACTTCTTTATTTTTCCTTAGTTGAATTTCTTATAATTTAGCATATTAAAAAAGGAAAATCTCAATGACAATAGATTTAAGAATATAGGTCGTATATTTAAGTTTATTTTGGATTTTAGGGTTTAGTGTTAAGTATAAAATCTAGAACGACAAAATTTAGGATTTATATACTTCATTTATTGTTTAGTCTGTTATAAGGTTTAAATGTTATAATATAAAAAAATTTAGAATTGTAGAAAATCCTTTGTAGTAAAAATTTTATAGGCAGGCATATTTAATGAATATAACAACAAAACTAGATTACGTAATTAATTATTTTGTCTTTGGCCTCCTTAGGTCTAAGCATGGCTCCGGGTGAAACAGGTGGCGGAATAGACGGAGGAGGAGACTTTATGAGTGATCTCACGGCTGAGCAGTTGTACAAGATCAACGAGCTTCATATGAAAACCGTGGAAGAAGAGAATACGCTGACTAAACACTCGGCGAGCTTACAAGAGGACACGGCGGATATGCCTATCTCCGTCACGGCGTTTTACAAAGAGGTGATTGGAGAATCTGACATGGAGGTAGAGCGTGCGCTTGATAAGCACGAAGAGGATATGGCTGGTTTATTAGCTGAAGCGGATAATCTAAGGTTGACCACGTTGACTAAGATCATTGACATCTTAACGGCGGTTCAAGCGGTGGATTTTCTTCTTGGCGGGAAAAAACTTCATTTGTCGATGCATGAGTGGGGAAGATTGAGAGAACGTCGCCGTCTTGAATCTTCCGATAGTGATTCCGGTGCAGAAATTTCTGGAGAATACTAAAATCGTCGTCGAACTTTATCAATATATAACTTATCAATATATTAGTTATCAATATATAAGTTATCAATTATAAGTTATTAATATATAAGTTATCAATATATAAGTTATCAATAATAATAACAAGATTAGACTGATGTTGGAACTATCAAGTATTTTGAGAATTTGTTTTCCATTTTTTGTTGTTTTGTTTCGAAGTTACTAGAACGTTTTAATTCATACATATGCTTTTACAAAGCTCTTATGTAATAAGTATTATCTTTTATTTTGTTCTGGATTTTAGGATTTAGTGTTAACTATAACCATCGTTAATCTAGTCACTCATTTCAGACAAATAAGGTTTTGGTGGATGTTTGGCCATGTAATTAACAGTCTGTGGTGGACAGTATGTTGGCGACGAAGGAGAAACAGAACAACCACATCCAAACGATCCACAATACACGGAGGCATAGACACGACAAGAAATAGAAAGAAACAGAACGGCCACATCTTTATTGCTCACAACAAAACATCTAAGTGGGGAAGATTGAGAGAACGTCGCACAGTTGAAGCTTTTGATAGTGATTCCGGTGCAGAAATTTTCAGAGAGTACCAAAATCGTCGTCGGACTTTATCTATATATAAGTGTTATCAATAATATATATAATAATAACAAGATTTGATTGATATGGTGGAACTATAAAGTATTTTGAGAATTTGTTTTTCAATTTTTTTTTATTGTTTTGTTTCGCAGATATTGGAACGTTTTGATTCATATGCTTTTACAAAACTCTTAAGTTATAAGTATTATCTTTTGTTTTGTGACCGAGTTATATAAATAGATACCTTATTACATTACGAGTTTTGATTATCTTTGAAAACGAAATCGAATCCGAGGAGAAATAGAATTGAAATCAAAGTGAAATCGAAACAAATCGAAGCGAAATCTAAGCAAAATCGAAGCGAAATCGAAGCAAAATCGAAACAAAATTGAAACAAAATCAAAATTATATTTGAAATAAAATATAATCGAACCTAGAAATGTCTATGCAAAATCGAAACCAATAATTGAACCAAATTCGAAATAAAATCAAAGTGAAATCGAAACAAAATCAAAATCAACTTGAAGCAAAATCAAAGTAAAATCTAAGCCAACAAAATCAAACCATATTTGAAATATTTTTGCCGACATCATCACATCTGAAAGTAAACTTAGCGATTTAAGAAGTTAAAAGAAATATAAATTTGATAGAGAAGTAGTTTTTCTTTATTGTAAAAGAATTTGTTTATGGATGATATGTTTTCGTTGGTATATTTTGGTTGGTATATTTTGTTTAAGACTTTTGAGGGATAAGGTAAAGGCAAAGCTCTAATTTTGTTGTACGTGAGGGTAAAGAGGTTTTTGTTGGTTTTTGTTCGGCCTATTATGGGTTTGGTTTCTTTATGTTGTGTGTTCTTAGTTTTTTCTGTCTTACAACTTTCTTTTTGTTTATATGCTTTTAGCTACTGGCCATGGTTCGAAGAATTCAAATTCTTCAGCAGGTTTTATATAAAGATATATATATCAGGTTAGTATGGAAATTCATAAACTTTATCTAACCGGTTTAATAGTGTGGTGGAACTGTAATAGGCGATTGAAAGAAAAAAATAAACATAAAACTTTTATGTATATAAAATAATACCAAGTAACATTTTAAAAAACAGTATTCAACATACTCATTTACAAGTGATTTTTGGAGTTACAATTTGTTTTAAACGTTAACAATTTTATTACTTTAATAGTTTTTTTGATTGCTAACCATTCTTTAGGGAATTAGACAAGAAAGATATTTATTTACAAAGTGAAATGGGTACAAAATAATTTCGCCAGGCAATAGTATTTTTATCTGTGCCCTTTTGTCCGTTTCCGTGTAAACAAAAAAAAAACAAAGATTCACAAACCAAGAGAGAAAGCATCCAATTTATTAAAGGTTAAACCACGGTTTCGCAAAAAGACACATTGTATCTTTGATTCCACGTACCGGGATGTTGTTATAATTACGGTTTTAACTCAGAGGAGAGCTATAATATATAATACAATATAACTAAAAACATACATAAATGATAAATCAGTACAATGTATATAAGACTAATATATAGAGTAGGTAGCGTTTTTAGGTAGGTATTCACCAACTAACAAAGGAAGAGAGATGGCGACCAGTAGTAGTTGTTCGAGTGATGGGATTGAACAACTTCAACAAGGATGTTACTATGAGTGGATGAGTTTACAAGCTAAACACATAGTTGATCTCAAAGAAGCACTCATGAGTCAACAATCCAACGAAAGCGATAGGAAACTCGGAGAACTTGTTGATAAAATCGTCAATGACTTCAAAAAATACGCAGAGAAACGATCGGAGCTTACGAACCGATGCTGTTCTAACTATTTTGCACCATCGTGGAACTCTTCTCTAGAGAATGGTTTGTTATGGATGGGAGGATGTCGTCCTTCGTCTTTCATTAGAGTTATTTATGATATGTGTGGATCTCAGACCGAGACTCAGATTTCTCAGTATCTTTCCAATACAGCAAATAACAGTGATGGTTCCATGACTAGTGGTCTTACCTCGAAGCAACTTGCGAAAATCAATGATTTACACGTAAAAGTGATAGAGAAAGAAGATAAGATGACGAATAAATCGGCGAATTTGCAAGAGGATGTTGCTGACATGCCTATCGCGGTCACGGCTTATTATGCGGCAGATTTGGTTGAAACTGGCTTGGCTGTGGAGGATGCTCTAGACAAGCATGAAAAGAGTATGTCTGTTTTGATCGCAGAAGCTGATGAATTGAGGTTTGACACTCTTAGGAAAATCGTCGAGGTTGTGACGCCTGTTCAAGCGGCGGAGTTTTTGCTCGCCGGAAAAAGATTACACGTGTCGTTACACGAGTGGGGAAGAGTCAGAGAAGAGCGTCGTGTCGGGGTCAGCACGTGCGAAGGACGTTGCCGCTACAAGAGGTAGAGTCGGGAAACCGAAGATCAGCCACTTGTTGATGTGTATGGAGAGGCCCGGCGCTGCTCAAGTCGGTCCTCTGTTTTATAAATAAATATTTCGGTTTTTAGTTACTGAAATATGTCTTTAGTATATAGTAAATTATAGTATTTATATATATAGTATCAGTCCAAACCAAAAGAAACGACAACTCTTCTGAATACATGATCTTCTGTAATGTAATCAATATGTAATAATGAGATCATGATGTTAAGTGTCTTCATGTGTGTGAGTTTTCTGTCGACGTAGTTGCTTTTGCTTCGGGTTAAATATTTTTAAAATTATATATTTAGTTATAATGAAGGAGCGATAAAATCATTGAGGAACACCAAAATTTTTTTTATTCACATCAAAGACATATTTACATTAAATACATATTGGGTAAAAAATGGAGATATTTATGAGTCAAACAAATTGAAAAAGTTCAAAAGATGACACGTACAACTCGAGGTTGATTTAAAAATGATTACGTGGCCAACTACTTCAAGTTGTTCCCAACACGTTAGCATGATTAACTCGGTTTATCAAATATGAAATACCACTCTACATTTTTTTCATATACTGGATTTTGGTCTACATTATAAAAAAATTACAATATTTAAAAGCCATACTCTCTAATCTTAGTATAAAATATTTAAAATGCGAAAATGTAAAATTTGAAATTTAAAACTAAACATGAAAGTTCTGTTTTGATTTTATTATTGTAAACTTTTTTTGTATTATACAAATGATCGATAATTCAACAGTGACAGCAAGTCGCAACGAAGCAATAATCCATATATTTCTACTTTTGAAGAGATAACATGTACAGTCTTCAAAACATCTTTTTCATCTTTGATTGACCCATCAAAATGTTTCAATTTTTCGCCAAAATCTTGAATTTATTAAACCAAAAGCCTCACAATTAAATAATATATTATAAAGTGTTACCAATCTTCAATATATCAAAGAAAAACACTACAACTGATATGTCAATCTCATGATTTTTTTATACATGTTTTATTTTTTCATATAATTATACAAATGATCGATAATTTTATATGTTTCAACAATTGCGGTGAGATGACATGTACAATCTTATAAATTTATTTTTCAAATTTAGCACACTAAAACTAAAATTCCAAAAATAACACAAATTATTATGTGAAAATAATTATTTACCTTAAATAAACTAAAATTTCCAAAAATAGCACAAATTTAATACTAAAATAATTAAAAACTTCTTCGAAAAATTTTAAATGATTAATGCTATATTTGGAACAAAAATTTGAAATAATGCGATTTTAGTCAATTGTCCTTTTTAATTGGGCAAATGTCTAAAATAGTATCTTTCTAAGTTTTTATTCCAAAAATAGCATCATTATTTTAAATTTCCAATAATAGCATAAAATTAAGATTAAAATGCATTAAATCTATATTTCAATAGAAAAAAGGCAATTGACTAATTTAGCACTAAATAATGTTTTATTGACTAAATTAGCATCTCAAATCTGAACTCTCACAAATAGCATTTTTTCAAATGAATAAGACTAAAATAATCTTATTTATTTTTAAACCTAATCTTTTGCAAAATAGGAGATCAAACCTTTGTCTACTATATAAAAAAGGAGTGTATAACTAATACACTACAGTAACTAATTAGAATATAACCATTTTGTTTAGTATATATATCTGTCTTTAGTTTAAATAGCAAAAATTTTATAAGAGCTCAAGAGAGGAGGGGGGTCGAACCTTGGACCAATTGATAAGAGAAAAAGAGTGTAACCAATACACTAGTGAACATTCAACAATATATAACCATTTTGTTTATTATTATTATTATTATATATATATGTTTTTAGTTTTTTTTGTTTATGATTTATATTTGTGATTGTTGAATGTTGATAAACACTTTTCTTGATGTTTTTTTGGATAAACACTTCTTGCTGTTGTTAATTAATCCTATGTAATTTCACGTTTTAGAAAAGCATTCCTAAAACATGAGAGATAATTCTTAAATTTGCATAAGGTATTCCTAAATTATGCATAAAATATGAATGCTAACCTAAATTCAGTAAAGAGTTCTTAATATTAAAGAAATCTTATCTAAATAAAATAATTAAATTAAAAGAAAAAAATTGGAAAATGTAGTGAAGGGGATCAAACCATGCATTATTAATTTTAATAAGAAGCTGTTGTAACCAATATGCTACAGTAGTCAATCAACATAAATTCCCTTGTTTAATATATATCCTACTGTTCAATTAAAATATAAAAAATTATATGAGCTTAAGAGAATCGAACCTTGGACATATGTGTAAAACAAGAAGTGTGTTACCAATATGTTGTGGTAGCTAATCGATATATAATCATTTTATTTTAGCTAAATTAGATTTTCAGCTTTGTTTTAATTAGAGGATAGTAAAGTCTTTTCTAATTGGTTAAAATGTTATATTAGTGAATTTTGATATTGAATGTTATATTTGTTATTAAAACCTAATTTAGTGCTAATATAGGGTATTTCTCTAGAAAAAAATTAAACTCTAAATTGGAAAAAATGAATCTAAATATAATACTTTAAGTTTATGTATAATTTATTTAAAATAAATAAATATTTTTACATAAATATTTGTGCTATTTTAGGAGTTTAATTTTGGGATGATAGATTTGGAAGAAAAACTTTAAAATGTGATATTTTAGGGTATTACTCTTTTTAATTTATGTAGTATTATTTTTATTATTAAACAACAAATTCTAATTTTTTTTATTACTATAACTTTTATATAAATTACTGTTTTCTTAACTGCCACCATACATATACGCATTTCAATTAATTTTAATCTACGTAAAAATAAATTTAATATACAAAAACATAAACCACCAATACAAAAACATGTTTATAAATTATTTACAATATGCAACAACTGAAAAAACACAATTACACAAATATTTTATTACTAGTCATAAAGAGAATTATTTCTATTCTAGTATTGTTTGTTTATGCTGAATGTGTTTTCATAAATAAGATGTTTCTTTTCACCACAAGGATTTTCACATCAATCCAACTTAATAATATAATCCATATGATGTCTAACACTTATATAATTGTGTTTGAAATAAATTGAGAATCTCATAGGATACTATTTTTTTCCATAAACTAAAATACAATGCTACAACTACACACTACATTTATATGTGTTGAATCTTAGTTTATTTTTCTGAAAATGAAACTGTGTTGACCGTGAAGATTAATTATAACACAAAAGATGTAATTTTGTTATTCTTTATATGAAATGCAAGACATCTTCGGATGGGCTTTAATTGGGGCATGTGGGTTGTGCGAGTAATTTGGGTCACCAGCCTCGCCACTTGCAAGAGCAATTAATTTCTCTTTTTTTTGTTGGTTTTGAATAACAATTAAATTTCTAGTTAACATATTTTTACATATTTACTAGAATAGTACCAGAGGAAAAATTTAATATTTTAATTTTTCTATATTTAAATTAATTTTAAATAAAATATAAAAAGTTTATATTATATAAAATTTTATTAGAAAATATATTAATTGTGTTTGTAAACAAAAACAAAACTAAACACATAAATTTTGTTTGGTTATTAGATTATGTAATTAATGATTTATCATTAATTTAATTGTGGTGAATGTGAATGTGATGATGTTATATCAACGATTTTGAATTACAGTGTTTCTCTCCTTTAATGTAATCATCTCAAATCACGATACTCAAAACAGCAAAAATTATTGTCTTACTATATATAGAAGAAGAAAAAAATCAGACAAATAAGGGATTAAAATCACAAGTATTCAGACAAAATCTCCAAAAGAAATTACTAGTTAAATGCATCATTATTCAATCAACATCACAAACGTTTATGCTTTTACATTCACATAGTCATATTCCAACAAGGTTGGCCACATCAAGAAATAAAAACACACTTTTTGTCTCTTTGATTTTGTCAAATCAAATCTTGAATATATAATAATTTCCTAGAAAAAGCCAACACAAATTGCTCTCAACTCAAAACCAACTTGCTTCGCTCAATGACAAACATTTTCACATGGTTCCTATAAATTCTTTTACCCACAAATAGATAAATTCCTAATACAAAAACTTCACTATCTGAATTGTCCGCCATTAAAATCATCAAAAATCAACAAATCAAGAACGACAACGTTCTTCTCTTCTTCTTTTTCTTCTTATTCATTTTTAACATTTAAATGACTAATCAAACACATTGCTGAAGAGGTAATAAACAATTATCAGAAACAAAAAGAAGAATTTTAGGAAGAAGAAAGCAACTTTCTTTATTTATTTCGGTCGTTTTATACATCTCAAAGATCTGACATGTAACTGTTTACAATTCTCCCATTAAAAAAACTGCTAAAACGTTAGTAAAAACATAACTCATTTCTCTACTCATCTCTCCAACAGAGATATAACAGTGTTACATATTTCGATTCTATATTTCACCAACCCTAAGCAGTTTTTTTTTCCAATTTAGATAACAAAACCCAAAACTTTCTTAAGGAGAATCAAAAAAGTATGCATACCCTCTCATGATCTCTGCTTTTTGTGGCCTTTCATCTTCTATTCAGTGTCAGAAGGCAAAAAACAAACAGGTGGAGAATCCGTAACTGCAGTTTCATCAACCGTTGCAACCGCTGCAGGCTCTGGTACTTCATCAGCTGTCAAATTCTGCAATTTGGGTTTCAATTCGTTGTTACAAAACTCTTCATACTCAGTTCTATCTCCTCCTTTCTTCTTAACTTCAACAACAACCAACGATGGAGTCAATTCGAATATCTCTGCTGCAATTGTCAATGGACCTTTCACTCCTTGTCTTGAACCTTCCAGACTTACTCTACAATCCTTCTTCCTCACCGTAAAGCTCACAACTTTAGCAATCTCTTCCAATTTCGATATGATCTTCGAAACTGGAGCTCCTGAAACAAACCTAGAACCTTCACCATCATCGTCAAACAAACCCGATAAATCAAATCCTTGCGAGAACGATATAATATCGAAAGCATTCAAACTTGCGGGTCTAGGTAACGCCCCAACTCTTCTTCTAGGCTCAAAATACTCAACATCTGATTCAGAAACGGTAGAAGATCGATCCGATTCCACAGATGCAGTTTCCAACTCATCATCATCATCAACATTGCAAAGCTTATCATCTTCCACATAGAATTTGATATGCTTAAACCCTTTCTTAAACCAAGAATTCTCCATAATCTCAGGGAAAGTAAACCGTTTCTCCGGATTCGTTTCCAGAAGCCGAGATAACAACCTTGTAAGCTCCGGTGAAAACCATCTAGGGCACCTAAATTCCCCTTTGTAAATCTTCTTATACATCGCCATAACATTCCGATCATGAAACGGTAGATAACCTGCCATTAACACAAACAAGATAACTCCGCAAGACCAGATATCGACTTTCGCCGCATCGTAGCCTTTCCTCGCTAAAACCTCCGGGGCAACATAAGCCGGAGTACCACAGAACGTGTGGAAAAGCCCATCTTGTCGAATCTGATCAGAGACGGCGCTAAGTCCAAAATCAGAGACTTTGAGATTACCGTTTTCGTCTAAGAGGAGATTCTCCGGTTTCAGATCTCTGTGGTAAACGCCACGAGCGTGGCAGAAAGTGACGGCCGAGATCAATTGCTGGAAATATTTGCGAGCAACTTCTTCTTTAAGACGCCCTTTAGCTACTTTGTTGAATAGCTCACCTCCACGGACGTACTCCATCACGAAATAGATCTTGGCTTTTGTCGCCATGACTTCGAAGAGCTGGACGATGTTTGGGTGTCGAACACGGCGGAGAATCGAGATCTCGCGTTTGATATGAGCGATTAAACCGCCTTTGAGCACTTTCTCCTTGTCGATTACTTTTATTGCGACGCTCTGGCCGGATTTCACGTTCCTGGCGAGATAAACCTTAGCGAAGGTTCCATGGCCGAGAAGCTTACCCATCTCGTATCTTCCGAGGATGAGTGCTTGTGGGCTGCTTCTCTCTTTCGGCAACGACGTTTCTCTGATTAAACCCGCCATAGACGAAGAAAATACTGAGAATTTTTTGACGGATTCTGGGTAAATCTCGTTTTAGGTCTCGATGGAGTAGGAAGAGAGAAATTGAGAATTAAATGATATACGTAAAGGTGGAGAAATCGAGAATCTTGGCGAGTCGGACTCGCTTGGATTTCGAATTTCTCACCTCTTAATTCGTTGATTCTCTCTGGTTTGCGAATTTCGAAATGTTGAAGAAGGAGAAGAAGACGATGTTGGTCTCTCTCTCTACCTCTCGCTTTTTAGTTTTTAGGGATTCACCAGAAATAGCATTACCCTGTTTATATCGTTGCCGTATATATTTGGGAATATGCTTTATGACTTATCAGTGTTCCTCTTAATGACAAAAAGAAATAAATAAAATAATGAGAGATCAAAAATAAGTCACTTTTTTGTCACAAGTCTTGCGACACATCATCAACCTGTATATTGATATGAAATCTTTTTTATATTTTATATTATATACGTTTTTAACGTCAATATACTTTATACTATCGTCGTTTCAATAATTACTAATCATTTTCCCAACAATATAATTTGTTTCAATTTTAAAAAAAAGCAAGACTAACAACAAGTTAAAAAAAGGTAAACTTAATCTAATTTATTATATTTGAAAATATGAAAATATTGTTCGGAGAAATAGAGGCGATGATCATTTTCGAGTAAGATCATCTCATCACATTCACGTGAAGCTAGTCAAATTTGAAATCGTAACAATCTTTAATTATTACAACTTGTATTTTAGTTCTTTTTTATTTGCTGTAATATTCTACTTTTTCGAAGTAACTGAACTGCTGGGTCATGCGTCTTAGACACCACTTGTTTGTTACAAATACTTAAAACAAAGGCACATATCATCATCATAGCTTTAACAAAAACTCATTTTCTTCATGACTATATTTTGTTATAAAAAAATCTTTGTTTTAGAATCGCTATATGCCAAACAAGATTAAGACAACACAATCGTTTACTGTTGAAATAAAATGTTAAAAATAAATGAATGGAGGTTGAATAATTTGGTCCACACGAAATTTATAAATAACTGTTGGATTTGATCCAACTTGAAAGCAGCAGTTCATGAAAGCACTCGAATCGTAGATGAAGAATGAAATCAGATTTGAGAATTACGCACGTTTAATGAAGGTTATGGGCTGAAGAAGAATGATTGCATAAGGATATAAAAAGAACTAAGGTGTCTAAGCAATAACATATTAGATAATCTAAGTCACTACGAGTACGACTAACGAAAATCAATGACCAATGAGTTTGGTGTCAATTGTCAAATTGAGAATGCCAATAAAAATAAATTGAAGTGAAATTGAGCTTATAAAAACAAATGCACTTTTGCATGGATAGTTTACTGTAAGAAGGTTTAATTTAACTCTACATTTAGCATTAAAACAATTAGGCTTGTTTCCTCAATCTTATTGTGTTTAATTATTTTTTAAATTGTACCTTACATTATAACGCATTTAAAATAATAAATTCATAATCTAAACCTCAGAATTTTTGGTGGATTTATAGTTAATAATTGTAACTAGATTTATATCCATGTGCTCTATATGTGAAAAATATTTGCAAATTACATAATATTATTTATTATTAAATATAAATTAAATATTTGGATAATTTTAATTTTTATTTAAAATTATTGTTAGTATGAATTTTTGTATATGTAAATTAAGAAAAGAAAAATTATTATTTTTATGAATTTAATAGTATATTTTAGATAGTTTAATAAAATATATTAATTTTCTAACTAAATTAATAACAATAATATATATTATAATTATTTTAATAATTTAAATATATTTATATATTTATTTAAAATTTACTAATGATACGTCAACTTGATATTTTTATTAATAATATAGTAAAATAAAATTATTTTCTTAAATTACTTTTTAGATAATATACTAAAGATAATTATGGTTATTTACGAATGCAACTTAAAAATCCTTTTTAGCTGGGGATAAATAATCGAACCAATGGTAAAAGACAAAAAAAAGATAAATAAACTGGATTAAAATATTAGGGCAAAAGACAATTAGCAAGATTTATTTGAGTAGTGGGTAAAAAGTTGGGTGTCTCGAGACGAATCTATCATGCAAATTAATATCGTAGTATACCATATTGTATGAACCACGTGGCGAAAAGCTGACATCATTTTTTTCTGCGGCTGTTAATTCAAACGATGATTACTAGATTTGTTTTACACGTGTCAGGTTTTCAGCGATTGCTTTATTTTAAGTGTCTCGAGTTTTCTAATCACTGGGTCCCACATCCATTAAACAGCTGTGAATTAACCTCAGCCGTTGGATTGCCACATGAAACGTTTCTGTATTTACATAAACGCACACGAAAATTACGGAATCCAGCTATATAATGTTCACAGAAAACAAAAATGTGTTTATGCACCAAAACTCTTATCGGATTATGAATTCTAAACTGTTTTAACTAGTTAATTACGAAAATATATTAGTCATTTTAAAAAGTAAAAGTCAAATGTTGAAGAAGGCCGGTGGGGGAGCAGAAGTTAATGTCGGTCGAGAGTTTATCATAAGCAAGGCAAATTATCAAACTATAAAAAAATGCAGATAGGTCATTTGGAACGATAATCATCTAAAGTAATTTATTCCAAAAAGTCATCAGTTTATTTCCCTAATGGCTTGACATTTTGAGATTTGGTCAACTGTGTATGGTACGGTTGCGTATGACTTTTTTTTTAATTACTTTGTTAGACTCAAGTATGGTTTTGGGGCAATGATATAATAAATCAAATCGAATTGGTTACGTGTAGTTCAACCTGTCCCACTGTCACCTCGTCCAGTTTTTGTTTAGGGTATACATTAATAATATACGAAGGTTAGATACATCATTTGTTTAATGTAATATGGTAAAATATATAAGAAGTTAGATATCTCGTGGACCTAAAATTTGGAGTCCATATTAGTTTAGGTTTTGAAAACGATATATTTGGGCCTATATGAGTTTCTTACAGAACAAAAAGTCTGTCAATGAGATACGCATGTTACCCATTTTGTATTTCGAAGCTGGAAGTTTTATTCAACTTTTTATTATTATCAACTGAAAACTAACTAACTAAAACTGACGAAAACGAACATTAATATTAAAATAGAATTCTAATCATACTTATTATAAAAATATTGTTAAGTTAAAAACAAAAAATAGAACAATTTTATGGCTATATATTATACGGTTGAATCATATAATTAATTTTTGAAATTTATTAAATTTTAGGTTTTTTTTTGTAATTTAAAATATCTGAGATGATTTAAAAACATGTATATCCCATTAGTCTAATAAATACGAGTTTATGTGTTACTTTCTGGATTATAAATTTTAACTAATAAACAGCGATCACTTAGTCCAATAACTTATCTTAGGTAACTTCTAAATAAAAGTTAAGATTGAATTTTATTGAAATGTGAGGTAAATATTTGTTCCGAAATATGATTAATTAGCTACATCTTGGTTCCAAATGGATGTCAAATTTGAGAGATAAAATATTGTGAAATGAAGTATTCATAAAAAAATGTTAAAATTAAATCATTTGTCTTGTATAGAATAATCATTTCACTTATCCGGTATAAAAAAATTGCTAGAATTAAATAACTTGTGTTATTTTTAAAAATTTTAAGTTTAAAATGTTAAATTTGAAATAAATTAAAATTTTTTATTATGTTAGGATATTACTTGGAAAAAAAACGAAGTATACTATTACTATAGTCTATTGGGCAGCCTGAGCCCATGTTTGCCCTGATTCAAGCTTTCAATCACATTTTACATTGGGCCTGATTGAGCCCATTATAATACATATATGCATACAAAGCCGATGATGTGAAGTGGACGACGAATTAGAAAGCGTTTTCCTTTGTGCCATGGAATGAAGAGTCAAGCACGATTACAGTTTGCTCGGAGTTTTCTGTTATTAGTTCTAAGGATTTTGAAGTTAGAAACAAACCGGAACAGATACGGAGAGAGATAAAGCAAACAAAGATCACGAGTTAGAAATACGGTGGCCCTGTCGTCAAGTTGGGTTTTTTGTATCCGGTGGCGGTACGGCGTTTTCTGGCGTTAGTGGGTAAGCGTTCCGTTATAGATTACAGACGTCATAAGTAACGGATTCAGATATCTATTGGGTTTGAATACAATTAATTTCTAAGTTAATTGATTTATTCGGTTTGGTGAAGCTTTTTATGTACCAAATTGACAAAACATTAATATAATCACTCTTTTTTCTCTAAAAGTGATCTTCAATTGACCGCAAATATATAATTTAACTTTTTTGTACATATATATATATATATATATGACTGAGACTCTGAGTTATATTGGAGGAGAAAGAAAAAAAAGAGTTGTTATTAAATCAGTTACGCTGATAGAGATACATTGTAGTAAGTCAATGATTCCTTCAAATTCAAGGTTGAAACGACAACCTTCTTTATATGCGAGTTTTTCAGATTTTTAACGTAGAGCATCTCTTGTCTTATTAGTATATTACTATATTACACGTTTGAAAAAAAACAAGATATTATATTGGATATGTATCTCAAATAGTAACAAAATTCATGAAAACTTTTGGATGCATCCATACTAGCTAGTATGTTTTTCAACAATAAAATATCCATATGAGAAACCAACTGCTCTAAGGTTCTCTGAAAACCGTAGATCAGCTTATCTGCCTTTTTGCTAATTCTCGCATAAGAACATCTTTCAAGGATCAGATCGAATATTAACACACTAGTTTTTGCGTAAAGAACAGAAGATGCATTAGTTTTTACTTTTCGGTATAATACAAAATACAGTGGTAACGCCCAACTACTTATTCTTTTGATCCTTATTTATGCATTAAGCTTGTAGTGTATATATGTTTATAATATTATGTGGTGGCAACTATATATAGTAATACCTTTTTTTTATAGATGTATCTATGCTTGTGTTAAGATGAACAAGAAAAAGCTGATCAGTTTTTAATTAGCGGTGTTGGCTCCTCTCTCTGCGACCTGGAGATGCTTCACCGTTTCCACCGCCTGCACTTGCGTGTCCCGTCCCACTTCCATGACCGGAACCACCCCCTGTGGCACCTCCTCCTCCAGAGCCAAACCCAAACCCAGTTCCTGAACCAGAACCTGAACCAAACCCGAATCCGGTACCTTTTCCTCCTCCATTTGGTGTTGAGCCAGAACCAGAACCATAGCCATAACCACCTTCTGGAGTGGACCCCCATGCCCAATTATATTCCCAATTAGGTCCATGAGCCGAGCCGCTTGCACCGTTTGAACCGCTGGACTCTCCCGTCGGACTACTCGGGCTGGCGGCTGAATGAGCAGGCGTTCCAGACTCTCTTTCTCCATAGACAAACGAGAAGGCCAAGAGTAGAGACAAAAGAGCTAATGTGAGAAATTCACCTTTCATTTTCCTCATGAAATATTTGTTTTAACTATTTCTCTATGTTCTCAATCGGTTTAAGACTTTATATAGACACCCACTCAGACAACACACACGTATTAGACACGTATTACTATTATTATGTGATGAAAATCTAAGTAATGGCATAATGTCAAACAAACTATACATGTAAAAAAGGAGACGCAGTTAGTGATACCCGTGAGCCCGTGACAAGTCTCTCTTGTAGACATGTGAGAATCCAATTTTAGGG
>JAEVFF010000211.1:0-48108 GCA_018901945.1 Pugionium dolabratum
ACTTGTGGATGAGCTTGAATAGAGGAGGATCTTGTTGACAACCAATGGGAAGAGAGGGGAGGAGCTGCAAAAAGTCTTACGACCGTTTGGTGTGGTTACCAAGGCTGTGTGCAGTAGTCATGACTGTTTGGTGTGGTTACCAAAGCTGTGTGCAGCCTGGAAATGTCCTTGTCACTGTGATTCTTCTCCCAATTCAGCTATATAACCATATTAACCATTCTAAATAGTAACTTCCCTCCTTTTCTCCTTTTCCCTTGTTATTCAAACTGAATTTTCTTTTTTCGTATCATTCCGAGCTTTAAATCAAAAGTTACAGACGATTTAATGCGGACATGTCAAGTTATCGGCCAGTAAAAGTGATCCTTCTAAACTAATCATTGGTGCTCATTAAATAAATGCTTATAAGTGAAGCATAATGCATGGCATCAAGCAGTTTGGATAGATTGGATTAGTTGGATGCTTTGTCCTCTCTATTTTTGTATCAAATTATGTCAAAATATAGAAAATTGAGCAAGCTTAACATGGGCATTGGATTCGTGTCATTCGGAGCTCTAAATAAAAAGTTATGGATGATTTAGTGTGGACATGTTAAGTTGATCGGCCAATTAAAGTCATCATTCAAAACTGATCATTAGTGCTCATTGAGTAAAGGCTTATAAATGAAGAATAATGCATGGCATCACACATTTTTGGATAGATAGGGTTACTTGGATGCTTTGTCATATCTATTTCTATCTCAAATTTTGTTACAATATAGAAAATTTAGCTAGCTTAACGTGGGCATTTGAATCGTGCGTTTCGGAGATCTAAGTCAAATCTTACGGATGATTTAGTGTGTACATGTCAAGATAATCGGCCAGTTTAAGAGATCATTCTAAATTGATTATTGGTGCTCATTAAGTAAAGGCTTATAAATGAAGCATAAAGCATAGCATGACGCAGTTTGGGATAGATTGGATTACTTGGACGCTTTGTCATCTCTATTTCTGTATCAAATTTTGTCACAATATAGAAATTGATCTAGCTTAACGTGGGCATTGGATTTGTGTCATTCTGATCTCTAAATCAAAAGTTACTGTCGATTTAATGCGGACTTGTCAATTTGATCGGCCTATTAAAGAGATCATTTTAAACTGATCATTGGTGCTAATTATGTAGAGGCTTAGAAATGAACCATAAAGCATGGAAACAACAAATTTGGCATAGATTGGACTACTTGGACGTTTTTTCATCTCTATTTCTCTCTCAAATTTAGTCAAAATACAGAAATTATGTTTTCTTAATGTGGGCATTGGATTCGTGTCATTCTGAGCTTCAAATCAAAAGTTACAGACGATTTAGTACGGACATGTCAAGTTGATAGGCCAGTTAAAGTGATCATTCTAAACTGATCTTTGGTGCCCATTCAGTGAAAGCTTATAAATGAAGCATAATGCAAGGCATCACACAGTTTTTGATAGATTGGATTACTTGGACGCTTTGTCATCTTTTTATTTTTGTTTCAATTTTTTTCAAAATATAGAAAATTGAACTAACTTATCAGGGGAAATGGATTCGTGTGTTTCTGAGCTCTAAATCATAAGTTTCAGACGATTTAGTCCGGACATGTCAAGTTGATAGACCAGTTAAAGTGATCATTTTAAGCTGATCATTGGTGCCCATTGAGTAAAGGCTTATAAATGAATCATATTGCATGGCATCACACAATTTTGGATAGTCTGGGTTACACGGACGCTTTATCGTATCTAGTTCTGTCTCAAAGCTTGTCACAATATATAAAATTGAGCTAGCTTAACCTAGGTATTTGATTTGTGTCATTCGGAGCTCTAAATCAAAAGTTATAGTCGATTTAGTGCGGGCATGTCAGGTTGATCGGTCAGTTAAAGTGATCATTCTAACCTGATCATTGTTGTTCATTTTGTAAAGGCTTTGAAACGAAGCATAATGCATGGCACCAAGCAGTTTCATATATTGGATTACTTGGATGCTTTGTCATCTCTATTTCTGTCTCGAATTTTGAATTTTTTTAGCAAATTGAGCTAGCTTAACGTGTGCATTGGATTCGTATCATTCTGAGATTTAAATTAAAAGTTTGGACTATTTAGTAAATGCTTAATAATGCAATATAATGCATGTCATCACGCAGTTTGGGATGTATTGGATTACTCGTACGCTTTTTCATATCTATTTTTATCTCAAATCTTAACGTATGCATTGGATTCGTGTGTTTCTGAGCTCTAAATACAGATGATTTATTGCGGACATGTCAGGTTGATCGGCCAATTAAAGTGATAATTCTAAACTAATAGGTGCTCATTAAGTAAAGGCTTATAGAAGAAGCATAAAGCATGGCATCACGCATTTTGGGATCGATTGGATTACTTGGACGCATTGTCATCTCTATTTCTGTCTCAAATTTTTTCAAAATATAGAAAATTGAGCTAGCATAACGTGGGCATTCGATTTGTGTCGTTCTGAGCTCTTATTCAAAAGTTACGGACGATTAGTGCGGACATGTCAAGTTGAACGGCCAGTTAAAATGATCATTCTAAACTGATCATTGGTGCCCATTGAGTAAAGGCTTATAAATGAAGCAAATTGCATGGCATCACACATTTTTGGATAAACTGAATTACTTGGACGCATTGTTGTATCTAGTTATGTCTCAAATTTTGTCATAAAATAGAATATTAAGCTAGCTTAATGTGGTCATTTGATTTGTGTCATTCTGACCTCTAAATCAAAAGTTACAAATGATTTAGTGCGCACATGTCAAGTTGATCAGCCAATTAAAGTGATTATTTTAATCTGATCATTGGTGCCCATTGAATAAAGGCTTATAAATCAAGCATAATGCATAGCAACACACAGTTTTGGATAGATTGGATTACTTGGAAACTTTGTCGTATCTAGTGATGTCTCAAATTTTGTCACAATATAGAAAATTGAGCAAGCTTAATGTGGACATTGGATTCGTATCATTCTGAGCTCTAAATTAAAAGTTACAGACGATTTAGTGCGAACATGTGATCGGCCAGTTAAATTGATCATTATAAACTTATCTTTGGTGCCCATTTACTAAAGGCTTATAAATGAAGCATAATGCATGGCATCACAAAGTTTTGGATAGATTGGATTACTTGGACACTTTGTCGTCCCTATTTCTGTCAAAACATTTCTCAAACTATAGAATATTGAGCTAGCTTATCGTGGGCATTGGATTCGTGTGTTTCTGAGTTCTAAATCAAACAAAAGTTTCAGATGATTTAGAGCGGACATGTCAAGTTGATTGGCCAGTTAAAGTGATCATTCTAAACTGATCATTGGTGCTCATTGAGTAAAGGCTTAGAAATGAAGAATAATGCATGGCATCAAGCAGTTTGGATAGATTGGATTACTTAGATGGTTCGTGGTCTGTATTTCTATCTCTAATTTTGAAAAAATAAAGCAAATTGAGCTAGCTTAACGTGGACATTGGATTCGTGTCATTCTCAGCTCTAAATCAAAAGTTACGGACGATTTGGTGTGGACATGTCAAGTTGATCTGCCAGTTAAATTGATCATTCTAAACTGATCATCGGTGCCCATTGAGTAAAGGCTTATAAATGAAGCATAATGGATCGCATCACACATTTTTGGATAGATTGGATTACTTGGATGCTTTGTCGTCTTTATTTTTGTCTCAAATTTTGTAAAAATATAGAAAATTGAGCTATAATATCGTGTGCATTGGACTCGTGTCATTCTGAGCTATAATTCAAAAATTACTGACAATTTTGTGCGGACATGTCAAGTTGATCAGCCAGTTAAAATATCATTCTAAACTGATCTTTGGTGCCCATTGAGTAAAGCCTTATAACTGAAGCATAATGCATGGCATCACACAGTTTCGGATAGATTGAATTACTTGGATGCTTTGTCGTATCTAGTCCTATCTCAAATTTTGTCACAATATAGAAAATTGAACTAGATTCTGGGCATTGGATTTGTGTCATTCTGAGCTATAAATCAAAAGGTATGGACAATTTAGTGCAGATATGACAAATTGATCGACCTTAAAAGATCATTCTAAACTGATCATTGGTGCTCATTCAGTAAAAGCTTAATAATGAAAAAGAATGCATGGCATCACGCAGTTTGGGATGTTTTGGATTACTTGGATGCTTTTCATATCTATTTGTGCCTCAAATTTTGTCATCATATAGAAAAGTGAGCTATCTTAACGTGGGCATTGGATTCTTGTGTTTCTGAGCTCTTAATACGGACGATTTACTGCAAACATGTCAAGTTGATCGGCCAGTTAAAGTAATAACTTTAAACTAATCATCGGTGCTCATTAAGTAAAGGCTTATAGATGAAGTATAAAGCATGACATCACACATTTGGGGATAGATTGAATTGCTTGGACGCGTTATCATCTCTATTTCTGTCTCAAATTTTGTCAAAATATAGAAAATTGAGCTACCATAACGTGGGCATTTGATTCGTGTCATTCTGAGCTCTAAATCAAAAGTTACGGACGATTAGTGCAGACATTTTAAGTTGATCGGCTAGTTAAAATGATCATTCTAAACTGATCATTGGTACCCATTGAGTAAAGGCTTATAAATGAATCATATTGCATGGCAACACACATTTTTGGATAAATTGGATTACTTGTATGCTTTGTTGTATCTAGTTCTGTCTCAAATATTTTAAAAATATAGAAAATTAAGCTAGCTTAACGTGGGCATTTGATTCATGTCATTATGAGCTCTAAATCAAAAGTTACAAACGATTTAGGGCGGACATGTCAAGTTGATCGGCCAATTAAAGTGATCCTTTTACACTGATCATTGGTGCCCATTGAGTAAAGGCTTATAAATCAAGCATAATGCATAGCATCACTCAGTTTTGGATAGATTGGATTACTTGAACGTTGTTTCGTATCTAGTCCTATCTCAACTTTTGTCAGAATAGAAAATTGAGCTACCTTAACGTAGACATTTGATTTGTGTCATTTTGATCTTTAAATCAAAAGTTTCGGACGATTTAGTCCAGATATGTCAAGTTGATCGCCCAGTTAAAGTGATCATTCTAAACTCATCATTGGTGCTCATTGAGTAAAGGCTTATAAATGAAGCATAATGCATGACATCACACATTTTTGGAGAGATTGGATTATTTGGACGCTTTTTCGTATCTAGTCCTGTCTCAATTTTGTCACAATATAGAAAATTGAGTAACTTAACGTGGGCATTGGATTCATATCATTCGGAGCTCTAAATCAAAAGCTAGAGACGATTTAGTGCAGCCATGTCAAGTTGATCGGCCAGTTAAAGTGATCATTCTAAACTGATCTTTGGTGCCCACTGAGTAAAGGCTTATAAATGAAGCATAATGCATGGCATCACACAGTTTTGGATCGATTGGATTACTTGGACGCTTTATCATATCTAGTTCTGTCTCAAATTTTGTCACAATATAGAAAATTGAACCAACTTAGTGTGGGCATTGGTTTCGTGTCATTCTAAGCTATAAATCAAAAGGTATGGTTGATTTAGTGCAAACATGACAAGTTGATTGGGCTGTTAAAACTATCATTCTAAATTAATCAATGATGCTCATTGAGTAAAAGCTTAATAATGAAACATAACGCATAGCATCACGCAGTTAGGGATGGATTGGATTACTTAGACACGTTGTCATATCTATTTATGTCTCAAAAATTTTCAGAATATAGAAAATTGTGCAAACTTAATGTGGGCATTGGATTCGTGTGTTTCTGAACTCTAAATCAAAAGTTACAGATGTTTTAGTGCTGACATGTCAAGTTGATCGGCTAGTTAAAGTGATCATTCCAAACTGATCATTGGTGCTCATTAAATAAACGCTTATAAATGAAACATAAAGCATGAACTCACGCATTTTGGGAGAGATTGGATTAGTTGGAAGCTTTGTCGTCTCTATTTCTGTCTCAAATTTTGTCAAAATATAGAAAATTGAGCTAGCTTAACGTGGGCATTGGATTCACGTCATTCTGAGCCCTAAATTAAAAGTTGTGGATGATTAGTTCGGACATGTCAAGTTGACCGGCCTGTTAAAGTTATCATTCTAAACTGATCATTGGTGCCCATTAAGTAAATGCTTATAAATGAAGTATATTGCATGGCATCACACAATTTTGGATAAATTGGATTACTTGCACGCTTTATCGTATCTAGTTCTGTCTCAAATTTTGTCACATTATAGAAAATTAATCTAGTTTAATGTGGGCATTTGATTCGTGTCATTCTGAGTTTTAAATCAAAAGTTACGGACAACTAATGTGGACATGTCAAGTTGATTGGCTAGTTAAAGTCATCATTATAAACTGATCATTGCTGCTCATTAAGTAAAGGCTTAGAAATGAAGCATAATGCATAGCATCAATCAGTTTGGCTAGAATGGATTACTTGGATGCTTTGTCGTCTCTATTTCTGTCTCAAATTTTGTCAAAATATAAAAACCTGACCTAGATTAACGTGGGTATTGGATTCGTGTCATTTTGAGCTCTAAATCAAAAGTTACAGACAATTTAGTGAAGACATGTCAAGTTGATCGGCCAGTTAAAATGATCATTCTTGACTGATCTTTGGTGCGCACTGAGTAAAGACTTATAAATTGGATTACTTGCATGCTTTATCGTATCTAGTTCTCTCTCAAATTTTGTCACACTATAGAAAATTAAGCTAGTTTAATGTGGGCATTTGATTCGTGTCATTCTGAGCTTTAAATAAAAAGTTACGGACGATTAATGCGGATATGTCAAGTTGATCGGCCAGTTAAACTGATCATTGGTGCACATTAAGTAAAGGCTTTGAAATGAAGCATAACGCATGGCATCAAGTAGTTTGGATAGATTGGATTACATGGATGCTTTTTCATCTCTATTTCTGTCTCAAATTTTATCAAAATATAAAAAAACTGAGCTAGATTAATGTGGGCATTGGATTCGCTTGTTTCTGGGCTCTAAATCAAAAGTTACAGATGTTTTAATGCGGACATGTCAAGTTGATCGGCAAGTTAAAGTGATCATTCCATACTGATCGCTGGTGCTCATTAAATAAAGGATTACAAATGAAACATAAAGCATGGAATCACGGATTTTGGGATTGATTAGATTACTTGGAAGTTTTGTCGTCTCTATTTGTGTCTCAAATTTTGTCAAAATATTGAAAATTGAGCTAGCTTAACGTAGGTATTGGATTCATGCATTACAAGAAAACATTAATATTTCCCATGGCATTTCCAACGGAAATAAAACCGTCAAAATTTTCCAACGCCTAAGTGATGGTTTTCTGACGGACTAACGAGGAAGTTATCTCATCGGTGTTCCATCGGTAAATCCCAACATTTGCACTACCTGTAAGAATATTGAGATTATAGAGGAGAAATGTGAAGAATTGAATCTGAAAACTCAAAGAGAAGTATGAGAAATGACTTAGACTTATGGAGAAGAATCTCCTAAGAGTATATTATACATTGAGTCTTTACAGCCCTTTTATAGAGGATTTACAATGTGAACACAAAAGAAAACGAATTCAAACTTGTGGATGAGTTTGAATAGAGGAGGAGCCTGTCAACAACCAATGAGAAGAGAGGAGACAGCATGGGCATGACTGTTTGGTGTGGTTGCCAAGACTGTGTGCAGCATGGGCATGACTGTTTGGTGTGGTTGCCAAGACTGTGTGCAGCATGGGCATGACTTTTCACCTTGATTCTTCTCCCAAGGTAGCTATTTAACCATTTCAACCATGTGGTTAATAATAACCCATCCTTTTTCATTTCCCTTGTTATTCAAACTGAATTTTCGTGCTCACACTTGCCTTGTAGGTCAAGATAGGTCTTATTTGATTTTCCTATGTCAATACTCCCCCTCAAGCTAAAGACTTTGGAATCACCCTAAAGTCTTAAGCTTGGGAACCCAAGGCAACACCTCATTAAAAACCTTATTAAGGAAAACCACTTGGGACAAAACCTTAATAAGGGAAAAAGAGTGTGTTGCTCTTGGATTAGGAGACCTTTGATCATGGGTGTGATAAATCAACAAGCCCAAGTTTGCTAAAGATGTTCTTGCAAACTTTGAGACTTGCTGCCTTTGTGAAGATGTCAGCTAGTTGGTCTTCACTCCTTGTATAACATGGCAGAATGGTTCCATCTTGAACTTTCTCCCTAACCTTATGGCAGTCGATCTCTATGTGCTTGGTCCTCTCGTGAAACACTGAGTTTGAAGCTATGTGAATGGCTGCCTGATTATCACAATGGAAGGTAATTGGCCCTGGTTGTGCAATACCGAAATCTTTCAAGAGTGCTTTGAGCCAAGTTACTTCATTTGTCAGCTTCCTCATAGCCCTATATTCTGCTTCAGCACTAGAACATGATACCACCTTCTGCTTCTTAGTCTTCCAAGTGACTAAGTTCCCACCAACGAAGGTGCAATACCCAGTGGTTGATTTCCTATCCACCCTATCACCAGCCCAATCCGCATCACAATACCCGACAATCTCAGTGTTCCCATTCTTGCCCATCCATATACCTTGACCAGGAGATCCTTTGATGTATCTAAGGATCCTTTCTACCATGCTCCAATGATATACAGTAGGCTTTTGCATATGTTGACTTACTTGATTCACAGCAAAACACAAGTCTGGTCGTGTGAGGGTGAGGTAGATCAGCTTCCCAACTAGTCTCCTATACTGAGAAACATCCTTAAATAACTCATCAGCTTTCTCCCCCTTTCCGTTGACCTTGTAGCCATCTTCAAGAGGAGTTTTGGCCGGTTTAGCCCCAAGCTTTCCCGTGTCTGTCAACAGATCAAGAGCATACTTTCTTTGGGATAGAAAGAGCCCTTCTTGAGACCGACACACTTCAATACCCAAGAAGTACTTCAACTCTCCAAGATCCTTGATGTCAAATGATCTGTTTAAGAAGGCCTTTGTGGACTGAATTCCTTCCTTATCATCTCCTGTGATGATAAGGTCATCCACATAAACCAAGACCGCCACGATTCCTTTGGAGTTTTGACGAGTGAACAAAGTATGATCTGAATGGGATTTCCTAAACCCATTATCAGTAAGTGTGGAGCTTAATTTGTGATACCAGGCCCTTGGTGACTGCTTCAACCCATATATTGCCTTCCTAAGTCTTAGAACCTGTCCCTCTTTGCAAAAATCTTCAAGGCCTGGTGGTGGAGTCATATACACTTCCTCTTCAAGTTCTCCTTGTAGGAATGCGTTCTTGACATCCATTTGCCATAAGTCCCAAGTCAGATTCGTAGCTAGTGAAAGAACAACCCTTACAGTGTGTAGCTTAGCCACCGGTGCAAATGTATCAGTATAGTCCTCTCCATATGTCTGAGTGAAACCTCTTGCAACTAGACGTGCCTTGTACCTTTCTATGTCCCCATTGCTCTTATACTTGATGGTGAACACCCACTTGGAACTCACAGCCTTCTTGCCTTTGGGAAGTTCTTGTATATCCCATGTATGATTCCTTTCCATAGCTCCCTTCTCATCTCTTACTGCATCTAACCATTCTTTCTTGCTCGCAGCTTCTTCATAAGTCCTTGGAATCTGACTTTGTTCAATCTTTCCAAGGAATGCTTGATGACTAGATGGCAAGAGGTCAAGGGAACACACAGCTTGTATGGGATGAGCCACGGCCTGGTTGTTGTAGAATACCCTAGTGTTCCTAAGTCTAGTACTCCTCCTTAAATGCTGAACAGGTGGTGCAGCCTCCTCTACTACCGTTTCCTCTTCCATTTGGTGAATAGGTTCCTCTATACCCACTTCCAAGTCGTCTTGTTCTTGATTTTGGGCCATAGCTTCTTCTTGGATTGGAGGTGGTTCTTGAGTTACCACCCCTTGTTCATTCTCTTGGGTATCTTGTGAACTACTTAAGGTTCTTGTTTCTTCGTGTCTTGAATCCTTTGGCAGATCATTTCCAAAATGATTCAAGAGAAACCTCAAACTCGTAGCCAAATCAGAAGGTGACCTTGAGAGATCCTTTAATCCTTCCCAATCTTTCTGATCATAATAGCTTTGTTCTTCTATGAACTTGACATCTCTAGACACATATGTCCTGTTGTTGCTCGGATCATAGCACTTATAACCCTTTGTGTTGTCGAATATCCAAGGAACATACACTTGATGCTCTTTGCCTCCAACTTGTTTCTTAGATCACCTGGAACATACACAAAGCACACACACCCAAATACACGTAAATGATCAATGGAAGGTTTAGTTTTATTGAGTACCTCAAATGGGATATATCTTGCAAGACTTTGGTTGGAATCCGATTGATGAGGTAGCAAGCAACCAAGACTGCATCTCCCCAAAAAACTTTTAGGAACATTGGTATGAAACATCATGGATCTTGCTACTTCCATTAAGTGTCGGTTCTTCCTTTCAGCAACTCCATTTTGTTGTGGTGTGTGTGGACAGATAGTTTGATGTAGTATTCCATGTTTGTTTAGATGAGCTTTGAATCTTTGACTTGTGTATTCCCCTCCATTATCTGATCTTACACTTTGATCTTGGCATTGAATTGATTAGTAACATAATTATGAAAGTTTATAAATGCCTCATAAACCCTATCTTTAGATGGAAGTAATGTAACCCATGTATATTTTGATTTCTCATCTATAAAGGTCACAAAGTATTTATTCCTATCTCTAGACATGTAAAGTGAGGTCCAAACATCGGAATGTACTAAATCAAAGCAATGCTCATAAATTGTAGACGATTTAGGGAAAACAACACGACAATGTTTTCCAAGGATACAAGCCTCACAAACTGAGTGATCATAAGCGACATTAGGAATTATTAAGCTTAAAGCACGAGCATGAGGATGTCCTAATCTAGCATGCCATAAGACATCTTTATTAGCAAAAACACAGGATTTAAAAGCTAAGGAATCCAAATTGCTTGGAGGGTCTTCAAGAACATAGAGCTCATCTTGAGTTACACCACCTCCAAGTATCTTACCACTCTTAATATCCTGAAAGTAAACATTGTTAGGCCAAAATGTAACATTGCAATTGAGGTCTTTAGTAGCCTTTTTGACAGAAACTAGATTAGACTTAAATTTAGGTACAAAGAATGCATTAGTTTCTTTGTCAAATAGTCTTAATTTTCCGGTTCCTTCAATTGGAATACCTTTACCATCAGCTATAGTTACTTGTCCTAGATATGGTTCAATGTTCTTTAACAACCTAGCATTGCTAATCATATGGTGAGAAGCACCTGAATCCACTACCAACTTATGATCTGGTTTATCAAGCGATTTATGGGAGTAGAGTGTGATACCAGAGAGTTTTGAGGCATAGACCTTGATGAGATCCTCCAAGTCACTCTTCTTAACATACTCCATGGATACATTCATAGCTAGCTCCCCTCCTTGGTTGGATGAACTTGCCGGTTCAGTCGCAAACATTTGAGAGATGTTAGCCTTTGAATCCTTGAACCGGTTTGGCTTGAGATGAGGATGAAGTATCCAGCACTTGTCCTTGATGTGGCCATTCCTCTTACAATGCTCACACATCACACTCTTCCTATCCTCTTGCTTAAACACGCTTTTGTTGGCGATGACTAGTTCTCCTTTACCACCAAACAAACCAATGTTGCCTTGCTCCCTTTGAATCCGTGAGCACACCTCTTCGAAATCAGGGAGTTTTGGCTCTCTCAAGATGGACTTAATCACATCCTTAAAGGCTGGATTTAGGTTGAGAAGGAGCCCAAATATCTTGTCTTGTTCCTTCCTTTCATTAAGCACCTTTTGATCCATAGAACTTGGTCTCAACATGTCAAGCTCGGACCATGTTGACTGGAACTTGCCCAGGAATTTTGTGAACTCCATATCCTCTTGGTGTAGATCATTGAGAGCCTTCTTACCCTCATACACACGGCTGAGGTTTGAAACATCCCCATACACCCTCTTGAGAGTGTCCCAAAGAGACTTGGCAGTTTCACAATGTGAATAAGCTTCAAGAATGGATGGGTCCAATGAATTTTGTAGGAATCCAAGGACTGATTGATCTTCTTGGAACCACCTAGCTTCTTCTTTTCTTGTTGCCTCATCCTTCTTTTCCTTTGGATCATCTATAGATGGAGTATTATCCTCCAAGATGTGATTCCAAAGTCCTTTGCCACAAATGGCTGTCTTGATGGTTCTTGACCATAATGTGTAGTTCAAGCCTTTGAGAATTACTGCTATCACCGTAGGTTTCAGGCTGGAACTAATTTGAACTGTATCCTCCATTGTTAGGCTTTGAAGAGCTCAAAGGAAGCAGCTTTTATGGTTGAATGAAACAGTGAGTTTTTAGTCTAAAGACTGAGAGATTTTTGACAGAATTTTAGATTAGAAACTGAGAGATTTGAGTAGAAAAGATAAGAGAATGATCTTATGCTCTGATACCATGTAATAATATTGAGATTATAGAGGAGAAATGTGAAGAATTGAATCTGAAAACTCAAAGAGAAGTATGAGAAAATGAGAAATGATTTAGACTTATGGAGAAGAATCTCCTAAGAGTATATTATACATTGAGTCTTTACAGCCCTTTTATAGAGGATTTACAATGTGAACACAAAAGAAAACGAATCAAACTTGTGGATGAGTTTGAATAGAGGAGGAGCCTGTCAACAACCAATGAGAAGAGAGGAGACAGCATGGGCATGACTGTTTGGTGTGGTTGCCAAGACTGTGTGCAGCATGGCATGACTGTTTGGTGTGGTTGCCAAGACTGTGTGCAGCATGGGCATGACTTTTTCACCTTGATTCTTCTCCCAAGGTAGCTATGGTTAATAATAAGCCATCCTTTTTCATTTCCCTTGTTATTCAAACTGAATTTTCGTGCTCACACTTGCCTTGTAGGTCAAGATAGGTCTTATTTGATTTTCCTATGTCAATAGCCACTCCCGCCAGCAGAGATGACCAACCTCAATGGAGCATCCAATGCAAAGTTCATAAGGAAGTTACAGTAGAAGGTAGCAGAAAACTTGGAGAAGAGGACCGGGCAGTACGTGACTCATGCCAACAAGGGAAGAAAGAAGGTGATCTTTCAACCAGGCGATTGGGTGTGGCTACACCTACGGCAGGAGAGGTTCCCCAACCTAAGGAGTTCCAAGCTAGCACCAAGAGGAGATGAACCATTCAGAGTGCTGGAGAGGATCAACAACAACGCCTACCGGATCGAGCTCCCAGGTGAGTTTAATGTGTCCAACACGTTCAACGTAACTGACTTAGCCCCTTTCAATGCAGATGAACCAGTTTTGAGGTCAAAACCTACTGAAGAGGGAGGGGATGATGGGGAAATCAGGTCGTATGGCCGGCCAGGAGACCAGACTGGCCGACCAGGAAGCTTTCCCGAGACAGGCAGGCCATTTGGTACATCTTCCGGCCCAAGCGGTACCACCGGACCCTCGACCAATAGGACCGGACCAATCAGCATTGGCGGTGGAGAGGCCCAAACCTCCGGCCCTACTGGTGGCGACGTGGATGANAAACTTTCCTTTTCTTTATTTGAGTCGACCCTAGAAGGTCAAGTTGTCGAGCATATTAATAGGGCTCCTTCCAGCATTGTCGTTCGACAACCTTTTTCCTAATTAATAAAGATCGAATTTTCTTACAAGTTATCTCTCAAGAATCTTGTGCGTTTAGAACCTAGTTGAGACCAGCCCTCCTAGCTCTAAGTTTGTGATTTATCACGAGGTTCATCACCCCTCGTGTGGTTCACTTCACCCCTCCATCAAATACCAACCGGCGGAGAGGCCCAAGCTTCCGGCACACTTGGTGGTAACGTGGATGACACCGCCAGTCCCCTTGGTGATCCCGCCGACTCCGGGATCAACTTGGCCGGTCCTGATGGCATTCCGACCAGTACCTCGCACAATCCAGCCGGTACAGCCGATCCAGCCGAGTGCACGAGCATTTCAACTTCTACACAAGGAAACTCGGAACCAGATAAGCTACCAGCTTCAGGACATGCATCTAGAGGAAGTCTCCACACCAGTAGTGCCACCAGGAGCAATGACAAGGAGCAGATCAAGAGCACTCTCCCACAAGTTCAGCTTATGGGTCGACAAGCTCCTAGAGGAAGATCGACTAAGGACAATGGGCCAGAAGTGCAAAGAAGAGTCCAAAGGCTTCTCAACAATGCAAGGGACTTCAGAGACTTGGGCTTTAGTGGCAAGAGAGGTCAGGGCCCAAAGATTCCTAACCCTACTCCAAGTCGAAGACTAGGAGCAAGGCGCGTGCATGCCACAAGGACGGCCACCTTCCATTTCTTGGCCGTGAGGTAAGTTAAGGTAAGTTTAATTCGAATATATGCCTCCTTCTGTTTTGCAGGGTAGGATCTAGATTCTTTACATTTTTGAGTCAAGAACATTTTAGGAATAGGTCCTTTTTCGGTTATGCACTTTTGTATCTTTTCCATTTGTGCACTTTTGTAAACTTTCCTTTTTCTTTATTTGAGTCGACCCTAGAAGGTCAAGCTGTCGAGCATATTAATAAGGCTCCTTCCAGCATTGTAGTTCGACAACCTTTTTGATATTAATAAAGTGCGAATTTTCTCTTTACAAGTTTTTCTCTCAAAGAAGCTTGTGCGCTTAGAACCTAGTTGAGACCAGCCCTCCTAGCTCCAAGTTTGTGATTTATCACGAGGTTCATCACCCCTCGTGTGGTTCACTTCACCCTTCCATCGAATACCAACCCAAAACCCTTATCGAAGAAGCCTAAGGTCGAGTTTCTCACCTAAACTTCTTCAAGCAGCTCACGCGCATATAAGCCTTGAATCGAGGCTTGTATCACCATGGCTACACGCTATGAAAGAATTCCCCTCGACTTACCACCAATGCCTGAAATTTCCGTCTAAAATGATATGAAAACAATTTGTGGGAGTCAGAGAGCATTGTGTAAATGCTACCTGAGCGGTTACAAGCAATCCGTAACCACTCTCCAATAGCAATTACATAAAAGTGATACACTAGCAGTAAAATATCTAAGTCCCAAACCAAGACTCACCATCAAAGTGTGTATCGATGAAAATTATCCGGACCGTTGCGTAGGCATCGGGGCAAACCTGAAAAATGATATCAAGGAAGAGATCTTCTCATTCTTGAAAGAAAAAAAGGGTACATTGGCGTGGCCGTATGAAGATATGCAATGAATAAGCATAGACATCACGTCCCATGAACTAAACGTAGATCCTACATTTTGGCCCATAAAGCAAAAACGCAGAAAGTTTGGACCGGAAAGGGCCAAAGCAGTTAACGACGAAGTCGATAGACTATTAAAAATCGGGTCAATCCATGAAGTAAAATACCCCGAATGGTGGGTCTGCATCGACTTCACCAATTTAAATAAAGCTTGCCCAAAAGATAGCTTTCCTTTACCGCATATCAACTGTCTTGTAGAAGCCACGGCAGGTCACCAGCTATTATCCTTTATGCATGATTTCTCCCGATATAATCAAATCCTAATGAATCCGGAAGACCAAGAAAAAACCATACTCATTACTGATCGAGGGACTTATTGCTACAAATTAATGTCTTTCGGTCTAAAGAATGTTGGATCTACATACCAACATTTAGTAAACAAAATGTTTGCCAGCCAATTAGGCAAAACCATGGAACTTTACATCGATGACATGTTGGTAAAGTCCGCGAGGGAATGCGATCATGCCTTGCAATTAAAAAAATGTTTCGCCATTCTTAACGAGTATGGGATGAAATTAAACCCCACGAAATGCTCGTTTGGCATTCCATCCCAAGAATTCTTAGCTTATTTGGTAACCAAAAGAGGGATAGAGGCAACCCTAAACAGATCGCCACATTCCTCGAAATGCCATCTCCTAAGAATAAAAAATAAATCCAAAAATTGACAGGGAGAATTGCTGCTTTGAATAGGTTTATATCCCGATCAACTGACAAATGTCTCCCTTTCTATCAGTTATTAAAAGGAAATCGAGCATTTGAATGGAACAAATCATGCGAAATAGCTTTCCAACAGCTTAAAGCATACCTAACCAAGCCACCGATACTCGCAAAACCTATAGAAGGTGAACCTCTGTACCTATACATCACCGTATCACTAGCTATAGTGAGCGCGGTCTTGGTTAGAGAAGAGCGTAGCATCCAAAAACCGATATACTACGTTAGTAAGTCGTTAGTGGATGCCAAAATTTGCTATCCTGCTATGGAAAAGTTAGCCCTAGCAATCATAACATCTGCGAGAAAGCTAAGGTCATATTTCCAATCACACCTGATCACAGTAATGTCATCGCAACCTCTACGAACCATTCTGCATAGTCCTAGCCAATCCGGACAGTTGGCTAAATGGGCTATAGAGCTAAACAAATACGACATAGAATACCAACCCAAGACCTGTGATAAAGCACAAGTCTTGGCCGACTTCGTTATCGAATTAATCGCAGATTCACGAGAGAAGGAAAACAAAAATGAATTCGGCATTTAGACACTCTACTTTGACGGAGCATCCTTGAAACAAGGTTTGAGAGTAGGGATCCAACTAACATCCCCAACCAATGAAACAATAGAACAATCGTTCAGACTCGGTTTCCCGGCATCTAATAATGAAGCCGAATACGAAGCCTTGATCACCGGCCTAAGACTCGCCTTAGGGATCGGAGTACCACAATTGACAGCATTCAGTGATTCGCAATTGGGCACCATCAATTTTATGGCGAATACGAAACTAGAGACGAACGAATGGAAGCATACCTCAAAGTTGTCCTCCAACTCTCTAGTTAGTTCGATAAATTCGAACTAACCAGAATCCCCCGAGGGGAGAATACCTCAGCTGGCGCATTAGCAGCGCTCGCCTCTACATCAGACCCGCTAGTCAAAAGAATTATTGCTATCGAAGGAATAGAAAATCCGAGCATAGAACTCGTACCAAAAGCAGTCGATGTAGCCGAAGTAGAAATGACTCCAGAAATTGCTACTAACTTTCTTTCTGAAACCGAAGAAGCCATTAGCCAAGAAAATGAATGGAGAACCCCAATAAAATGATACATATAAAGCGGCATCTTACCACCCCATAAGTGGGAAGCCCGCAAGCTCAAGGCCCTCAGTGCCAAATATTGTATCATTAATGGCGAATTATATAAACGAAGTATATTAAGATCATATTTCAAGTGCGTCCATGGTAATGAAACCCTAAACCTAATGGCAGAAATCTATGAAGGCTCTTGTGGAAGACATTCGGGAGGAAGGGCATTAGCCATTCGAATTAAAAGTCAAGGATATTTTTGGCCGACAATCATCACCGACTGCATGACCTATTCAGCTAAATGTGATAACTGCCAAAGGCATACCCCAATAATTCACCAACCAACCAAGGAGTTGTTATCCATTTCAGCTCCGTACCCATTCATGAGATGGTCGATGGACATAGTCGGTCCACTTCACTAATCAGGAGGACCAAAAATGAAAAAATTCCTACTAGTCCTATTTGACTATTTCACCAAATAGATCGAAGCAGAAGAATATCAACAGATAAACCAAATCTAAGTCCAAAACTTCGTGGGAAAACATATAATATGTCGCCATGGGTTACCATACGAAATAGTCACGGATAATGGATCACAATTCATTTCAAAGGGTTTCAAAAAGTTCTGCGAAACATGGAAAATCCGATTGACAAAATCGACCCCTCGTTACCCCTAGGGGAATGGACAAGCCGAAGCGGCAAATAAGTCCATCGTGACTAACCTTAAGAAGTGTCTAGATGCCAAAAAAGAAAAATGGTACGATGAGCTCCCTAGAGTAGTGTGGACTTGCCAAACCACTCCTCGAAAAGCTACTTGTGAGACCCCATTCTCACTAGCTTATGGAATAGAAGCAATGGTCCATGTAGAAGTATCAATTCCAAGCCTTCGAAAGACCCAATGTGCAGCAAACGAAGAGTTAAATGATGAAATGCTTACAGATCATCATGATACAATTGATGAACGCAGAGATCAAGCGCTCATCAGAATCCAAAATTATCAACAGGCCACTACACGCTTCTATAATTCCAAAGTAAAACAACATATATTTAATGAGTGCGATCTAGTACTTAGAAAAGTACAAGATAACATGAAAGAGCTGAACGGCGAAAATCTGGGAACCAATTGGGAAGGTCCCTATCGAGTAACCCAAATAGTCCAAAACGGTGTGTACAAGCTCAAAAAATTCAATGGAGTGCCAGAACGTCGATCATGGAATGCCATGAATCTGAAAAAGTATTATGACTGAGCACTATCAACAATCGAATTACGTAAACGCTTGATCTCCTGACAGGGTGCGTAGGCAGCTCTACCCAAGAGTGCACCCGCCCATTTTTCTACCTACTTCTTATTGTACTCTTATGAGAAATCAAATTTATAGAGTATTTATGAGAAATCCTTCTGTAGATTATAGAATCAGTTTATAAGTGGAATTTCAAAGTTAAATCCACCTCGTATCAATTCGATTATGAGTAGAATCTCAAAACCGAGTTTACCTCGCATCAATTTGATTCAGAGTAGAATCTCAAAGCCGAGTTCATCTCGCATCAATTCGATTTTGAGTAGAATCTCAAAGCCAAGTTCATCTCGCATCAATTCGATTCTGAGTAGAATTTCAAAGCCGAGTTCATCTCCCATTAATTTGATTCTAAGTAGAATCTCAAAAACCGAGTTCACCTCGCACCAATTTGACCTCTAAGTAAAAATTCTAGTTCGGGTTCATCTCACAACACCGAATTCAAATCACCTTAACATTTTTACCAGTCTTTTCAATTCGACCGACTAGAATTTTATCAGTTTAAATCTGTGAGTCTGTTCAATTCGATATATTTGGATTGTATCAGTTTAAATCTGTGAGTCCGTTCAGTTGGATGGATTCGAATTTTATCAATTAAAATCCCTAAGTCTTTTCAGTTCCAAAACTTACTGAGCTCGATATACGAACTCAACAAAAAGAACACTTCAAAGTCGAAAGAAAAAGAACAGAATGTTATTCGAACTCGGATAAAAGCCCTCCCCCCTCCCCCAGCACCAATAGTCAACAAAGGTCCAAATGTAAATACCCAAAAACAAAAGAAAATGGAACAAGGGGAACCAAAAAAAAATATCGAGCAAGCAACGCAGAATTGGGAAAACGAGCCTGCACCGAGTAAAGTAATTTGACGAGGCACAATGGTACCATGATCTTACTACCTCGGGCAACTGAGTACCTACCGGAAGACACAGTACTATCTTGGTCGGAAAACCGCAAGACCGACGTAGGGACACAACATCCTCCGCGTCGAGAATCGACGGTGGATGAGGGCCAAAAACTTCCTAGCCAGAGGTACCAGCGGTATCAGGACTGATCATATTTTATGACGAGAAGAAAGATGAAGAAAACCCGGAGGTTTAATGATTTTAAATGCTTCGAAATAAGAAAAATGGAGCACGAGTAAAACCCGTAGAGATTCTTAACCAGAAACGGAAAAAAACGAGAAAACTCATATTGAATGAAACGCAAAAATTAGAAGAAAGTTGCAGAAGAACAATGGCGAAAATCGGAGAAGGAAGAGAGAAAAGTTTTAAAGGAAGTTACCTTAATAATTTCGTACGCGGTTGTATCGATGAGAGAGAAACGAAACGCCCCCAGGTTGTATTTAAAACCGTCTTGAGATATGCGAAACTTTTCGAATTCCTCGAATCTCGGCAGTTAGATGTGAAATGATGATTATGAATCTCGAATTCCGAGATCCGTGAATCTGATACAGCATATCTCGCTCTTTCAGCTCGCTTACTTCGCTAAAAGGGTTGGGGGCTATTGTTGGAGCTGGATTTCTTTTAAGAAATCTGGCCTCTCATGTGATATAGATAGGCCCACGAGCCTAGTAAGAAGAAATAATCGAGCTCGACGAGAAGGAGATTATCAAGATCGAGGTCAACGTGCGTACGAGATACAAGGAGAAAAATAAGGAATGACACAGATATTTTTAGAGATGATAAGAAGATTTTTAATACTTGTATAAATACTTTAGGAACGTGTTTATGAAAAGCTTGTAAAAGCATCGAATACAATATTCACTTTTAATCTAAAATCGAGCGAGTCCGACATTTAACCTAATCGAACCTCAACTCCTTTTTCGTATCGATCTTGAGTGTGGAATTTAGCTTCGACAATGCCTTGAGGTTGTTGCGGTTCATAAGCGGCAACCATACTTGGGCTGACATTTCAAAATTTATACGAATCATCAAACTTTAAAATATTTTCCATGAACAACGTTTATCATCTCTTGAGCAGTAGAAATGGGTATCCAAACAACTTGGTTATAATTATGAAATTTGTTTCTCTAGCAAAGAAAACGTAATCAATATACCGATGCTTTATCTCGGATGTCACATCAACTGCATCATTTACCATTGTTTGGTGTTATTATGGACAGCTTAATTACGATCACGACTCAATGTTTTTGCACCATTCCATGCAACATATAATCACAACCTTACAATATGACCCGACTTCCAAACAATTTTACACCTTAGAGAAAAACATTTTGCGATATAAAGGCGTATTGTGGTCACCTTAGGATCGCCATGGTGTATGAAATTGCTGGAGTAATATCATACCACCATTACAGCAGGACATTCGGAGTTTCTTCGCACATAAAAAGGACTCTATAATGGATTTTATTGGCATGGCCAATAGGCATCAATTAAACAATTTGTGGCTCATTATCGAGTTTGTAAACTCAACAACACATAAAGATTTGACTTCTCTAAGATTACTTAACCTGCAACTTATTTCAGATGATGTTTGGTTCGATATTTTTATGGATTTCATTGTACCATGTTCCGTTCACAAAATAGTATTACTGTCTGTAGTTCACTGCTTGTCAAAATATGCTTATTTTTATGGCCCACCTCATTCAATTGTTAGTGAAAGAGATTTAATTTCCATCAGAAATTTTTGGGAATCCTTCTTTACTCTCCAGCAAACTTAGTTGTGTCAAAATTCTGGTTACTGCTCTAAATCGGGCCCGCCAAACTGAAGTAAAAATCTTCACTTTAGAGTGTTATTTACATTGTTTTGTATGGGAGAGAGCATAATCGCATATTCATGGTGTCTTGCTTAGCTTGGGTTGATGGTATAACACAACTTATTACTCCGTCATTAAGATTAGCTAATAGTTGATGGTGTCTCGCATATGTTCTTGGCTCTACAACGGCACACGTTCTTGGCTCCACAACGGCACATGTAGTTGATTCCAAGACACCGTAACATTCTTTTGAGATTGATGATTGGGTTTATCAATGCCTGCAACCAAATTAAAACTACCAATAATACCAATAAATCCTATAATAAACTTTCTACGAAATTTCGGAAGTGTTGCAACGGATCAGTTATATTGCTTAAAAGTTGCACTTGCCAACCAATTGTTGCATTCATCCGATTTTCCATGTCTCGTTGCTCAAGAAAGTCCTAGATGCACGTGATCAGGTCTTTACTACTTTGCCCGTTCAGCCTGCTTGAGGGACTTAGATTCTATCCAACATATTAAATGTCAGATCAAGTGAGAATGCCTCATCTCCTAAATGGTTGATTCAGTGGGAAGGTTAATTACGGATGAAGCTAGTTGGGAGAATTCTACGGAATTATGTCTTGAGGAATCAAGTCTCATCAGATGTATGAGATTAGGGCACAGATCAAACTTTAATAGCTGGATTAGGAATATGTCATCGAACTCGAAAGTCAATATATACAGAAAGCATAGTTCCCCAACTATCATTTCAATAATGGTTCCAGACTTCATATATATATATATAAATAGCATCAAATAAAACAAACATACATTGGAAACAGAATAAGATAATATGTAGGCCTTATCTTTTATTTCACAGAGCATTAGAAGACATCGGGATGGTACCGCCCGGGGATGGAACTATTCTGCTGCGCTTGTTTTAGATGAAGAGTTAGAGCATAGTTGTTCACCTGGAAGAACAATCAAAAGCAATACTAGATTTAATCATATTGACCAAAAAATATTGTATAAGTTGGGATGTAGACAAACAATAGAAACCTCCAGAGTTCTCAGCTGTTCCTGGTATTGAGTGACTAGCTGCCTCAAATGCTGCAATTCCTGACTTTGATCTTCAGATTCTCTCTGCCGCTTTTGTTGCGTTACCACAGCTCGTTTGAGTAAACTGTTTTCCTGTACAATTGCTTCTAACTGCTGCTTCAGCATCATGTTTTCCTGCAAATCAAATCAATGTTCATATATATCCATCTCCAATGACAACACTTAAGAGATATGTTGAAGACTGGCAATAGAAACAGGATAGATCGATGAAACACCTGTTGGAGACTTTGCATTGCATCAGCACCAGCACGTGCATTGATTGACTTCTCCAAAGCTTCCAATGCTCTTGCAGCACGGGCTTTGGCGTCGTTCATGTCAGAAGCATTCATCATTTCCCTAACAAAGAGCTCAACCCACTCAGTGCCATCCAAGTTTAAGACTTTAGGTTCTCCATTAGTTAAGACTTCCTCCTTGGCCGATCCTGCAAAACCAAGGATCAGTTTCCTAGTCAGAATTTATCTCAGAATTGTTCAGAGTTAACTGGAAGTATTAAGAAACGATTTTGATTAATATTAGATAACACCATAACTACCTTGCTGGTGAGCTTCACCATTTGCTTCCTCGATTATAGCATGAGATTGGTTGGTAACCGATTCTGAAGTCTTATTTGCAGATTCTAGACGAAGCTGATTCAAACATCGAATGGTTGAATCCAGATCATCTCCACATTCCTCGATTGCTCGCTCAAGAATCTAACATTCACAAATGTCAACACTTTTTATTGCCATCGAAAGTCAAAGATTATCAACAACCATCACAAAGATCCATAAATTTGATCACAACTGATTGAGACTAGATGCAATATATAAATACAGTATTGGAGAGAGGTTCCTTTAATAGGTAGCGATGAGAATAAATCAACAAAAGCAGAAACCGAAAATCACCTGCTTATCCATGTCGGGGAAAATCGCGGCGACGTGATCGAGAAGAAGCGAAGAGGAAGGCGGAATCGGAGGGGAAAAACGAGCCGGAGAAGACGACGAAAAGCAACGGATTTTCTTGGAGACTGGAGGCGAAGCGGCGGCCAAATCCTCGAACAGAGATCTCTTCCCGCAAACAATCGCAGACATGTTATCTGCTTCCCCCTTTTTCTTTCTTCAGATCTCACCTTTCCTTTTCTTCTCTTCTTATGCTTCTGATTCTCGTAAACAAGAAAACCCTAGAGAGCAAGTCTTTCAACAGATTTACAGATCTTCGCATCTAAATGGATCCAAAAACACGTTTAGGGTATATAACGGATAAGCAGGTGAAATCTTTAAAAAGAAAATTCGAAGATTCTTTTACCTTTTGTTCATCCAGTAAAAATTCCGAATGAATTTTTTCAACCATATGTTTTTCTTTTTTAACGGTGATTTTTTTCAAAGACATTTTTTTGCCTGTGTGACGTCAAATTGCCTGTATTATTCAGTAGAAAGGATTACATCATGATCTATTTTTTTATTGCTAAATACCAAAAATAATAATAACATGTGTTAACATATTTTTTTAATAAATCTATAAGAATAATACTTTAAAATAATATATTTTTAAGTTTATTTTCCAAATGTATCCTATTAAAAATAAAATTTTTAAAATATCATATTTTTAAATTTATCTTCTAAATCTAACATATTCAAAATAAAATTTCTAAAATATATGTAAAAATTATTATTTACCTCAAATAAATTATATATAAAATTAAAACATAATGTTTAAATTCACTTTTTCAAATTTAGAATTCAAATTTTTTATTAAAATAAGATTTTTGATTATTTTATCATTAAATTTGTATTATTTTTAGAAATTTAAATAATTAATGTTATATTTGGAATAAAATCTTGAAATACTGCTATTTTATACAATTGTCCTAAACATAATCATATTATTCTTTTCTTTTTTTTCGATCAAAATATTATTAATTACTTATATCATTGTTTACAAAATAAAGTAAAAATGAAGGACAATAATGATAAATATTCCGGTCAACAGGAGACAAGAGAATAGAAAAAGCTAAAATATATGCTGCTTGATTTGATGTTCGCCGATGGTGAATAAAAGAAATTTCTTTGAACATTGCTTTATAGAGTCTTATCGTGTGAATATAATGTTGGAGATGCATACTAAATCCTTTACAGTTGATAATATTATTCAGTGTAAGATTATTACCTCTCCCATATTGAAACCCTACAGACCAAACTGATTGCATCGTTCAAATTAGTGCAGATAAATCGGCTTCAATAATTGTCATCCTACGTTGAAATTTACCTCTCCCAGCATATAGAAAAAACCCATTATCATTACAGATAATCTAACCAAGGCTAGAATTCTCATTCTCATTTCTATGTGATGCATCATAATTATATTTCACCCAATCTTTTGGAAGTAACTTCCAGTGATGAATATGACAATCCGACCGTAATATAGTATTTCCATTGTCGATATGTGTTAGTTGTTTGACCCATTTGTTAGCATCATCATAACTTTGTTGTAACAACATGTCTATCAATATATCCTTATTAAAGAGTAAGTCATTCTTTGACTTCCAAATCCTGCAAAGTAGATAGAACGGTAGAAATTTATGTGAAAAAGTTAATTGGCAATTACTATTGCTTGCCATTAAATATTTTGATATTGTCATAAATAGTTGATGTGCTGCAACAGATTGTAGAGGTGAGTATACCCGATCTCCTCCAAATCATCTGAACATAAGGACAAAGAAAAAACGTATGTAGCTCTGTTTCTTCTGAAATACAATATCTATGGCATATATTATCTGAAGAAATCTTCCGATGATATAAATGGGATTTAAGCGGAAGACTGTTAGATAATACACGCCACAAGAAATGTTTATATTGTGGTGGTATTTGAATTGACCATAAAGACTTTTCTAAATCCTGATGATCTACCAAAGGTAGTTGAGCATGAATGGAAATCGGTTGTAAGAAATCCACAGCATGTCGATACCGAGACTTAACAGAATATGAGCCGTTATTTGTATACCGCCAGACCCAACTATTTGTAGTTGTTACAAGTGGAGTAAAATTTTTGTAGATGGTCTTCTTTCACAATCAAGTCATTAATTGTTTCCTCTTCTCATTGAGTAGTATCTTTGTTTAAGAGAACCTCCACCTTGAGTTTAGGATTTGTATATGGTAATAGCCTTGGTGGTCATGATGGCAAAACATGTAACCAGTTTGCATCCCCGAGTTCAGTAGATGAACCATTACCAATAACCCTTTGTAATCCTGAGTGTAATAGACGTTGTTCATGTAAAATTGATTGTCAGCCCAAGGAAGGGTGAGAACCAAGTCCAGCAAAAATTAAATCCCCATTGTTATAATACCGACTCTTGAGTATCTTAGATAGTAGACATTTCGGTCTTTGTAAAATTTTCCAAAACTGATTTGCTAGTTAAGTTTGATTAAAATTTTGGAAATCACGAAAACCCAATCCGCCAAAAAGTTTTGGTCTCACGATTTTCTTCCAAGACACCCATGAAGTTTTATATTTTTTCTCAGATGATTCCCACCAGAAACGTGACAAAATTTTATCCAATGACTGACATATAACTTTCGGTAGTTTGAAAACATTCATTGAATAGATTGGCATTGCTAACCCAACCGCTTTAATTATAACTTCCTTTCCTGCCAGAGGTAAAAACTTTGTTTCTCATCCTAATATTCTTGATTTTACTTTATCAATAATATATTTAAAAAGCTGACGTCGATTACGTTGGAACTGTTCCGTCAAATCCAAATATTTACCACTTCCACCAATATTGTATATGCCAAGCATTTGCTGAATTGATGTTCTTGTATGATGAAATACCTTATTCCCAAAAATGATAGAAGATTTTTCGAAGTTGATGATCTGCCTAGAAGCTCGACCGTATTTTTTCAAAAATGTTTTTTAAGTGCAAAACATTAGTAGAATCAGCTCTGATAAAGAATAGCGAGTCATTAGCAAAAAGCACATGAGAAATCGTTGGTCCTGAACAATTTATTCTTAAAGGCTGAATAACTTTCCTACTTTCTGCCTGGTGGAGTATTGAACTTAGGACATCAGAATATAGGATAAACAGATAGGGAGATAGATGATCACCTTGTCGTAATCTACGTAATGGTCGAAAAAACCCATATGGACTCCCATTTATAAGTACTGAAAAGGAAGTTGAAGAAACGCATTGCATAATCCATTGTATCCATTGTGGAGAGAAACCTTTTTTTAGAAGAACTGATTCTAAGAAATTCTATTCAATCCGATCATAAGCTTTACTCATGTCAGTTTTGACCGTCATGAAAGATTTTGCACAAGATTGCTGGACTTTTAAAGAATGCAAAGCCTCATGAGCAATAAGGAAATTATCCGTGATGAATCTACCCGGGATGAAAGCAGTCTGGTTTTCTGATACAATAGTAGGTAGAATCTCTTTGAGCCAAAAAAACCAAAACTTTCAAAATAATTTTGTAAATTACATTACAAAGTAAATTTGGTCGAAAATCTTGTAATAACGAAGGACAATCTGTCTTTGAAATGAGAAAAATATGTGAATCATTAAACTCCTGAATCATATGTCCCGTTAATAAAAATCTGTTAACTTGTTCAAGTATTGCAGGACCGACAATATTCCAATGGTGTTGATAGAAAAATCATGAGAAACCATCGGATACATGTGCCTTATTTACTCCAATGGCATAATCATATTATTCTTTATTCTTTATATATCATAGTTAATTAAAAAATATTTTTGGCCATTTTATTAAATTTCTGAACAAAGAAATTTATATTAACTTTCTTAACATAAAAAATTTGTAAACATCAAAAACTCATAAATAATTGGACTTAATCCCTATAAAAAATATTTTTAAGAAATGCTGAAAATTTTGAACCAAAAACTTATTTATATAGTATTCACATGTATAAACGATATGGCTAAACCATTAAACAAAAGAATTTCAAATTCAAGAGTTTTCCAAAATAATGCGCTAATCTCCTATCCTATTTTGGTATTTTAGCTAAAAATGCTGAAAATAATGAATTTAACATGTGTTAAAATATTATTTTGAAAAAATAATCATATTATTCTTTAGATATTTTTGTTAGTTAAAATTTTCTTTTCAGCCTTTATATTCAATTTCTAAACAAAAAAAATTGGAGTAAAAACAAAAAGTTTTTTGAAATATCAAAACCAAAATAAGTACCTTAATCCTATGAGATTTAAAAATTTTGGAGAAATATAGATAATTTTAGTCTAAAAATTATTGATATGTTATTTACATAAATAAAAGATGTGTATAAATTATTAAGTAAGAAGTTCCCATGATAATAAAAAATAGACAAGTTTTAGGTTGAAACTCACCAAATAAAAGTGTAGAAAGCCTTTATGATAATATCAAAATATGAGTTCAAATGTAAAACTAAATTTCTTAAGTTTTATTTGCAAAATTACTTATTTGTCTCTTTTATATCTTTCAAATCTTTATATTTACCGTCTTTCCATTATTATATATTTTTTGTTTTTATTTAAATAAATACAAAACGACAGTTACATACACATATTTTCAAATACATAAAAAATATCATCTTTTTCATTGATCCAACCACCATTATCAACTACTTATGAGCTATAAATGCATCGATCAATCACATTTTACCTCAAATATTTCATCAAAAAGATTTTGGAAGTAGATATTGGTAATTCTTGAATTTGAAGAAGGCATTCACCTAAAAAATTAATATCCAAGATAAATTTGGTTTTGGCTATGAATTTTTCATTGCAAATCGAAAACTTTTCGAAAGTATGGGAGGGTTAGGGAAGCACATGAATCAACTTCAAACCCAACAAAAACTATTAGAGAATGAACAACAATGACTTGTAGCAATTATAAACAAACTGGGCATAACAAAGACACATGTAATAGAGATCATGTTGTACAAGAAGTCCATAAAAGAAAAAGGAGAAGACCACGTAAACATCATGTAAGTTATGGCATTCATTGATTCATTTGTTTTGGTAATTGAGTTCTTTGACATTGTATTGTATGTATTATTATAGGAAAACACACTTGATCCATGGAGCATTGAAAATGCATCTAAGAGAAGAAGAAACACGGCTACTCAATCCACACCACCTATTAGAAATGTATCCCAAACTGCAGCTCATATACAAAACCTTTTACTCTTCCTTCTACCTCACATGCTCGGGGTCATGGCCGTGGTCGTGCTCATGGCCGTGGTCGTGCTCATGGCCGTGGTCGTGCTTGTGGCCGTGGTTTTGAAGATTATGTTCTTAGAGGTTATGGATGTTTTATTTCACCATGTACTGGTTGGATTTTCGACGTATGGGGATCATGGGCAGTTGATGTTAGTGGACCTAATCCGCAAACACAACAAAACCCTAAATCTTAGAAACTATTTAGGCTTATCAAAATTAGATCTTTTGGATGTTATGAATGTTTGATCTAACCATTATTGGATGTAAGATACATCATAAACTTATCAAGTTTTTGGATGTTATGAATATAAGATCATCGGCAGTTGAAGTTTTTGGAACTCATAAACTCATAAACACTTTTACATTTAATCTCATAAACACATAAGCATCCAATTAAACATAACAACTTATAAGCATAAACTTCATAAACTCATAAGCATCCACTTACGATTCAACATTCAAAAGATAATGGCTGTCACAACTACACAATTCAACATTCAAAAGAAACACATAACACAACAACGACAAACTCATATTCAACGACAAATTCATATTCAAATATAACAACTAAATCTTCATAATTTCTCACATTACTTTTTCATAATTGTAAGAATATTGGCTGTCACAACCACAATACCTTCCCATAAAATTAAGATGAATTGTCGCAACAAATTTTCCCTCTCTTTTGATGCCATAATTTCATTTTCCAGCTTCTTCTTCTCATCATCTCATAGCATATTCTCCAATCCAACAGTAATTGAAGATTTCACCAATGTCGAATGGGAATTGTTTGAAGCTATACAACTGCATTTCTTAAGTTGCTCCTTAAGCACCTTTAATTCTTTTATCTGATGTTGAACCAAATCTCAAAATTCTAGTAAACTTACCTTCTGCCAACCATGTGGCTTTTCTTCATCAACGCATTTGAAAAACTCATATTTCTCACATCTATAAAATCTTTTCCCTGGATTTTCGTTTGTCCAAGCTTTCACAATGGATGTCGCTTTGTCCCAATGGCAACGCTTAACCCCACCAACTGTTTGTCGCTAGAACTTGCATCTCAGTTTTGACTCCTTTCCATACTCTTTTCCATAGAGAAGAAAACGATTGATGAAAAAGATTGAAGAAGGCGAGAGAAATCGAAGAGTAAGTTTTAGGGTTTTTACATTTGGGGAAAAAAAGAGTGAAAAGCAAGAGAAATCGAAAAACATATTTTGAAAACCTTCAAAATCGGCGCTTTCGATTTCGAGTTGGGTGGAAGATATTTTTCGGGTGGAAGATGAATTTTTTTCCTTCGATTTCGAGTTCTTATTTTCGGTTTGAAAGACTCCTATTTTCGACAATGGTGAAATATGTTTTGTTTAGATTAGACTTAAGTTAAATTTAAACAGCGTTAGTATAATTAATTTTATTAACAGTATTAACGACTGTTAAATAATCGGTGTCGAAATTACGAAATTATATAGTTGATATATATTTAAGACAAAATTTTTAGTTCGTGATTTAAATGGAAGTCAACAAAGTTTTGTATTTTTCTAGCAAATGATATTAAATTTGTGTATTTTTAAAATTTGTTTGTCCAATTTATATTATCTAAAAGTAAAAATAAAAATAAAAGAGGAGAGCTTTTGAATTGTGGAACGAGCAAAAGACAACTATAACAATGTTGATAAATGACTTCAGATAGTATCAAAAATAAATAAATAAAAGTAACATCAGATAACCGATGATTTGATGTTCAAGCAAAGATAAAATTGAAGGGGGCTTTTGGTTAAGTACTAGGATTGGTTTAGTAAATATCATATTTGGTTAAAATGTCGTCGGTTCGCCCTGCACAATCCTAAAACTCATTTATATTCCTAATCGATAAACCCTAAGCCAAGATTTCATCAGTGGCTAAAAATGGGTTACAAGAGAAAGAAGGGCGACGGTGAGGGTGAAGAAATCGAAACTGAAAATCGCGGAAGATCCAGTTTCAACGGGATGGAGAAGAGGAATGTGATACTTCCTTCGATGATAAAGAATAAAGATAAGAGATCCAAAGTATACGCGAAGCAGAAGCATGAGAAGAAAGTTGAGAAGCAGAAGAAGATTAAGGCTCGTGAAGCCGCTGAGAAACGAGCTCTAGAGCTTGGTGAAGAGGTACAAAGATCTGAAGTTTTTTGTAGGGATTTTAGCTGTTTTGAGTTTGAATTCTAAATTCGTTTCTCTTCTTCCTTCGTAGCCTCCACAAAAGATGATTCCGCGAACGATTGAGAATACTAGAGAATCTGATGAAACTATATGCAGACCTGATGACGAAGAAGTACGTTTAATGTTTGTTTTTCTAATCTTAAATCAGGTTGTTCTTGTCACTTATTTACTCGCTTTGAATGTGTAGTTGTTTGCGGATATTGATGCTGATGAATTTAATCCAGTCCTGAGACGTGAGATTACACCTAAGATCTTGATCACAACATGTCGTTTCAATTCCACTGTAAGGCTTTTGTACGAAACTTATAAAAGGGTTAATTGTTGATCCTAATTTGAAGTTTAGAATCGAGATTCTCCCAGTTTTTGTTTTGATTTTTGCTTCAAGTAATGTTTTTGGATTGCAGAGAGGACCTGCATTTATATCTGAGCTGCTCTCGGTGATCCCAAACTCTCATTATCACAAGAGAGGAACTTATGATTTGAAAAAGGTGTTGTTCTTAGTTTCAGAGACTCCTTGTTTATTATAAAGTTCATCTTTTGATAACCATTTGTATATGGTTCTGTAGATTGTAGAATACGCAAAGAAGAAAGATTTTACATCTCTTATTGTAGTTCATACAAACCGCAGAGAACCTGGTTAGTTTCCATTCATGGGTTCAAGCTTTTTTTCTGGTTCATTATTGTCTTTTATATGGTTTTTTCAAGCTTTTGATTTCATATGTAGATGCCCTTCTTATCATCGGTTTGCCAAATGGGCCCACTGCTCATTTCAAATTGTCAAACCTTGTTCTAAGGAAGGATATTAAGGTATGTAAACACATTCTTCTTCTCTACATCGTCGTGTAGATTAGTGATTACTTACATATATGTCAACTGCATTGCAGAATCATGGAAATCCTACAAGCCATGAACCAGAACTTATTTTGAATAACTTTACAACGCGTTTAGGGAATCGTGTTGGCCGGTAACTATATTTTTTTCCGAAGTGTTCTTTCATTTCGTGTTGTGGTCTCTTTGATTTCTTACTGTTGTTGTATTCTCTGATATTTCTCAGATTTATTCAATCGCTCTTCCCTCCGGATCCTAATTTCCGTGGTAGGAGAGTTGTAACATTCCACAACCAGCGAGACTTTATATTTTTCAGACATCATCGGTAAATCAAATAACCTTCTTTTTGCTAGATAGATTCCTCCATTAAAGCATTCATTGAACAAATTCAATTCTTATTCAGTTACATATTTGAGAAAAAGGAGAGCAAAGAGAGTGGTACAAAGGGTAAAGATGCTGTTGCTCGAGAGAAAGTAAAACCTCGTCTTCAGGTCAATTGAGATATACTTCTCTTGTGTGTTTAGATCGATCAACATTGTCAAATGTTGTATACTAAAAACTTGGATTTTACGTGCAGGAATGTGGTCCTCGATTCACCCTTAAGCTGATTACTTTACAACATGGAACTTTTGATACCAAAGGTGGAGAATTTGAATGGGTTCATAAGGTAATATCACAATAATATATATGTTAGCTTCTTCGCTGGTCTTTACGAGTTTTGATTATCAGATGATTATTAATTTGTCTTTCTTATGTTTTATGTTTCATTACAGCCTGAAATGGACACTAGCAGGAGGAGGTTCTTCTTATGATTTTTTCTTCTCTTGGAGTTTGACTTCTAGTTTTGTTTGTTTATCTGTTCGGATTTTCCCAATCTTTAGACAAAAATGTGTTTAATGTTTTCATGAATATAGCAATCTCGACTTCTTTCTGAAACATAGATCGTCTTGTTTGATTCGTGTCTTGGCTTTTAAAAAGGTGTTGATTTTAGCTATTTGGTTAAAGCATATGGTTGTGGTATATTGTCCAAGAAAGTCAAAACTGGTTATTCATATCCCATCGAGTGAACCTTAAATGTATTTGATGGCAAGAAAAAATTATGTCCTAAAAATTAAAAGAAAATTTATTTTAATGTAATTAGTTGTGTTGCTTTCAAGTATATGTGAACATATGAACAAGAAGAAACTCAATACATTGCACAATGCGCAAAACAAAGTTTTAAGATATTGAACGTCAAAGATTTTAGTGCAACAAAATGTGTAATATTGTTAAATGTCAATGTCTACACTACATATTTTGTCTGATTCTGGAAAATGAATTTTTTTTAAAAATAATTCTCCAAAATAGCAATTTTTTATTTTTATTTATTTCAAATATTATTATTTTATGACTAATTTAACATTAAAATATTTATATTTTTAAACCTAAATTAGAAAAATAAATCTAAATATAATAATATTTGAAAATTTAAAAATAATCATAAATCTAAATATAATAATATTTGAAAATTTAAAAATAATCATAAATCTAAATATAAATAAATCTAAATAAATCTAAATATAAAAATAAATCCAAAAATTTCAACTTCCAATGATCTTACATTCATAACATCCAAAAACTTGATAAATTTATGATGTATGTTACATCCAAAAATGGTTAGATCAAACATTTATAACATCCCAAAGATCTAACATTGAACATCCAAAAACTTGATAAATTTATGATGTATGTTACATCCAAAAATGGTTAGATCAAATATTTATAACATCCAAAAGATCTAACATTGATAAACCTAAATAGTTTCTTAGATTCGCGGTTTTGTTGTGTTTGCGGATTAGGTCCACTAACATCAACTACCAATGATCCCCATATGTAGAAAACCCGACTAGTATATGGTGAAATAAAACATTCATAACCTCTAGGAACATGATCTTCACAAACACGGCCACGAGCACGACCACAACCACAAGCACGACCATGACCCCGAGCATGTAAGGTAGAAGGAAGAGTGGAAGGTTGTGCATGAGCTACAGTTTGGGATGCATTCCTAACAGGTGGTGTGGATTGAGTAACCGTGTTTCTTCTCCTCCTAGGTGCGTTTTCAATGCTCCATGGATCAAGTGTGTTTTCCGATAATAATACAAACAATACAATGTCAAAGAACTCAATTAGCAAAACAAATAAATCAATGAATGCCATAACTTACATGATGTTTACGTGATCTTCCCCTTTTTCTTTTAGGGACTTCTTGTACAACAAGATCTCTATTACATGTGCGTTTATTATGTCCAGTTTACTTACAATTGCTACAAATCGTTGTTCTTCCTTTGCTAGTAGTTTTTGTTGGGTTTGAAGTTGATTCATGTGTTTCCCTAACCCTCACATACTTCTTTGGACATCCTGGCATTCTCTTTTTTTTTTAGGAACTTGAATAGGCTCTTTTCCTGCCTTCTTTCAAAGCCTTTCTCCATTTATAGGTCGAATGTTGTCTTTGTACGTGTGATGAGGACATCAGGTCGTATGTCCGGCCAGGAGACCAGGCTGGCCGGCCAGGAAGCTTGCCCGAGACAGCCGGGCTATTTGGTACGTCTGCCGGCCCAAGCGGTACCGCCGGACCCTCGATCAACACGACCGGACCGATCAGCATTGCCGGCGGAGAGGCCCAAACCTCCGGCACAATTGGTGGTGACGTGGATGACACCACCGGTCCCATTGGTGACGCCGCCGACTCCGGGATCAACTTGGCCGGTCCAGAAGGCATTCCGGCCAGTACCTCGCACAGTCCAGCCGGTACAGCCAATCCAGCCGAGTACACGAGCATTTCAACTTCTACACAAGGAGACTCGGACCAGATAAGGTACCAGCTTCAGGACATGCATCTAGAGGAAGTCTCTACACCAGTAGTGCCACTAGGAGCAATGACATGGAGCAGATCAAGAGCACTCTTCCACAAGTTTAGCTTATGGGTCGACAAGCTCCTAGAGGAAGATCGACTAAGGACAATGGTTCAGAAGTGCAAAGAAGAGTCCAAAGGCTTCTCAACAATGCAAGGGACTTCAACGACTTGGGCTTTAGTGGCAACAGAGGTCAGGGCCCAAAGATTCCTAACCCTACTCCAAGTCGAAGACTAGAAACAAGGCGCGTGCATGCCACAAGGACGACCACCTTCCATTTATTGGTCGTGAGGTAAGAAAGGTAAGTTTTCAATTCGAATATATGTCTCTTTCTGTTTTGCAGGATAAGATCTAGATTGTTTACATTGTTGAGTCAAAGACATTTTAGGAATAGGTCCTTTTTCGGTTATGCACTTTTGTATATTTTCCATTTGTGCATGTTTGTAAACTTTCCTTTTCTTTCTTTGAGTCGACCCTAGAAGGCCAAGCTGTCGAGCATATTAATAAGGTTCCTTCCAGCATTGTAGTTCGACAACCTTTTTGATATTAATAAAGTAGAACTTTCTTCCAACAAGCTTTCTCTCAAAGGAGACTTGTGCGCTTAGAATCTAGTTGAGACCAGCCCTCCTAGCTCTAAGTTTGTGATTTATCACGAGGTTCATCACCCCTCGTGTGGTTCACTTCCCCCTTCCATCTTTTACCAACCAGAAAACCCCCATCCAGAAGCCTAAGGTTGAGTCTTTCACCTAAACTTCTCCAAACAACCCACGCGCATATAAGCCTTGAATCGAGGCTTGTATCATTTTGGTATCAGAGCTTAAAGCTCCTAAACTAGGTTGTTTTTATCCTTTAACTTGTTTTGTTTCTAGTTTTTGCATTAGTTTAAGTTTCATTTAAGAAAAATAAAAAAAATAACATCAAACTCCAAACCGAATGCATCAGCTTCTACGTGTATCTCTAGGGTTTAGATTTACTTTTGCATTGCCATTTACATTTTTCTTTTTGTTTAAATCATATTTACATTATTTTTAAATTAAATTAAAAAGAAAACAAAAAGAAAATAGGAAAAATACCAAAAGAATTCGAATTGGATAGCTAGCACAAGTTATAGAAAATTTCTATTTTTTTAAATTTTTTTTTTCAGGTTTTTCCTTTTTCTCAACTTTTTCCTTTTTCTCAACTTTTTCCTTTTTGCAAATTCGAATTCCCTCTATAAAATAAAACCCTCCTAATCCACTTAGGAGCAAAATAACTTGTGTTTCTTTCTTGTAGCACAATGGCAGAAGAGAATAGAGATGCAGCTGAGGCCATGATGGTCATGTTCACCATCCTCCAAACGCAACTCGCATCAATAGGCGAGAGGTTGGAGCGCGTGGAGAGGCCTGTGATATTCCAAGCCATAAGGCACGTGAGAGCTGAGCAAGACCATGCTGAGGGTCCTGAGCACCTTAGGACACGACACGAACAAGAGGAGCCCCAACCAGATGGAGATGAGGACGCACCACCTCATAACTATCACCCTAGGCTGAGAGGACCTCCACGGCAACTAGAGGCAGAAGGTTATGGCTTCGAGTCATATGGACATCACCAGAGACCTAGGATGCCTCCTAGACATCATGAGGATGGAGATGAACACGCCTACAACCGGGTAACTCAACCTGATGTTACGCTAACTCCTCCAAGTTTTGCAGGAAAAGTAGACCCCGAGGCTTACCTAGATTGGGAGAGAAGAATGGATCATATCTTCGATCATTACAACCAACCAGGGCCTAGGAGAGTTTCAATGGCAGTAGCACAACTCACGGACAATGCCCTCATCTGGTGGGATCTTGAAGTTTCTGACCGAAGGAGGAAGAGATTAAGACCCGTAGACTCATGGGTCGACATGAAGGATATCATGCGACAAAGGTTTGTTCCAACTTACTTTCATAGGGACTTGCAACGTCGTTGTCGTACTCTTAAGCAGGGTACCAGATCAGTAGAGGAGTACTATGAAGAGTTCGAAAAGCTAAGGAACAGGCTGGAGCTCAATGATGATGAAGAAGCGTTGATGGCACAATTCTTGGATGGACTCCAAGAAAGAATCAGCCGCAAGGTGGAAAGGCAAATCTACAATGACTTCAAGGACTTGTTCCACCTATCTGTCCAGGTTGAGCAGCACATCAAACGTAAGAGCCAAGACATCCGCAGCAAGCCTAAGACGCCTTGGGCACCAAGCAACATTCCCAAGCCCGTAGACAAAGGCAAAGGCATAGAGATCGAGTCAAGGTTCAAGAGCAAGCCTCCTGATCCAACCCGTGACCAGAGAGAGCCTAGTAAGTCCTCTAACCCTCAAAGATCATGTGATATCACTTGTTTCAAGTGTAGGGGTCGTGGAAACATCTCAAGGGAGTGCCTAAACAACCGGGTCGTGCTGATTACGGAGGCTGGAGAGTATGAGTCCCAAGATGAAGAGGACTATGAACCAGAAGGAGAATACGGTGACATTGAGTACCCTGATGTGGGGGAAGTGCTGGTCACTAGACGCATCCTCAGTGCAATGGTGGATCTTTCAGAGACCATCCAAAGGGAGAACATCTTCCACAGCCGTTGCACCATCAAGGGCAAGGTATGTAACCTCATCATAGATGGTGGTTCTTGCACTAACGTTGCTAGTGCGTACATGGTTGATCAGCTAGGTCTAGAGAAGACAAGGCATCCTCGACCATATAGATTGAGATGGCTCGATGACAAAGTGGAGCTCAAGATCCACGAGCAAGTCACTGTGCCATTCAGTGTGGGCAAGTACCAAGACCAAGTCGTGTACGACGTGGTGTCCATGCAAGCTGGCCATCTTCTGCTAGGAAGGCCATGGCAGTTTGACAAGAAGGCTATACATGATGACCGAACCAATCTCTACATTTTCGTGCATGACAAGAGAAATGTCAGCCTAGCTCCTCTTACACCTTTCCAGGTACACGAGCTACAACTCCAAATGAGTAAGGAAAAGAAACTTATCAAGTCTAATTTTCTTATTCAACCAAGCCATGTCCAGAGAGCCTTAGCCTCGAAGGATTTAATGTTACTAATGGTCTTCAAAGAGATTTTGAGTATAGAACAGGAACAGGTAGAGCTACCTCCTGAAATAGCAACTCTCCTCAACAAGTTCCAGGACGTGTTCCCAGAGGTGATACCAGCAGGCTTGCCTCCCTTACGTGGCATAGAGCACCAGATCAACCTAGTGCCCGGAGCAGCACTGCCCAACCGGCCAGCCTACCGGATGAGTCCAGAGGAGTCTAAGGAGCTTGAGAAGCAAGTCAAGGAGTTCCTGGAGAAAGGCTATATTCGAGAGAGCTTCAGTCCATGTGCCGTACCAGTGCTGCTAGTGCCCAAGAAGGATGGGACTTGGCGAATGTGCGTGGACTGCCAAGCAATCAACAATATCACAGTCAAGTACCGGCATCCGATACCACGGCTGGATGACATGCTAGATGAGCTGAGTGGAGCCACGGTCTTCTCCAAGATAGACCTCAAGAGTGGATACCACCATGTCAGGATGAAAGAAGGTGATGAATGAAAGACTGCTTTCAAGACAAAGCAGGGGCTCTACGAGTGGACAGTCATGCCATTCGGCTTGACTAATGCTCCGACCAGGAAGTTTACCCGAGACAGCTGGGCCATTTGGCACGCCTACCGGCCCAAGCGGTACTGCCGGACCCTCGACCAATAGGACCGGACCGATCAGCATTGCCGACGGAGAGGCCCAAGCCTCCGGCACAATTGGTGGTGACTTGGATGACACCGCCTTGGCGACGCCGCTGACTCCGGGATCAACTTGGCCAGTCCAGAAGGCATTCCGGCCAGTACCTCGCACAGTCCAGCCGGTACAGCCGATCCAGCCGAGTACACGAGCATTTCAACTTCTACACAAGGAGACTCGGACCAGATAAGCTACCAGCTTCAGGACATACATCTAGAGGAAGTCTCTACACCAGTAGTGCCACCAGGAGCAATGACAAGGAGCAGATCAATAGCACTCTTCCACAAGTTCAGTTTATGGGTCGACAAGCTCCTAGAGGAAGATCGACTAAGGACAATGGGCTATAAGTGCAAAGAAGAGTCCAAAGGCTTCTCAACAATGCAAAGGACTTCAGAGACTTGGGCTTTAGTGGTAAGAGAGGTCAGGGCCCAAAGATTCCTAACCATACTCCAAGTCGAAGACTAGGAGCAAAGCGCGTGCATGCCACAAGGACAGCCACCTTCCATTTCTTGGCCGTGAGGTAAGAAAGGTAAGTTTTCAATTCGAATATATGCTTCTTTCTGTTTTTCAGGATAGGATCTAGATTGTTTACATTTTTGAGTCAAAGACATTTTAGGAATAGGTCTTTTTTCGGTTATGCACTTTTGTATATTTTCCATTTGTGCACTTTTGTAAACTTTCCTTTTCTTTCTTTAAGTCGACCCTAGAAGGTCAAGCTGTCGAGCATATTAATAAGGCTCCTTCCAGCATTGTAGTTCGACAACCTTTTTGATATTAATAAAGTAGAACTTTCTTCCAACAAGCTTTCTCTCAAATGAGACTTGTGCGCTTAGAATCTAGTTGAGACCTGCCCTACAAGCTCTAAGTTTGTGATTTATCACGAGGTTCATCACCCCTCGTGTGGTTTACTTCACCCTTCCATCTTTTACCAACCAGAAAACCCCCATCCAGAAGCCTAAGGTTGAGTTTCTCACCTAAACTTCTCCAAATAGCCCACACGCATATAAGCCTTGAATCGAGGCTTGTATCAACGTGTCTTGCCAAATAGATTTTGTGTAATATTTATCCACATAGCTCCAACATATTAAAATTATATGTTAGTTATACTTGTATACTAATGTAATAATAATGAATTGCTACAATTGACTTACTTAGTTGGATCACAGTTATGTTTAGTTATAACATGAATTGCATGTCTACAAGGTATTCTTGTACGATCACATTGGTTACATGCACAATGCTTGTATGGTAGACATACCTCGTAGCTTCCATCAGCCTCACCTCATACAAACTCTCACTGCTTTTGATGACTGTGCAGCATCGACCTTCTTTCCGGTTTCTCAAAAAGCCCCATTATGTTGGGGGAAATAGTAAGTGACACTTACTTGTATGTTCGAGCTTACGTGATATACGTCGCATTGCAAGTATCCTTATCTCTTCAAGCATGTAAATCAATGGCAATTTATGAGCTTCTTTAATAGTTATATTAAAGCTTTCAGACAGATTGTTGCACACATCCTCACATCTCGCAAAAGGCCTGAAAAAAGCGCGACACCAACTCTTTGGCTCCGTATTCATTAAATCATCGAAGACTGTTGGGTCGTACTCTTTCAAAGCGTTCATGTTGTACTCGTAATCTCCCATAGTAGAGATGTATGCAACTGCCCAGAAGTAACCTTCGTACTCAATTTGACCATAAACTTTTTTCCAATTTGCGAAGACGTGTCTCGCACAATGTTTATGTTCTCCATTGGGAAGCAAGTCGGCAACAACATTAATCAACCCTTTCTGTTTGTCAGACAACACTATTAAATCATTCTCGAGTTCTAAATTCAAATCATACTTTAACTTTCCATTAAACCATGCCCAAGAATCATTATCCTCGACTATGACAGTTGCCCAACCAATAGGATAAATCCTATTATCCGAGTCCCTACCACCAGCTGCCAAAATCTCTCCTTTTAATTCCCATTTCAGGAAATCACCATCAAGTCTAATAATAGGCCGACAACATCTAATCCATGTATTTCGAAGAGCAGCAAAACATATGTAGAATATGTCAAACATTTGCTTACCATCATCCCAAGTAATGGTAATGATCTCAGTTGTTGTATGCGGGTTATCGCTTAAGCTCAGCCTCGTAGTTCCACAACTTAGAAAATTGTTGCCTATGTGTTTCTATGACCATATCCAATGCCAGCCTTCTTGCTTTGGTGCAAATCCATTGGGACACCAAGATCTTATATCGCATCATTATCTCATCTTTTATGTCAGTCTACTTTATCCGTGGTTCTTCTTCTCGCTTCATCTTAGTACAACATTGCAATGGTTCTTTGCTTTAACATCCTCACCTTCCCTCTCTTCACATGATTATGCTTATCTACATATATTTTGACCATCCCTTTTCGCTTCGGCTTATCAATCGAACAATATATCTTCCACTCACATTTCTCATGTGTGCAAACAGCAGCCAATTTTGTTTTTTTCCATCTACAAAGCTTCACATCATATTGTGTTTTTAGTACATACCGTAGGAGTTACTTTTTTTAACTCTTCTCCACTGCTGAAAGTTTGCAGCAACCACAAGTAAGGAGGCTTGTCCTTTTCATATGTTTTCCTTGATACCTCAATTTCCTTTCGGTTGAAATCCTCCCATTCCTCATCTGTATCCATATTGGATCTGGATGCTCAGCGTCAATACATTCTTTCTCAAATTCAGGCTCATCAGGAGGATCATGTAAGAATATTGAGATTATAGAGGAGAAATGTGAAGAATTGAATCTGAAAACTCAAAGAGAAGTATGAGAAATGACTTAGACTTATGGAGAAGAATCTCCTAAGAGTATATTATACATTGAGTCTTTACAGCCCTTTTATAGAGGATTTACAATGTGAACACAAAAGAAAACGAATTCAAACTTGTGGATGAGTTTGAATAGAGGAGGAGCCTGTCAACAACCAATGAGAAGAGAGGAGACAGCATGGGCATGACTGTTTGGTGTGGTTGCCAAGACTGTGTGCAGCATGGGCATGTTTCCACCTTGATTCTTCTCCCAAGGTAGCTATTTAACCATTTCAACCATGTGGTTAATAATAACCCATCCTTTTTCATTTCCCTTGTTATTCAAACTGAATTTTCGTGCTCACACTTGCCTTGTAGGTCAAGATAGGTCTTATTTGATTTTCCTATGTCAATACTCCCCCTCAAGCTAAAGACTTTGGAATCACCCTAAAGTCTTAAGCTTGGGAACCCAAGGCAACACCTCATTAAAAACCTTATTAAGGAAAACCACTTGGGACAAAACCTTAATAAGGGAAAAAGAGTGTGCTGCTCTTGGATTAGGAGACCTTTGATCATGGGTGTGATAAATCAACAAGCCCAAGTTTGCTAAAGATGTTCTTGCAAACTTTGAGACTTGCTGCCTTTGTGAAGATGTCAGCTAGTTGGTCTTCACTCCTTGTATAACATGGCAGAATGGTTCCATCTTGAACTTTCTCCCTAACCTTATGGCAGTCGATCTCTATGTGCTTGGTCCTCTCGTGAAACACTGAGTTTGAAGCTATGTGAATGGCTGCCTGATTATCACAATGGAAGGTAATTGGCCCTGGTTGTGCAATACCGAAATCTTTCAAGAGTGCTTTGAGCCAAGTTACTTCATTTGTCAGCTTCCTCATAGCCCTATATTCTGCTTCAGCACTAGAACATGATACCACCTTCTGCTTCTTAGTCTTCCAAGTGACTAAGTTCCCACCAACGAAGGTGCAATACCCAGTGGTTGATTTCCTATCCACCCTATCACCAGCCCAATCCGCATCACAATACCCGACAATCTCAGTGTTCCCATTCTTGCCCATCCATATACCTTGACCAGGAGATCCTTTGATGTATCTAAGGATCCTTTCTACCATGCTCCAATGATATACAGTAGGCTTTTGCATATGTTGACTTACTTGATTCACAGCAAAACACAAGTCTGGTCGTGTGAGGGTGAGGTAGATCAGCTTCCCAACTAGTCTCCTATACTGAGAAACATCCTTAAATAACTCATCAGCTTTCTCCCCCTTTCCGTTGACCTTGTAGCCATCTTCAAGAGGAGTTTTGGCCGGTTTAGCCCCAAGCTTTCCCGTGTCTGTCAACAGATCAAGAGCATACTTTCTTTGGGATAGAAAGAGCCCTTCTTGAGACCGACACACTTCAATACCCAAGAAGTACTTCAACTCTCCAAGATCCTTGATGTCAAATGATCTGTTTAAGAAGGCCTTTGTGGACTGAATTCCTTCCTTATCATCTCCTGTGATGATAAGGTCATCCACATAAACCAAGACCGCCACGATTCCTTTGGAGTTTTGACGAGTGAACAAAGTATGATCTGAATGGGATTTCCTAAACCCATTATCAGTAAGTGTGGAGCTTAATTTGTGATACCAGGCCCTTGGTGACTGCTTCAAACCATATATTGCCTTCCTAAGTCTTAGAACCTGTCCCTCTTTGCAAAAATCTTCAAGGCCTGGTGGTGGAGTCATATACACTTCCTCTTCAAGTTCTCCTTGTAGGAATGCGTTCTTGACATCCATTTGCCATAAGTCCCAAGTCAGATTTGTAGCTAGTGAAAGAACAACCCTTACTGATACAAGCCTTGATTCAAGGATGTATACGCGTGGGCTGTTTGTAGAAGATTAGGTGAGAAACTCAACCTTAGGCTTTTGGATAGGGGTTTTCTGGTTGGTAAACGATGGAAGGGTGAGGTGAACCACACGAGGGGTGATGAACCTCGTGATAAATCACAAACTTAGAGCTAGGAGGGCTGGTCTCAACTAGGTTCTAAGCGCACAAGTCTCTCTTGAGAGAAAGCTCGTAGGAAAAAGTTCTACTTTATTAATAATCAAAAAGGTTGTCGAACTACAATGCTGGAAGGAGCCTTATTAATATGCTCGACAGCTTGACCTACTAGGGTCGACTCAAATAAGAAAAAGGAAAGTTTACAAAAGTGCACAAAAGGAAAAAATACAAAAGTGTATAACCGAAAAAGGACCTATTCCTAAAATGTTCTTGACTCAAAAATGTAAAGCAACTAGATCCTACCCTGCAAAACAGAAAGAGGCATATATTCGAATGTAAACTTACCTTAACTCACCTCACGGCCAAGAAATGGAAGGTGGCCGTCCTTGTGGCATGCACGCGCCTTGCTCCTAGTCTTCGACTTGGAGTAGGGTTAAATATCTTTGGGCCCTGACCTCTCTTGCCACTAAAGCCCACGTCTCTGATGTTCCTTGTGTTGTTGAGAAGCCTTTGGACTCTAATTTGCTCTTCTGGCCCATTGTCCTTAGCTGCTCTTCCTCTAGAAGCTTGTCGACCCATAAGCTGAATTTGTGGAAGAGTGCTCTTGATCTGCTTCTTGTCATTGCTCCTGGAGGTACCACTGGTGTAGATACTTCCTCTAAGTGCATGTCCTGGAGCTGGTAGCTCATTTGGTCCGAGTCCTCTTGTGTAGAAGTGGAAGTGTGCGTGTACTCGGCTGGATGGCTGTACCGGCTGGATTGTGCGCGGTACTGGCCGGAATGACTTCAGGACCGGCCAAGTTGATCCCGGAGTCGGCGGTGTCATCAGGGGGACCGGCGGTGTCATTCACGTCCCCACCAAGTGTGCCGGAAGCTTGGGCCTCTCCGCCGGCGATGTTGACCGGTCTGGTCCTATAGGTCGAGGGTCCGGCGGTACTGTCTGGTCCGGCAGGCGCGCCAGATGGTCCTGCTGTCTCGGGCAAGCTTCCTGGTCGGCCAGTCTGGTCTCCTGGCTGGATGTACGACCTGATGTCCTCATCATTCCCTCCCTCTTCAGTAGTTTTTGTCCTCAAAACTGGTTCATCTGCATGGAAAGGGGCCAAGTCAGTAACATTAAACGTATTGGACACATTAAACTCACCTGGAAGCTCGATCCGGTAGGCGTTGTTGTTGATCCTTTCGAGCACTCTGAATGGTCCATCTCCTCTTGGTGCTAGCTTGGAACTCCTTAGGTTTGGGAACCTCTCCTGCCGTAGGTGTAGCCACACCCAATCGCCTGGTTGAAAGATAACCTCCTTTCTTCCTTTGTTGGCATGAGTCACGTACTGTCCGGTCCTCTTCTCCAAGTTCTCTGCTACCTTCTGGTGTAACCTCCTTATGAATTCTGCTTTGGATGCTCCGTTGAGGTTGGTCATCTCAGCTGGTGGCAGTGGTGTTTGCTCCAATGGGGTGAGAGGGTTGAAGCTGTATACCACTTCAAATGGTGTCTTCTTGGTTGCTGAGTGCACGGCTCGGTTGTAAGCGAACTCTATGAATGGCAGGCACTCCACCCAAGTCTTTAGGTTCTTCCCTAGTGTAGTTCTGAGAAGAGTTTATAGTGTCCTGTTGACAACTTCAGTTTGGCCATCGGTTTGAGGATGGCAGGTGGTAGAGAAGAGTAGCTTCGTGCCTAGCTTTCTCCAAAAGGGTCCTCCAGAAATGGCTGAGGAACTTGGTGTCCCTGTCTGATACGATGGTCCTTGGCACTCCATGAAGCCGTACTATCTCCCTGAAGAAAAGCTCAGCTGTTTGCGTGGCATCATTGACATTGGCACATGGGATGAAATGTGCCATCTTGGAGAATCTGTCCACCACTACAAAGATTGCATCTTTTTGGTTGATCTTGGGCAGACCTAGAACAAAATCCATCGAGATGTCCACCCATGGATGTGTTGGTATGGGCAGTGGGAGTTACAACCCGTGAGGTTGCACTCGGGACTTTGCCTTCTTGCAAGTGATGCATCTTGCACAATGAGCTTCTACTGTCCTCTTGATGTGTGGCCAGTAGAAGTTCTCCTTGACCACTGCTAGAGTCTTGTCGACACCAAAGTGGCCCATGAGTCCTCCTCCATGAGCTTCTCGGATGATAAGTTCCCTTAGTGATCCTTGTGGTATGCACAACCTTCTTTCTCGGAACAAGAATCCCTCATGGATATAGAATTTGCCATGACTCCCTGTGCTACACTCCTTGTAGCTCTCAGCAAGGTCAGGATCATCCTTGTATAGATCCTTGATGTGCTCGAATCCTAGGACCTTTGCCTCCATGGTTGATATCAGGGCAAACCTCCTTGATAGTGCATCGGCTACCACATTGTCTTTGCCCTTCTTGTACTTGATGATGTACGGAAAGGTCTCTATGAACTCCATCCACCTGGCATGTCTCCTTTTGAGATTGGTTTGCCCTCTGAGGTGTTTGAGAGTCTCGTGATCAGTGTGGATCACAAACTCCTTGGACAGCAAGTAATGCTGCCAAGTTTCCAGTGCTCGGACAAGGGCATAAAGCTCTTTGTCATAAGTGGGGTAGTTCAGTGAGGCACCACCTAGCTTCTCACTGAAGTATGCCACTGGTCTCCCTCCTTGGGTTAGCACTGCTCCTATGCTTATTCCAGAGGCATCACACTCCACTTCAAACGTCTTGTTGAAGTCGGGAAGGACTAGCACTGGTGCGTGTGTAAGGCTGTCCTTCAAGGCCTGGAATGCTTTCTCCTGAGCTTCTCCCCAGCTGAATCCCACGTTCTTCTTCACTACTGCCGTCAGTGGTGAGGCAATACTGCTGAAGTTGGGCACGAATCTCCTATAGAAGCTGGCCAGCCCGTGGAAGCTCCTTACTTGGCTGATGTTTCCTGGTGTTGGCCATTCTTGTATGGCTCGAATCTTCTCCTCATCAACCTGTAGGCCCTGTGAACTCACAACAAAACCTAAAAAAGACAAGCTTATCAGTACAAAAGGTGCACTTCTTGAGATTGGCATAAAGCTCTTCTTGTCGAAGGGTTTTAAGGACCATCTCAAGATGTGTGAGGTGTTCCCGTAGGCACTTACTATAAAAAAGTATGTCATCAAAATAAACTACCACAAACTTACTGATGTACGCCCTAAGAACTTGGTTCATAAGGCGCATGAAGGTTCTTGGGGCATTAGTCAAGCCAAATGGCATGACTGTCCACTCGTAGAGCCCTTGCTTTGTCTTGAAAGCAGTCTTCCACTCCTCACCTTCCTTCATTCTTACCTGGTGGTATCCACTTTTGAGGTCTATCTTGGAGAAGACCGTGGCTCCACTCAGCTCATCTAGCATGTCATCCAGTCGTGGTATTGGATGCTGGTACTTGACTGTGATGTTGTTGATTGCTCGGCAGTCCACGCACATGCGCCAAGTCCCATCCTTCTTGGGCACTAGTAGCACTGGTACGGCAAATGGACTGAGGCTCTCTCGAACATATCCTTTCTCCAGGAGCTCCTTGACTTGCTTCTCAAGCTCCTTGGACTCCTCTGGACTCATTCGGTAGGCTGGCCGGTTGGGCAGGGCTGCTCCGGGCACTAGATCAATCTGGTGTTCTATGCCACGTAAAGGAGGCAAGCCTGCTGGTATCTCCTCTTGAAATACATCCTGGAATTTGTTGAGGAGTGTTGCTACTTCATGAGGTAGCTCTACCTGTCCCTGTTCTATACTCAACACTTCCTTGAAAACCATTAGTAACATTAAGTCCTTTGAGGCTAAAGCTCTCCGGACATGACTAGGATGAATAAGAAAGTTAGACTTGACAAGTTTCTTTTCCTTACTCATTTGGAGTTGTAGCTCATGTACTTGGGCAGGTGTAAGAGGAGCTAGGCTGACCTTTCTCTTGTTATGCACGAAGGTGTAGAGATTGGTTCTGCCATCATGCCTGGTCTCTTTGTCAAACTGCCATGGTCTTCCTAGCAGAAGATGGCCAGCTTGCATGTGCACCACGTCGCACACGACCTGGTCTTGGTACTTGCCCACACTGAATGGCACAGTGACTTGCTCATGAATCTTGAGCTCTACTTTGTCATCGAGCCATCTCAGTCTATATGGTCGAGGATGCCGTGTCCTCTCTAGACCTAGCTTATCAACCATATACGCACTAGCAACGTTAGTGCAAGAACCACCTTCTATGATGAGGTTACATACCTTTCCTTTGATGGTGCAACGGCTGTGGAAGATGTTCTCCCTTTGGATGGTCTCTGAAGGATCCACCATTGCACTGAGGATACGTCTAGGGACCAGCACTTCCCCCACATCAGGGTACTCAATGTCACCATATTCTCCTTCTGGCTCATAGTCCTCTTCATCTTGGGACTCATATTCTCCTGCCTCCATAATCAGCATGACTCGGTTGTTTGGGCACTCCCTTGAAATGTGTCCACGTCCCCTGCACTTGAAACAAGTTATGTCACGTGATCTTTGAGGGTTAGAAGACTTACCAGGCTCTCTCTGGTCAGGGGTGGGTTCAGGAGGCTTGCTCTTGAACCTTGACTCGATCTCTACGCTTTTGCCTTTGTCCACTGTCTTAGGCATGTTGTTTGGTGCCCAAGGTGTCTTAGGCTTGCTGCGGATGTCTTGGCTCTTACGTTTGATGTGCTGTTCAGCTTGCACAGATAGGTGGAATAAGTCCTTGAAGTCGTTGTATATTTGCCTTTCCACCTTGCAGCTGATCCTTTCTTGGAGTCCATCCAAGAATTGCGCCATCAATGCTTCTTCATCATCATTGAGCTCCAATCTGTTCCTTAACCTTTCAAACTCTTCATAGTACTCCTCTACTGATCTGGTACCCTGCTTAAGAGTACGAAAACGTCGTTGCAAATCCCTATGAAAGTAAGGTGGAACATACCTTTGTCGCATGAGGTCTTTCATGTCAACCCATGAGTCTACGGGTCTCATTCTCTTCCTCCTTCTGTCAGATACCTCACGATCCCACCAGATGAGGGCATTGTCCGTGATTTGTGCTACTGCCATTGAGACTCTCCTAGGTCCTGGTTGGTTGTAGTGATCAAAGATATGATCCATTCGCTTCTCCCAATCTAGGTAAGCCTCGTGGTCTACTTTTCCTGCAAAAGTTGGAGGAGTTAGTTTAACATCAGGATGAATTACCCGGTTATAGGTGTGTTCATCTCCATCCTCATGACGTTTAGGAGGCATTCTTGGTCTCTGGTGAAGACCATATGGCTCAAAGCCATCATCTTCTGCCTCTGGTTGCCGTGGAGGTCCTCTCGGCCTATGGTGATAGTTATGAGGTTGCGTGTCCTCATCTCCATCTGGCTGGGGTCCCTCCTGTTCGTGCCGT
>JAEVFF010000211.1:52834-66081 GCA_018901945.1 Pugionium dolabratum
TTGACCTTCTAGGGTCGACCCAAATAAGAAAAGGAAAACTTACAAAAGTGCACAAAGGAAAAGATACAAAAGTGCATAACCGAAAAAGAACCTATTCCTAAAATGTTCTTGACTCAAAAATGTAAAGCAACTAGATCCTACCCTGCAAAACAGAAAGAGGCATATATTCGAATGGAAACTTACCTTAACTCACCTCACGGCCAAGAAATGGAAGGTGGCCGTCCTTGTGGCATGCACGCGCCTTGCTCCTAGTCTTCGACTTGGAGTAGGGTTTAAATATCTTTGGGCCTTGACCTCTCTTGCCACTAAAGCCCACGTCTCTGATGTTCCTTGTGTTGTTGAGAAGCCTTTGGACTCTAATTTGCTCTTCTAGCCCATTGTCCTTAGCTGCTCTTCCTCTAGAAGCTTGTCGACCCATAAGCTGAATTTGTGGAAGAGTGCTCTTGATCTGCTTCTTGTCATTTCTCCTGGAGGTACCACTGGTGTAGATACTTCCTCTAAGTGCATGTCCTGGAGCTGGTAGCTCATTTGGTCCGAGTCCTCTTTTGTAGAAGTGGAAGTGTGCGTGTACTCGGCTGGATGGCCTGTACCGGCTGGATTGTGCGCGGTACTGGCCGGAATGACTTCAGGACCGGCCAAGTTGATCCCGGAGTCGGCGGGGTCATCAGGGGGACCGGCGGTGTCATTCACGTCCCCACCAAGTGTGCCGGAAGCTTGGGCCTCTCCGCCGGCGATGTTGACCGGTCTGGTCCTATAGGTCGAGGGTCCGGCGGTACTGTCTGGTCCGGCAGGCGCGCCAGATGGTCCTGCTGTCTCGGGCAAGCTTCCTGGTCGGCCAGTCTGGTCTCCTGGCTGGATGTACGACCTGATGTCCTCATCACTTCTGGTAGGCCATTTTTGTCTTCTGGCCAGCCAGATGATCTAATGTCCTCATCACGCCGGCCATACGATCAACCGGGCCAGACCGACCAACTTCTCCGGTGGAGAGGCCCAAATCTCCGGCCCAACTAGCGACGACGTGACTAAAACCACCGGCCAAGCTGGTGACGCCACCGGCCCAGCTGGTGACGCCGCCGGCCCAGCTGGTGATGCCGCCAGCCCAGCTGGTGATGCCGCCGGCCCACCAATCGATCTTGCCGGCTCCGATTTGAACTCGGCCAGCTCTACACACGGTCCAGCCGGCTCAAGCGATCACACTACCATTTCCACCTCTACACAAGGAGACTCGGATCAAATCAGCTACCAGCTTCAAGGCATGAACCTAGATGAAGTCTCTACACTAGTGGTGCCACCAAGAGCCATGACAAGGAGAAAAAAAAGGACACTCTTGCACAAGTTCAGCTTGTGGGTAGACAATCTCCTAGAAGACCAACGACAAGGAGCATTGGGCCAAAGTGTGCAAGAATGAATTCATGGGCTTCTCAACATCTCAAAGGACTCCAGAGACTTGGGCTCTCGTGGCAAAAGAGGTCAAGGCCCAACACTTCATAACCCTACTTCAAATAGAAGAGTAATCGCGTGTAACAAAGGTCGGCCACCTTCCATTTCTTGGCCGAATGGTAAGTAGATAAGTTTTCAATTATATATTTTTCTTTTCTGTTTTGCAGGGTAGGAATTAGTAGTTTTCTATTTATTGAGTCAAGAACATTTAAGTAGATGTCCTTTTTCGGTTATTCCCTTTTGTAATCTTTCCTTTATACACTTTTGTAGTTTTCATTTTCTTTTTGGGTCGACACTAGAAGGTCAAAGCTGCTGAGCATATTAATAAGGCTCTTTTTAGCCCTGTAGTTCGACAACTTTTTGATTATAAATAAAAAGAGCATTTTTCTTACGAGTTTTCTCCTAAAAACTCTAATTTTTTTGGAACCCTAGTTGAGACCAGCCCTCCTAGTTTCTAAGTTGTGATTTATCATGAGGCTTTCTATCCCTCGTGTGGTTCACTTCACCCCACCACACAATACCCACCAGAAAACCATACCTCAGAAGCCTAAGGCTGAGTCTCTCGCCTAATCTTCTTCAACCAGTCTGCGACTGTTATGGCATTCATTCAAGGCTTGTATCACGCCATACTCTCCTTCTCGTTCCATTTCTTCTTTATATTGAGACTCGTACTCTCTAGCCTCGTGATCAACATGAATCGGGTTTTTGGACCCTCCCTTGAAATGTGGCCACGCCCCCTACACTTGAAACAAGTTATGTCACGTGATCTTTGAAGGTTGGAAGACTTACTTGGCTTGGCTCATTGGTCACGAGTTGGTTCAGGGGCCTTTCTCTTGAATCTTGACTTGAGTTTAAGGCCCTTGCCTTTGTCCATTGGCTTGCCGCTGCCATTTCTTGGCATCCAAGGTGTCTTACGCCTGTTACGTAGGTTTTGGCCTTTGCGTTTGATATGCTGTTCAGCCTGGACAGAGATGTGAAAAAGATCCTTGAAGTCGCTGTAGATTTTTCTTCCTACCTTCTGGCTGATCCTCTCTTGCAAGCCATCTGAGAATTGAACCATCAATGCCTCCTCATCGTCGTTTAGCTCAAGCTTGTTTCTTAGCCTCTCGAACTCTTCATAGTATTTCTCTACTGACATTGTACCCTGCTTAAGAGTTCGAAAAAGTTGTTGCAAGTCTCTGTGAAATTAAGGAGGGACAAACCTTTGTCTCATGAGGTCTTTCATGTCGACCCATGAGCCTACGGACCTTAGTCTCTTCTTTTTTTGGTCAGGAACCTCAGTATCCCACCATTTGAGAGCATTTTCCGTGAGCTGAGCTACTACCATGGAGATCCTCCTAGGCCTTCGCTGGTTGTAATGATCAAAGATATGATCCATCCTTTGCTCCCAATCTAGATAGGGCTCGGGGTCTAATTTTTTTGCAAAACTTCGAGAAGTTAGTTTAACATCTTGATGTAATACCTTGTTGTACGCGTAGTTCTCTGCTTCTTCTTGATGCCTTGGAGGTATTCTTGGCCTTGGGTTGTGGCCGTATGGCTGGTAGCCATCACCTTCCTCTCCTGGTTGCCGTGGGAGTCCTCTCGGCATAGGGTTGTAGTCGTGAGGCCGGTGGCCTTCTTCTCCAACCAGGTGGGGACCTTTCTGCTCGGGCCGTGGCCTAGGGCAGTTGTTGGCTTTGGTGTGGCCATGGCCATATCCAGCCCTTACATTCCTTATGGCTTGGAACTTCATTGGCTGCTCCACGCGCTCAAGTCTCTCTCCAATTGAGGCGAGTTGAGTTTGTAGTGTGGTGAACATAGCTATCATGGCTTCGGTAGCATCTTGACTTCTATTCTCTTCTATCGTGTGCTGCAAGTAGGAAGGAGTGAGTTGCTCTAAGATTTAGTCTAGGAGTTGGCCTGTATAATAAGGGAAATTTATTTTAAAAAAAGGTAAAAAAAGAAAAAGGAAATAAGGGGAAAGGAAAACAATGAGAAAAAAGGTAAGTGATGAAAAGGAAATTCTCCTAAAATTCTAGTCGATTTCCTTTATGCTTTTTGGTAGTTTTCTTTTTATATTTTTTGAAATAACTTAGTAGTAATAAAAACACAACCTAGAAAAATGAAAAGACAACTTAAGATGCATTGGAAATCGATTTTGGTTCTTGGATCCTAAGCCCTAGCGATGCACATAGGTGAGGTTAGGTGCCAAGTTGGTTTTATTTTTATTTTTAGTAAGACTAACTAGAATAATGCACGAAATCAAACAAAAGGATAGAGACAACCTGGTTTTTAGGAGCTTAAGCTTTAATACCAAAATGATACAAGCTTGGGATCATGGTCATATTGCTCTCAGACATGATGCAAGGAGCTTGGGCGAGAAATTTGGCCTGAAGCTTCTTAGGATAGTTTTGTGAATGTTTGGGGTGATGGGGGCAAATTGAACCACATGAGGTGTGAGAGGGCTCATGATAAATCACATATCTAACTCTAGAAGTTCGAGTCTTGACTAGGTTTAGAAAAATCAAGAGAACTTTGTGTGCAAAGACTCTTAGGGAAGAAAATCCGATTCTTTATTGATATGAGGAAAAAAGTTGTTGAACTACAATAATGAAGGATCTTTATTATTATGCTCGGCAGCCTTGACCTTCTAGGGTCGACACACAAAAGAAAAAAGAAAAGATACAAAAGTGCAACAGGAAAAATACAACAAATCGAAACAACTGAAAAAGTAAAACTACTTAATGTTCTTGACTCAATAAAAAGGAAAAATACTAAGTCCTATCCTACAAAACAGAAAAGGCAATGTAGAAACGTAAAACTTACCTTTTTACCTTTTGGACAAGAAATAGAAAGTGATCGACTTTATTGTAGACACGCGCCTAGCTCTCAATCGTGCACTTGAAGTCGGTTTACATACTTTTGGGCCTTGACCTCCTTTTCCACGAGAGGCCATGCTTCTGGAGCAGCTTGGTGAAGTAGTAGGCCTTTGGTTTGCTTGTTGCATTCTTGGCCCGTAGTCGAGTTGCCTTGGTCTTCTAGAAATCATTTTCCATGAACAAGCTGAATTTTGGGATCGATATGTCCAGATCATAGTCGATCGATCTCCTAGCGCACTAGATTGGTTACTGGACCATATCAATTGGTCCGGTCCTTAGATCTTTCGATCTTGTAGTTTCCTAGAAGATGAGATCTATCAATCCCTGTGTAAGATCAATAGATCTTGTGCCCCATTGGTCCATTCCTTCTTTTTTCCATGAACTCTACACCCAGATCTTTTTCCTAAGTGTAATGGCATTACAATACTCATTTCTAGGATTTTGCTCGGGTTTTCCGGGGAGAACGCCAAAAGTCCTTATGACTGCCTCTGTTGTATGAGCTACTTGCACATCCAGTTTCTTCACATGCGAATAAAATGCCTCAAATTTGCCGTTCAAATTCCTGTACATGTTGTCAAATTTAGCATTGATGTCGTGGAATTCTATTGTTGATATTCCAAGAGGTTTTATAGCATTAACTCGATTTTGTTGTCAGAAGGAGCGGGGAAACCAAAGGCGCTTGACAGGTATTTTGGAAACCCTAGTTGAAACTGTTGCTTTGCTCTCTATTTGGGAATTGCTGACCAAAACTGCTTTGATACCTTTGCTTTGGTTGGAAAGTTTGCTTAAGAGGATAGACCTGATTTTGGGGATTCTCAACATTATTGCTTCTATTGGACAGATTTGGGTGGTTCCTATTGTTCTTGTTGAATGAATTTCCCTGAAACTATGATGTAGCTTACCTCACCGTGATCGTCCATGTCATTTTTCAGGTCTCCTGCAAACGTATCAGTATTCTCAACCCCATAACAAAAACTGACTGACTTCAGTCGCTCTCTCTTCAATATCATGTGCATCTTTGCACTCAGCTCTTCTATCCTCTGTGATTCCATGCTACTAACATTTTCCTGGCTTCTATCAAACTCCGGGCAGTGGTTGCTGTTCCTTGCAGCCAAGTTGTTGATGAGAGCGTAAGCCTCATCAACCTGCCTGGTCATGAAATCTCGTAGTAGTATCTCATCAATCTGAAATTTTCTCTCGATACCGCAGTAAAAACTAGTTAAGAGATTTGGATCACTGAATCTCTTTCGTGCTTCATACAATGATTCTGCCCTATCTTGCTGAAAGTTTGAGATCTTATTTCTCAGAAGGTTGTACCTAGACTTGGTGAAGAAATGGTTCAGGAATGCATCTTTGGATTCATCCCAAGTGTCCTAAGATCCTGGAGCTAACTGCTTCACCCCAACGAATTGCCTTGTATGCTAGAGAAAATTTGAAAAGAGTGCACATTAGGTAGTGAACTGGCACTCCATTTACCTTGATTGTGTTGAAAATCTCCTCAAAAGTCTCAATATCATCCATGGTATTTTCAGAAGGTAACTGATGAGGTCACAGGACCAACCCCCGGCCAACTAGCTGGCCTGGACAGCCCAAGGAACACAAAGCCCGCCAAAAAGGCGCAAAAAGATACATGAGTGTATATTCATGAATTTAAGCCTAACCAAGAAGAGTTCAGCCAAGACCAAACCTCCTATAATCCTGACTGACAGAGGACATGCGGCGACATGGAGCTCATCTCAAACCAGGCCGGATCAAGTCATGCATCATTCATCAAGTTGGTATTTTTGGAACATACCATATTTGGAACTTTCCTTATATGAAAGTCTCCAAACATTTCTTTAGTAACTAGGAGACTTTTTGGTACTTTTTGGTACTTTTAGGATCTTTCTTAAGAACTTGTAGAAGCCCAAACACGGCTTAGACCAGGTGGGTCCATCTATGCCTTCAAATGAACCGAATGGAGCCGTTATGGCAAATGATATGACCGACCAGTTTAATCACTTGTAAATCAAGACATGGCATCCAGGATAGATTATTAAGTCCTTAAGAAAGCCCAAAATCAGCCTACCATGCATCAGACACCATAGGATCAGGCGGATCCATCCTCTCCAAGATTTGCCATATCTAGACGCAAGAGAACTTAATGTGTTCAGATTGCAACATCTCTATTTCTTGAAACTTGGGCACGTATTACAGTCTTTCCAAAGTTTCCAGGATGTACCTAAACATCTTACATTCGCCTCTAAGCTCTCAAGATACAAGCATATACTCTTTCTATGTTGGTCAAACTAGACATTAATGACCAACCACCATATACTTTAAATGTACGATTTATTTTTCTGTTTCTAGACTTTGGGACCATTGCTATGAGCACTATATAAGCTCAGTACGATCTCATTGTAAGCTCAGAAAACCATCGAAATAAAAAGTTGAATACAAACTATTTTTTTCAAACCTTTGTGTTTGAATCTTGTTCTTGTTCTTTAGAAACTAAGTTTGTGATTCACTTCCTTTCTATTCTATCCATGACCTGGTTAGTTTGAAAGATTCAAACTCCCTTAGTTCACCTTTGATCATTTGATTCGATCAAAATCCCATCCTTTTAGTTCTCTTGCCCATTTAAGCCAGGGGAAATTCTCGATCTTGTGAGTCACGGTCGTACCGCTTGTGAGACTGATACTCACTCTTACATCATTTGGTATCAGAGCTAAATGCTCCTATCTCAGGTTGTGTTAATCCAATATTTATCCTTTATCTTTTAGCTTTTGTTTTGCATATTTACATCTTATCCAAAAAACTAAATCAAAAACTTTGTTTTTGATTTTTCATTTGCATTGTTTCTTGTTGTTTCTTTTTATTTCTTGTTTTTGCTTCTCATATAAATCTAAAAAACAAATTGCATTTCCTGTTTTCTTAATTTCGTTCTATTATGAGATAAAAACTAAAAAATAAATATCATTTTCGAATTTAGTTGCTAGTTAAGTTTAATAAAAAGAGATTTATAGTCTTTTTATTGTTTTCTTCCACAGTTAATATCAAAACCAAAAATAAGTATTGTATTTTAGTTTGTTTAAAATTCAGTTGCCAAAAGAAGCCAAAAACTAAAATCATAGAAGTGTTTCCTTGTGTTGATTTCCTACTATTATTGTGTGTTAATAACATATATTCATTCAAGTATAGTTTGCTTAACTGTGGATTTCTACTTATTGTGGGTCTTAGTGACTTTTGGACCAATTGTGTGTCATGGGCCTCGAGAAATCATGCATACCCAAGGTTGAATGGTTAACACCTTTGTTGCCGTAAACCTACAAGATAAACACAACTCTTTTATTAGGTTAAATAGTTGTGTAAGAGTCTCATATATAAGAGACATATGAGTTGGTTTAAGTTCTTTAAGTCTTTGATAAAATCATAGAAGAATACGTTTTGCTTTCTGTGCAAGGTTGTATCGGTTTTTCTAGTTTAATAACAACAGGTGAGATTACTCTCGGTTATAGAGAGGAACTCAAACAAATTGTGTTATAGATACAAGAAGCCATAGATCACTTTTCTCTACAGTGGTATCAGAGCAAAGGTTAAGAAAGGTCCAGTTCATCGAGAAAGTGAGTGGAGAGAAACTTAGTAAAACAGAAGGGAGCAATTATCTGAAAATTGAAGCTCCGGGTATAATTTACTAAGATCTCCTCAGATACAAAGCGTATTCTTTAGCCACAAAATTCCCTGAAAACACAGTAAGTTCAAATCAGAATCAACCATCATGGAACCTACATCAGAAAATTTGAAGTAGAAAAATTTGATGGAAAACGTGATTTTGCTTTGTGGAAGTATAAGATGCTTTGTCATCTTGAGATTATTGGGTTAGGATCGGTTCTAAAGGATAAACCTAACTCTAAAGAAGAAGAGAAAGATGGAGAAGAACGAGAAGATATAAAACCTGATCCAAGAAAGCAAGACAAAGAGCTGCGAGTGAGAAATCTGATCAGCATGAGCCTATCTGATCTGATTCTCACGAAAGTATGGCTAGAACCAACTGCACAGGATATGTGGCGAGCACTTGACAGAATATCAAACCAAAACCCTGCCGAATCGAATCTACCTGAAATAGAAATTTGCAGATTTAAAAATGGAAGAAAATAAGAGTATTGAAGATAAAAGTTTGTTGCAGATCGAGCAAGTTTTAACATCAAAATCAGTGACGAAGATCAAGCCATACAAATCCTAACAAGCTTACCAAAGCAATATAAGTCACTTGTAGATACTCTTAAATATGGCAGTGGGAAAGATACTTTGACTGTGAGAGATGTTACCTGCGCAGCATACTCAAAAGAAGTAGAGCTAAAGGAAAAGGGCTTGGTGAAGGCAAAGAACACAATAGAAGGATTATTCGTCAGCAACATGGGCAGAACTGAGAAGAAAAGTGATAAAACTTGGAGAGTAAGATCTAAAAGCAACTCAAGATCACAATCCCGACCAAAATACACAAAAGAATGTTGGATTTATGGAAAAGAAGGTCACTTTAAAAAATAATGCCTGGAAAGAAAACACAACAAAGATGCCGATTCTGAAAACATTGCAACAAAACCCACATAACCTTTAGTGCTAACTGCTAGCCAACAAGACACTAAGAAGGAATGGATTCTTGACTCAGGTTACACCTTTCACATCACTCCAAACAGAGATGTTCTGTTTGATCTAAAAGAAAGAGAAGGAGGAAAGGTGTTGATGGGAAACAATACCTCAAGTGAAATCAAAGGTACTGGGAAAGTCAGAATCTTAAATGATGATGGTAGTAGTGTAACACTTACAAATGTAAGATACATGCCAACCATGGACAGAAATCTAATTTCATATGGATTTCTTGAGAAGATGGGATGTAGATATGAAGGAAAAGATTTCAGAGTGCAATTCTACAAATCAGATCAGAAAATAATCTCCAAACAGTATTGTGATGGTCTCTTCTACTTACAAGGAACAGTACCAAGTGGAGAAACTGCAATGGCAAAGCCAAACATTAATCTCACAAAAGGTGGCACATAAGGCTCGGACACATGAGCATAAAAGGAATGAATGCATTGGTTAAGCAAGGATGTCTCACAGAAAAGGATGTTAAGACATTGGACTTCTGTGAGGCTTGTGTCTTAGGCAGAGCGCATAACAGAAGTTCCCAAAAGGGAGACACACTTCTAAACATGTTTTGGAATACATTCATTCTGATTCATGGGGATCATTATAAGTAGCTCCAAGTCTGGCTAGCCATCCATATTTAATGATGACTTTTTGAGAAAAGTATGGATCTATTTTCTGAGAACCAAGGATGAAGCCTTTAAAAAGTGTAAGGATTGAAAGGTAGGTGTTGAGACAGAAACATGAAAAAGGGTGAACTGTCTAAGAAAACACACAACAACCTGGAATTTTGCAACACTCAATTTGATAACCTATGCACTACAAGAAAACAGTCAAAATATCACTGCATTTTGCGTTCACATACATGGTCGCAAAATTTGCGACTACATTTTTCATGGTTTTGTGACCAATTTACGATTACAGAGCAGTAGTCGCATATTGGTCATAAGTTTGGGACTAGTAGTCGCAAATCAGTCGCAATACGCAACAAGTTTGTGACTATGCGACTAATATGCGACTAATATGCGACTAATTTGTGACTAGAGTATGAAGTTGCTAATCAGTCGCCAATTTGCGACTGATTAGCGACTGCATGTGGTAGAACCACTTGTTGGTCGCATATTGGTTGCAAAATATGCGACCAATTTCCGATCACGGTGGGAGTGTGATACAAGTCTCGAATCAAGGCTGTACGCGCGTGGGCTGTTTGGAGAAGATTAGGTGAGAAACTCAACTTAGGCTTCTGGATGGGGGTTTTCTGTTTGGTAATGGATGGAAGGGTGAAGTGAACCACACGAGGGGTGATGAACCTTGTGATAAATCACAAACTTAGAGCTAGGAGGGCTGGTCCCGACTAGGTTGTAAGCGCACAAGTGTCTTGAGAGAAAAAACTTGTAGAATGAAAATTCGATCTTTATTAATATCAGAAAAACGTTGTCGAACTACAATGCTGAAAGGAGCCTTATTAATATGCTCGACAGCTTGACCTTCTAGGGTCGACTCAAGAAAAATGGAAAACTTACAAAAGTGCACAAATGGAAAAATTACAAAAAGGCAATAACCGAAAAGGACTTCTACCTAAATTGTCTTTGACTCAAAAATGTAAACATTCTAAATTCTACCCTGCAAAACAAAAAAAGGCAAGTATATAATTTGAAAACTTACCTTTCTTACCTATCGGCCAAGGAATGGAAGGTGGCCGACCTTTTGGCATGCACACGCCTTGCTCCTAGTTTTCGACGTGGAGTAGGATTATGAATCCTTGGGCCCTGACCTCTCTTGCCATTTAAGCCCAAGTCTCTGGAGTCCCTTGCATTGTTGAGAAGCCTTTGGACTCTTCTTTGTACTCTTGGCCCAATGATCTTTGTCGATCATCCTCTAGGAGCTTGTCGACCCACAAGCTGAACTTGTGGAAGAGCACCCTTGATCTGCTCCTTGTCATTGCTCCTGGTGGCACCACTAGTGCAGACACTTCATATAGATGCATGTCTGGTAGCTGGTAGCTTATCTGATCCGAGTCTCTTTGTGTAGATGTTGAAATGGTGGTGCGATCAGCTGGATCGGCTGTACTAGCTGGACTGTGCGAGGTACTGGCCGAATTGTAATCGGAGCCGGCCAAGTTGATCCCGGAGCAGGCGATGTCACAAATTGGGCCGGCGGTGTCATCCACGTCACCACCAGTTGGGCCGGAGGTTTGGGCCTCTCCGCCGGAAATGTTGGTCGGTCTGGCCCAGCTGGTCGAAGGCCCGGTGGTACCGCTTGGGCCGGCAGACGCGCCAAATGGCCCGGCTGTCTTGGGCACGCTCCCTTGTCGGCCAGTCTGGTCTCCTGGCCGGCCATATGATCTGATGTCCCCATCAGGTAGGCTGGTCAATTAGGTAAGGCTGCTCCGGGCACGAGGTCAATCTTTTGCTCTATGCCACGTATGGGAGGCAAGTGTAACACCCCTGATCCTCGGTAAAGATCGGTAGGGCGAGCTGACCAACAGCTGGGCGAGCTGGCCGGTAGGTGGGCGAGCTGGACGGCAGCTGGGCAAGCTGGCCGGTAGCTGGGCGAGCTGGCCGGCAGCTGGGAGAGCTGACCGGCAGCTGGGAGAACTGACCGGCAGTCGGGTGAGCTGGCCGGTGGTTAGACGAGCTGGTTGGTAGTTGGTGCCAACTGGCCAGCTAGCAATGGCTCGGGCAGTTGGTGCCGAACCAGTGCCACGACCAGGCACAACGGTTCGACCAAAAACATTGATTGGTCGAGCAAAAGCCGTGACCGTTCGTGAAAAAATGACCACGAGCCCTATAAATAGAGGGCTTGGGGTCGATACAAGGACACACGCTGGGGGAGGAAGAAATCCTAGAATTTTCTAAAGGCAATATTCGAGAGGAGTGAGATCGAGTGAGGTAGAGATCGTGAACCTTGGATCGGGAAACCAACTTTGGGGTACGCGATTGAAGGCTAGGCGTGGTAAGGTAAGTAATCCACTTCCCTTTACACTGGGATTCCTCTTCCCCGGTGGTTCGGTGAGTAAGGGAATCCAAGGCGGGATTGGTGGGTAAACTTGGCTGAATGATCGGGATTGGGTGAAACCTTTCCGGACAGATAGTCGGCTTGGACTTCCCATAGACCGGATCGAGTCTTTCAGGGCAAATATCGACTGGCCAAAGGGTTCGGGTGATGCCTACCTTGGCCGGCTGGTCGATCGGATCTGCCCAAGTCCGAACCGAGTCTGTCTTGGTCGAATTCTAAGTTGAACTTAGAGACTTAACGGGTTTTGCATGAGTCGCATTCATTCATGCATGTTTCTTAAGCCCTTTCGAGTAATATTGGCTAAGTCCAGGATAATTAAGCGGCTTTGGCCTTTTTTAGGAAAAGATGGTGATCGTGGTAAGGATTTGGCTTGAGCGCAAGACTGGTGATCCGAGTATATGGGTGGTGTATGGATCCGGGTAGTTAGGATTGTTGAATATGTAAGCCTTCGGGCAAACTATCATGTTGTAACGAATCCTACTTATATACTTCAATAAAATTCGGGATCTTTTATATATGACTCTATAAATGACTCTAACAAAACTCATGAATCTCAGAATAACTCGAAATCGGACTTAAACTAGATAAGATACCCTAAATTATGGACCTTAGACTCGGAATTCCTTGGTGAATCCAAAAGGGAACAACCTCTTCGGACTGATAATCCGGGAAGGGTGTTTCAAGTTGGTATCAGATCATGCTTGGTCCTAGGACGGGTTAGATTTGGGTTAAGTAGACACCACTCATCGGGCACCAGGTCTTGCGCATGTTAAACGTTGAGACTAACTAAACGGTTTTGCAGATGGGCAAGAGTGGCAAGACTGGGAAAAGCAAGAAGGATAAGGCAAGAGGTGGTGAACCGAGCCAAAACATTGGAGCCTTGCCGAATCCGAATGTATTTGAGCCTTCGACGGCGCATGTGGCGGCCACTGAGCAGGACCATCCGGAGGGTGAGGATGAGGAGTCTACTGCTCATAGCACACATGCGGGTGAAGAAAGACAATGCGACCAGGAAGCCGCAGATGTAAATCCTGATGCGGTTCCGAGCCCACAAGAAATGTGGAACACAATGAGAACCGTGATAAGTCAGTTGGCTATACTGACTGAGGCGGTTAAGCCCAAGGCACCGGTTCCTGAGGTGCAACACATGGGCGAAGAACCGGTTCCTATGGAGAACCAGGATGTGGTCATCCTAGATGACGCACCTAAGTACGCTAGAAAGAAGGTGGGGTATTTGAGCATCGTAGAACACATGATACACCTTAAAACAGGTAGTTTCGCTGGGGGATCTGACCCAATTAAGGCTGA
>JAEVFF010000211.1:72678-355837 GCA_018901945.1 Pugionium dolabratum
CACGAGCAACGTTGAGAATATGTTGATGCTTCCTTTCTACAATAGAATTTTGTTGTGGAGTGTAAGCACATGAAAAGAAATGAACAATGCCCTTGGATTGTAAAAGAGAAGTGAAGGCTAACTCAGGAGCATTGTCTGAACGAATAGATTTTACGTTACTTTGATATTGTGTTTCAACAAATGTAAGAAAATCTGAGAAGATTTTTGAAACTGAACTTTTATTCAGAAGTAAGTAAATCCAAGTTGCTCTTGTGCAATCATCTACTAAGGTAAGAAAATATCTATAACCTTCAGTAGTAGGAGTATGAAAAGGTCCCCAAATGTCAACATGAACCAAATCAAAAGGATGTTTGGACAGATTATTCGAAGAAGGAAAAGATAAACGTTTTTGTTTTGCTAAAGGACAAATGGTACAAGGATCATGATCATAATGTGTCTTTGTAATGTTGATACCAAGATCTTTAGAAAGAATCTGAATTTTGCGTGGAGAAGGATGGCCAAGTCTCTTGTGCCAAATTTCAGAAGAAATTTGAGAGACAAAATGAACATGGTGTGAGTTGGTGTTTGGCTCAAGAATGTAAAGATTGTTACTGATGTTACCCTTCCCAATCATCCAATCTAGAGTATGCTCCTGGAGGACAAAAGGATTGTAAGGATAAATGTAACATGAATCAGAAGAAAACAAAACAGAAATATTACTATTTCTGGTCAGAGCACTAATGCTCAAGAGATTGAAATTGAAATTTGGAACAAAGAGGACTGATTTAAGGGTCAGGTAAGGGGAAAGAAAGATTGTTCCAGAAATGGTGATAGAGATGATAGTTCCATCAGGAAGAGTAACAGATGTGTTACTTATAGATTCAGTTTCAAGAAATAAGCTAAGATCACAACAAACATGACAACTAGCCCCTGTATCAATTACCCATGTCGTTGTGGAAAAATTAAGGCGGGTTTGGATTCCAGTGGATGAAATAAAGTGCAAGGATTGAGAAGGGTTACCTGGATTTGAATGTAACTGGGTGGTGATGTGAGGTTGGGGTTCAGCTTTTGAAGTTGTTCCATCTGCAAGAGTGATAGTGCTGCCAGAATTCTGTTGAGAATAGCCGTTCTGAATAACTTGATTGTTGATATTCAGAACATTCAAGAATTGTTGAACTTGTTCTGCTGTGATCCTTCCAAAGTGAACACCTTGTTGGTTAATCAAGGAGATGCTATCCGGTTGTTGAGTGGACAAACTAGCTACACGTTCTTGCTTGGGAAGCCAGTTGTTAGTAGTCTGATTTTGATTTGATGGAGGTTGAACTTTGTTCTGTGGCTTGAAGCTAGCATTCTGAATACGTTGAATTGGTGTTGAAGACTTGTATCTTTGAGGATACCCATGCAACTTGTAGCATATGTTGACCGTATGGCCTAACATGCCACAGTGAGAGCACATGGGGCGATTTTTGTTTTTGTTGTATCTAGAATTGTAAGCTGCCACAGTTTGTTCTGAAACTTGAAAAGCTATCCCACTGTTAGGCTGTGAAATCTGCATAGTACGTTGTCTCTCTTCCTGAGAAATGAGGTTAAAAACCTTGGATATTGATGGTTTGGGTTCCATCATCAATATATGTCCTCTGATTATAGTGAAGTTGTCATTTAAACCCATGAGAAACTTCAAAACACGATTATGTTCTTCACGACTTTCTAATTTCTTGATGTTAACACAATCGACTTTCCCACAACAATAGCTAAACGCAGATTCATGATTTTTCAACTCTTCCCACAGCTGTTTGAGCTTCGTGTAGTATTCACTAACACTTTGAGAACCTTGGATTTCCGAAAAGATTTGTTGTTTTATCTCAGCTGTGCGAGGTCCGTCACTTTTAAACTGATCATGAAGATCAAGCCACATCTGACGAGCTGTATCCAAGTACATAATACTTTTCGCAATCGACTTTTCAACCGAATTCACAATCCAAGTGCATATCATACTATTGCACCTCGACCAAGAGCCAAAGTCAGGGTGCAATTCATCAGGTTCCGGATAGGTACCAAGAACGAAAACTGCCTTATTTCTAGCACCTAGAGCCATGATCATTGACCTTCTCCATGTATTAAAATTCCCTAGACCTGTGAGTTTCTCAGATACTAAGGAAATACCTGCGTGATCGGCATTATGAACTTGAAAAGCTATCCCACTGTTAGGCTGTGAAATCTGCATAGTACGTTGTCTCTCTTCCTGAGAAATGAGGTTAAAAACCTTGGATATTGATGGTTTGGGTTCCATCATCAATATATGTCCTCTGATTGTAGTGAAGTTGTCATTTAAACCCATGAGAAACTTCAAAACACGATTATGTTCTTCACGACTTTCTAATTTCTTGATGTTAACACAATCGACTTTCCCACAACAATAGCTAAACGCAGATTCATGATTTTTCAACTCTTCCCACAGCTGTTTGAGCTTCGTGTAGTATTCACTAACACTTTGAGAACCTTGGATTTCCGAAAAAATTTGTTGTTTTATCTCAGCTGTGCGAGGTCCGTCACTTTTAAACTGATCATGAAGATCAAGCCACATCTGACGAGCTGTATCCAAGTACATAATACTTTTCGCAATCGACTTTTCAACCGAATTCACAATCCAAGTGCATATCATACTATTGCACCTCGACCAAGAGCCAAAGTCAGGGTGCAATTCATCAGGTTCCAGATAGGTACCAAGAACGAAAACTGCCTTATTTCTAGCACCTAGAGCCATGATCATTGACCTTCTCCATGTATTAAAATTCCCTAGACCTGTGAGTTTCTCAGATACTAAGGAAATACCTGCATGATCGGCATTATGAACATATAGCGGGTTTGCATTTGGATCGGATGTTGAATTAGTTCTTGATTCAGCTCCAGAAGACCTTCCGTAAGCTGGGATCGAAGTTGAATTTGTAGGATCCATTGGAAAAGCAGCTCAATTTGAAGATGAAAGAAGCTCGATTCCGAAGGATAGAAGTACGCACTTCTTATATCAAAAAAAAGAGAAAAATTCAGAGATTTTCAACGAAAACTCAATGAACTAGGATGATCGGAAGCAATTTTGAAAAAAAATTGCTCTGATACCATATTAGATCACTGAGTGAAAGAAAACTTGATCGGAGAAAAGCTTCGTAAACAGAGAAAACGATTTAACATAATGAAAGTTCTTGATTATTCTGGAAATTAGTTACAAGGTATTTATATACAAAGTAAACCAGTTCAGTTTGTATAAACCAAATGAATCAAAATATAATTTAAGTTCATAACATTCAATACTCCCCTCTCAAGATAGAAGTAACAAGTTATGGATTCCTATCTTGGGCCGAAGACTCTTGAAAAGAGCTGGTTGAACTGCTTAGCACAATGGTACTGGAGTTGCATGTGCTTAGCACAATGGTACTGGAGTTGTGTTCGAAAGGGAGTTATTGGCTCCGAGAGGAAGGTATTAGCTTAAAAAGTAATTGGTTAATGGAGTTTCTGCCAGAAAGGTTCAGACTAACCTTTTTGCCGAACCATGTTACCTAAATTTATTCTTCCTCATGGTCGCTTTATACTTATATTGGTTTAGATTTCTCGTCGTATCAGAAAATTATTTTCGTCAGAGATCAGGAGAATTTCTGTCATGTAAATTACTTGATGACTTAATTAGATCGTTTGAATGTTCTCATCTGGTTCTTGATGACTTTCCTCACCAAAATATAGAGCTAATAAGGATAGCTTTGGGGGTGTCCCAATTATTTTGTTTCATTCCAGAGTGGTCAAAGTTTCAGTTTTGGTGTGAACTGCTTGGCCAACAAAGCTCACTTGTTCCTAACTTTTTTTGTCAATGAGTTTATTACAGATATGGGATACAGCTGGACAGGAAAGGTTTCAGAGCCTTGGTGTAGCTTATTACCGGCATGCTGATTGCTGTGTTCTTGTATATGATGTCAACTCCATGAAATCATTCGACAATCTAAACAAGTGGAGGGAAGAATTTCTGATCAAGGTACCAATTCATGCTTTTCCTCCACTCCATGTACTCAAAATTTCAAAGTAAACAAGTCAATAACACAGGCGTAATATCTCTTATATAGGCGAATCCATTGGATCCAGAGAATTTCCCATTTGTACTTATCGGAAATAAGGTCGACGTGGATGGTGGAAACAGCCGAGTGGTATGTGCATTACCTTATATTTTCATTGTTCATGAATTTTTCGAGCAATAGTATTAATGTTCAAATACACTTGACTTCATATCAGGTTTCAGAGAAAAAGGCTAAAGCTTGGTGTGCTTCAAAGGGAAACATTCCCTACTTTGAGACATCTGCCAAGGAAGGCACCAATGTGGATGAATCTTTTGAATGCATTGCCATGAACGCGTTGAAGAGCGGAGAAGGGGGAAAGCAGTAAGTTTTTTTTTCTCCATTCATGTTTTAAATGGCGAGTTTGGTCTCAACGTTCTCTCTGTCTTTTCTCTTCCGCTAGATACTTGCCAGAAACAATTGATGTCGGGACAAGCTATCAACAGAGGTCGACAGGGTGTGGTTGCTAAGGGAATAACTCTCCCAGAAGAATGCTTTTGACTTCAACATTTGGTTTTGGTCTCTACTTCCATTACCTCTCTTCACCATTTATCTATGAAAATATTATATAATTTCATGTTGTGAAATTTGTTCCTTGAAGAACCCCTGAAAACGAATTGAATGGTTTAGCATGTATTTGTGACCTTTCTTTTATGTTATTTTGCAATTTGGGATTTCAACATGTTCAATTGTGTTATCTGAAACTATTTGGTGTTTTGAGAAGAATCAAAAACTATGTTTGCTTTCTTTACTTGCATATTTGGTTTCGTCTGCTTTGAGAATTCTATGGCACGAACATTCTCTTATTACATGTGTATACTATTATTTGAGGCATTATTTTTTTATTAAAAAATCTTGAGGCATTCAGAAGTAAAAAGACAAAAATTAAATTCCGATGATTCCAAAAGGTCCATTCATTTCCGTAAATAAAAAACTTATTTGGTTCAAATTACATATTTGGTTAAATTTCTACAACTTTGTATGACATTCCCTCCAAATTCTTTTTATCTTCTAAATAATAAAACTCAGTGTTTGTTTGGTCCAATTTCAACCTCCGGATTCGAACTCATGTTCTTAGGCTTACTCTTGGAGTCTCTCCACCTGAAATTACCAAAAAGCTCATCCATATCCTCAAGCATCCTCCCTTGCGTCTCCGGCAAGAAAGTGTAGAAGAAAACCCAAGCCACCGTTGCTATCCCTCCGAACAAGTAAAACGCTCCTCCGGTTGTCATCCCTTCAGACATCGGAAGAAACGTCATCGAGATCACACCACTTGTCACTCTGTTCACAACTACCGCCATACTCGATCCCTGTGATCTCAACCTCAACGGAAATATCTCCGAGCTGTAAACCCAAGTTATTGGACCAGCTCCAATCGAGAACGAAGCTACATAAGTCATCACCGTCGCTATGCTTAACACCACGGCCCACATCAGTTTCTTCTCCGTCTGGTCTATAACCGTTAGAGATGTTCCTAATGTCGCCAGAGAGAGTACCATTCCTCCAACGCTGGTCAGAAGTAATGGCCTTCTTCCGATCCGATCAAGGAGGAAAGTAGCGACTAGTATGAACGACGTCTTCACGATTCCTACGGCTACTGTCGCTAGAAGCTGCTGGTGGTCCGTTTTGAGACCGGCGGTTTTGAAGATTCGCGGTGAGAACAGAACCACCGCGTCGATTCCAGAAGCTTGCTGGAAGAAATGGATTCCGATTGCGGCGATCATAACACGACGGACGGCTGGAGTCGGACGGATTAGAAGCTCTCTCCAAACTCCTTCGCCATGGCTATTCTTCCTCGACACCTGTGTAAGGACAAACTTGAGAAGTTAGGGCGAAGTTTAAGGCTATTCTTTCTCGACACCTGTAGCGGATTCGAATCTAATAACGCTACCTGAACGATGTCGTCGTGGCAATCAGCAGGAATTCCGGCGGCTTCTTTGATGTCTTCAAGGCGGAGAGCAGCTTCGGTAGGGGAATCGGAGGTTTTATCGAGAACGCGTTTAGCTTCGCCGAGACGGCCTTGCATAACGAGCCAACGTGGAGATTCCGGCATGGCAAGAACGCCGATAGCGAGTAATACGGAAGGTACTGCTCCGATTCCGAGCATGAATCTCCATCCAAGCTTCAGAGGAAATTTCGAAAAGGCAAGGTTTGAGACGTAGCCGAGCATTATTCCAGCATTGATGAACACCTGCCAACGTCAGCATAACCGCACGGCCACGTCAGATATTTACCTTCCTTCTTTTTTTTTTCTTTTTTTTTTCAGTTTCATCCTCTCTATTAAATATTTTATTATGCACAAAACCTACCAGTATATCTATATTTTGGCCAAATCACTTTACCGATGATGTACGAAAAGTCAACGATTTCTTAGTTACTTAAAAATCGTTAATAATAGATGCAAAAAAAATCGTTCATAATTATAATTTTATAAAATCTACTAGTAGAGCTAAGGAAATATTAAAAAATAGTTTAACATCATATTGAGAATTTTAAACTAACTAGACGACAAAAAACATTAAAAACTACATAAAAAATAATTTTTTTTAATTACTAAGGGTAAATAAATTTTCTACATTAATTTCAGAGAAACGTAATATACCTCGGGGAAGGAGGTGAGGAAGCCGCGGGAAGATGCCGGAGAGACTTCGGCGGTATAGACAGGTGCGATCATAAGGGCATAACCGACACCGATTCCGGCGACAAACCTCCCGAACATGAGGAAAGCGTAGTTAGTGGCGAATCCCATGAGGAGAGCTCCGGCGAAGAATATAGCTCCGGCCAGCACGATTGTGTAACGCCGGCCAATCCAGTCGGAGGTTTTTCCAGCGGCGCAAGATCCGATAAGCGAATAAATGTTGAGGATTCCGGCGAGAATCCCGATTTGAAGATCATTAATCTTCAAATCTCTCTTGATATAAATCATTGCTCCACTCATCACTCCTATATCTGCGTATTAATCATATGTTATAAATTAGTGGTGGATTTTTCATTTTTTTTTGCGTTAACTAAAAGAGAGTTTACTGAACATTTATGAACTGACTCGACAAAAAAACAAGAGGTTAACGGAGAAACTAACCATAACCAAGGAGGATGGAAGTCATGGAGGCTAAGATTGCACACGCAAATGCATACTTGTTCCTCTTTGGTTTTGCCGACGGACCTAACTCCGGCACATGTTTTACGGCTGCCGGCATCGGGACTGCTTGGTTTTCCGGCGTCAAACCTGTCATCTAGAGAGAGTTGTGAGGGTTAAGTATACTAATAACAACATGTGGTAATGAGTTGTGTCTTAAATAGACGTGGGATGTTCAGTTCAGTCCAACGAAAAGGGCAAAACCGTCCGAGAATATTGGAAAATTGTCCAAAATATTATGTATCATTACATTTGCATGTTTCTTATAAAGACAAAACAAAAAAATTAGTATGGGAACGTCAACTAATGATACATTAATTTCATTTGTTTATGTAATTATCTATTACTATTTTATAATAAAATTTTTGGATTTACGCTATCAGACCACAATTAAAAATTCGGTGGGCATAAAAAGGTTATCTCGTGAAAACTTATTGTCCATGTGAGCTAGTTGACTGTTCTTGTCGACCTGATTTTGAGGATTGAACGCATAAGACAGCTCAAATAATGTTCTTATTTTAATTTCAAATATTTTTCCTTTTATAACCACTTGGTATAAATTTAAAAGAAAAATCAGACCAATGATATATATGTGCTAAGGTAATATACACTAATTAAGATTCGGATGAATGACATTCAATATAATATTTAATAAACGCATCTGTGTAAATTGCATATTTTCTTTCAACGTGTAAGTGCTTTTCACTCTGCTTACCTTGCTGTGAAGTCGAGACAGAGCTTAGCCATCAATGAGAATGTTTCCACTTTAGTTGTTGAGGAGGAAAAAAAACTCATTAATTAAAGCATGTAAAATTTATTATCGAAAAAGATAAGTAAGCATTGTAACTTTCTCATGTTAAGATATAACATCTACGGTCACCCTAAAAATCCTTTATGAATTTATAATAATCCAACATTCCATAGTTCATAAGTGTTTTTTAACGGTGAAATTTATGTTGGCATGTGATGTGGTTAACGAGTACTGGATTTCTTGCCATACGTTTGAATTTGCGAAGGTTAGTGCCATTGGGTGTTCTTCTTAACAGTTTCGTGTTTTTGATATGAGAGAAGTTCATAAGAGAGACGTGATCAGTCTGGTTGCAGCAAGCTTGGACTTGATAGTCGGAAACACGAAAAAAGAATTCTCTTGTGCAAATCCTTTTGTTGCTTTTATGATGATTATACACGTATGTGTGCATGTTTTCAGGAAATAAAGTGAATTTTATGCATAGAATTCAAGCTAAGTATTGTTATATAATTCATTATTCTACTGATTTGTTTTCACAACTTAAATTCATAGGTTAAAGTTAACAAAAGAATATTCAGCCTCTTGATATAAAAAGAAATTATGTATGTTTATTGTTAAGATTCCTAACAGTCCAAGAGTACCACATGTCTTGATTCTTCTTAAGAGGCAACTGATTACTCTAATAATAATTTGAAAATTCCTGCAAAATTTTGTAATATAATATCCGTTTGTATTTATGGATTCTTGCAAGAAAAACAATGACTAGAGAAGTCGTTGGCTTACGAAAGCAAAAGACTAAGAATTGTCAAACAACTTGCTTCTTAATTATTTTATATTCTTTTACTCTAACTACAAATTAAAAAAACCCAAGTAATTATCAAAACTATTTCGTCTTCTTTAAATGTCAAATACTCGTTTAATTTAATTCTAAATCTTTTAGAAGAAAAATACATAAGAGAGCCCTTTGATTTCTTCAAGATGACATCAGCTCATAGTTTTCTATATATATATACTGTATTTTAAAATAACATTTTTTAAATTCTGTTCTAAATTTATCAAATTAAATTTTAAAATAACATTAATTTTTATGTGAAAATATTTATTTATACTAAATTAATTATAAATAAAATTAAATCATTATAATTGAATTTTTTTATAATTTAAGATTTAGTTTTCTTATTAAGAAGATGTTTAAAATATTTTTAATACTAGAGTTTGTGTTATTACTGAAAAATAAATTAATAGTGTTAAATTTGGAAAAGTGATATTTTGAAGAGTTCCTCTTTTTAATTAACATATTTTTATACTCTTTAGTCAAAATTATAATCACCTTTCGTCCAAATTGCTATTACTTTTCTTCACTAGTCAAAACATAATTCGCCTTCATAAATCGTTGCTCTCACTGTAATGCTTATACTATATGTCATGTTGTGATAAACATTTTTTATATAATCATAATGAACAACGTACATTTTTCAACGTTACCTCAACTTATCATGGTTGAAAGAAAAAAAAGATCAATAATTGAAAAAGCAGCAAAGAGTGAAGTGGGGCCAATTTTAGCAGAGAGGCAGCCATCATATGTGACCATAATATTGGGGAGCTCGAGATTTTGGACTTCCTATATGATATGATTAATTGGACTCCTCCACTTTCGAATTTTCAATGAGTTTTTACACACATATATTCATTAACTATTTGTTATTCACATATTTTCTTATTTAAATTTATTTTTAATATTAATTTTGTATATATAAATTGAGAAAAAAATTATTATTTTATGAATTTAATAATATTTGTTAGTTAGTTTGATAAAATATATATATTGATTATCTAAGTAAAATAATAATAATAATTATAATTATAATTATTTTAATAATTTAAATTCGTTTATATATTTATTTAGAATTTATTATAATTATGATACATCATATTTCTGTTAATAATATACTAAAATAAAATTAATTTTTAAATAATATATTAGGAATATGAAACTCTCGGTATTCAAAAAAAATAAGTTTTGACTTCAAAGTTGACACCAAGAGTAATAACTAAGCAGTTGAGTTGGCCCATGCATGAGTCAGTGTATAATAACACAATAATCAATAGTATACAAATTAGAGTAGCCCAAAAAATAGTTCGTTGACTTCGAAGTTGACACCAAGAGTAATATCTAAGCAGTTGAGCTGTCCTATGACTCAAATTAACAATAATTACTAGTCTAAAAACAATTACTTATTTGTCAACAAAATAGTTAATTATTTTGGCAGATATTATTGCACGTCCAGTGCATAACAGGCAATATAGATTTATGATAATTTGGGTTACTGATTAAGACTTATACAGCTATGGTCTATTGGTCCTTAAACCTTGGTGGTGGTGAGGAGAGTCCACATAATCTTCTCTACTGTACAAAAGTCCACCCCGTGCTTTTGTATTTCTATGGTTATTTTTTTATTTGAAAATGATGTATATTTATTACGTTAAAAAATAAAAGATGTTGAACGAAATAATAATCGAGAGAAAAATAGCATTCGAATTTGGAAGATACTAATTAAAAATAATGCAGTATATCTATCAAATTTGTGACTAATTATGTTTAGTTATGTTGATTGAAATTTAAAGAAATGTTTAGGGTTGAATAAAGCAAATGGTGTGATCAGGTTGGCAATCAATCAACGACGTATTAGGGATTCGGTGGGCCATGAGTTAACTCAAAACAAAACATATGTTACAATCATTTCAAACACACCACAAATTCATAAAGATCACTCTTTGTGGTTTCTGTTGACTTTCAATAGTCTAGATTACCTCAAAGACTTTTCTCTTCCACCATTTTTTTCCCTCTACTTCTTATAAGAGTAATTTTGTGTTGGAAATTTCTTGGTTAAATTATGGGTTTGGTAAGTGATTAAAATTCTTCACGGCACGACAAAAATGAATGTAGTCAGACCACGCAATGTTAGTTGTGGGTTTATTAATATATGTAACTAGTAACGTTTTGGCCGATATACTGAAACAATTATAACATTTTTAAGAAAATGAAAATCACACAAATTAGAAATTTAATGTTATGCTTTCAAGTGGAATTACTAAAAAAAGTTATTGTCAGATATGGTTTCTTACTATTTGAAAAAAGAGAAAGATATGAAAATAACAAGTTTTATTATGTATTTTATTTAATAGTTTTTCTGTTATTTTCAAAATTAACGTTGTTTTAGACATGTTTCTAGATGAACACTTTCGGATTTAGATGTTTATATTATTATTTTTCTGCAAAAACTACATCGTACACCATAAAAACTAAACGGTGAAATCAACCAAAATATTTAAATTATAAATTCTTAGAAATTATTTTTAGTGTATGATATTTTGAAAAAAAAATCATGGTATTTTTGTAAAAATAATCTATTATGATTTTTGAAAAAAAAAACATTTTTGTGTTAATATAAGGTATTTCTCTAAATGGAAGCAATGATATATTGGTCATAGTATTTGTGGCATTTTGGTCATAATTTTTCTCAGAAATCGATAAAAAGAAATTCATACTGTTAATTATGTTAACATTTTTCTTCCAAATTTATATATTTTTGTAGTTTTTTTTTGTTGATATATTCTCTTAAGGGAAATACCAATCGCCCTTTATATATATTTACCATGAGCATAATGATCAATTATACACTAGAGAAAAAAGTAAACACTCGAGCTCTCAGCATATTCTGTAAATATGATGAGAAAGTACATTCATCCATTGATCTCTGTTGAACAAATAGGAACATCATCACACATGTAAGTTGACAAGGCAATTTTCTATTCAAAATGCGATTTATTGAGAAAAATGTATATTTTCTCTTCATTTATATATATTGAATTTACGTATATATAAAAATTTTAAAAGGAAATGAGAATATATAATATAGAGGATATCAAAAAGAATATATATTTGTATGAAATATCTTTTTCAATGTGAATATATGTATGAATAAATTTATCTGTCCAAATCAATATATTACATAAGCATGCATGTGGCATGTGGCATGTGGTGTACGTGGAAAGGTAGTAAACTAGAGATGATGGGTGGTGGATTTGTGGACCAGTTAAAGTTTATGTAATATATATGTAGACAATCAAATTTAAAAGTTATTATATATAGATTATTTTAGATTCGACATGACACCAATCAAAGAATCATGTGTATGCATGTTTAGTACTGCACTCGCATCATTGTGAAGAAATGATTATATTCTGACTGACTACAGATAATTTCTAATATTAACGATGTATATTGTTTCTAACATATTCAAGTAGCGGCAGATAGGTTTATTCCAGACCAAAATGCATGTTCAATTGTTAAATTTGAGCAAATTAATAATGGATTATATACGTTTTAAAAAGAATCATTCTCATTATTTTTTGCTAAATATTATTGGAGGATTATTTTTTTTATCAAACCCTATAAAATTAATAGTGGATTATATCAAGTTAATATGGTGGTCAATTACTTTTATCAAACCCTACTATCAGAATAAAGAATCATTCTCAACATTTGGAGGATAAACACAGACTAACAACTTTATAGGTATTATTGGTATGATTGAGCACGCACTGTCTTCAAAAAGTTATATTGTAAAATTTTGTGGATATATAAATATAGGGAATATAAAATTATTACAAAGTTACTTTTTATATGGTTTTAAAAAGTGGTTAAAAATACATTGAATATGTTAGAGTAAAGCACGATTTCCACGTGACTCATATGAGCTAAATTATAGAATCGTGCTTAGAAGAAAATATATAATATTTCCTCTTAAAGTTTGTTAAATATCACCTAAATTTGTATTTCCTACAAAAAAGCAAAAACAACAATTGATTTTATTGATGGGCTTAGACCTTTAGGCCCAACTGTATAGACCCCAATAGTTTGTTCTATTTACGCTGTAACAACGCCTGGCCTTACTCTCCGCTTTGGATTACTTCTTGTCTGAAATTCTTAACCCAATCTGAAACTGGACATAAAGTGCTTACTGATTTTCGCTTCATCTTCGTTCCATTAAAACTGGATTAACCTTGAACGCAACCTCCTCCAACCAACTCGTTAATCTATATTCCAGAAATGGCTTATTTCGGGGAGCTCGCAATATGTTCGACGAAATGCCTGACATAAACGTTTACTCATGGAACGCAGTGATCTCGGCCTATGTCGTAAAGTTCAACAATTTGAAGGAAGCGCCTGAATTGTTCAAAACGGCCAATTCTGAACGAGATTTCATTACGTATAACACTCTGCTTTCAGGGTTTTCCAAAACTGGTGGGTGTGAGGGCGCAACCATTGAGATGGTTTGGTTGATATAGAAATACTCTATCATTGGTGAGATGCAAAGGAAGGAGGAGGATGGGATTTGGATAGACGATTTCGCTGTCACCAGTATGCTTAAAGATCCTGCAGAGTTATCGAATATTTTTTTATGGTGAACAGTTGCACGGCGTTATGGTGAAAACCTGGAATGATGCAACTAATTTTGCCGTTAGTTCTCTTATTCACATGTACTCAAAATGTGGGATTCCGTTTGCTCTCTTTCTCTCTCACTCAGCTCACAGAATCACGATTTGCTCAGATAGAAATAAAACCTAGATCTATCGCATGCAAAAAGAAAAGAAGATCGGACACGGAAATTTTATAGAATTCCCCGATAACTCAAGTACATCTCTCTTCAGGGTGTGAGCCTGGAATTCACTAATATCAGGTGAGAAGTTTTCTGTTACAACGGCGATTTATCGAGAGAGCAAATCGGCAGCACCTCTCTGAATCGCAAACGAAAAAACAACAGAGAAAGAAGAACACTCGACTGCTAGGGTTGCTGAATACGCAACCCTTATATATTTATGAGACTCGGGCCCTAAATGGGCCACTTAAAAATTGCCTGAGCCCAACATTACTAAACCGCACCGTTTTGGTTTTAGCCCAAGAGTTTGACCCATACGATTCACAATTCTCCACCTTGGGACACACTCTCTTGTTCCTTCCTTCCCATGGTCTTGACTCACCCAATTTCCTACAAAATGAATATAACAAACTTTGTTAGTTTATTTTATTACTCTGTTGCAGTAACCTAGCTACTTGACCTCCAGCAGCTCCATTTGCTCCTTCCTTTTACCTGTACCTGAAATACACACGATACAATAGAGAATGCAAACCACATATGCCCTAATAACTTACCTCCAGCACCATCATGGCCTCCGATGGTGCTGGCCGAGCTCCCTTAACCTAGGGAGCTAATACCTTGAGACTTTCAAGGCATCCCCTAAACTTTTCACTAGGGATAACCTTAGTCAACATATCAGCTGGATTAACCGAGGTATGAATCTTGCTGATCTCTACCTTACCCTGAGCTATAATATCACGGATGAAGTGATGTTTAACATCTACATGCTTAGTCCTCTCATGGTGCATGTTGTTTCTAGCCAAATGAATGGCACTCTGCGAATCACAAAATACCTCAGTCTTTACATGAGGGAAGCCCATCTCCTCACAAAGACCCCTCAACCACAAGGCTTCTTTGAATGATTCAGCAAGTGACACATATTCGGCTTCAGTTGTTGACAGGGCAACAACCTTTTGCAGGCTTGACTTCCAGCTCACGGTGTTTCCCCCCACCGTGAACACATACTCGGATATGGACCTCTTCTTGTCCAGATCCGAGGCAAAATCAGAATCGCAAAACCCAATCACATCAAATTGCTGTTCTTTGATGAAAGTCAAACACCTGCTTGAAGCACCCTTTAGATACCTCATTATCTATTTTACAGCCTGCCAATGATCCGAACTAGGACAACTCATGTACCTACTTACCAAACCTACCCCGTATGCAAGATCAGGCCTAGAGCAACCCATTGTATACATAAGGCTACCCACTGCACTAGAATATGGAATTACATCCATTTCCTTTCTCAGATCTTGCTCATCAGCCTTATCTAAGCTTTTTAGCTTGAATTGGGGTCCTATTGGTGTGCTAACCTGGATACTATCCCACATACCAAACTGTTTCAGAACCTGAACAAGATATTTCTCTTGGGATAGGACAAGTCTGTCCTTTGACTTGTCCCGGATTATATCCATCCCAAGAATCCTCCTAGCTGAACCCATATCTTTCATATCGAATTCAGAACCTAAGGTTTTCTTGAGATCCCTTATGACTTGCATGCTCTTTGACGCCAGCAGCATGTCATCTACATACAATAGGAGATAAATCTTATCCTTCATACATGTTCCCTTCATGTATACACGGATCAAATTTACTCCTCCTATAATTCTGTTGAGTCATAAACTTGTCAAACCTGTGATTCCATTCTCTTGGAGACTGCTTTAATCCGTAAAGGGATTTTTTCAGGAGACAGACCTTGTTCTCCTGTCCTTTCCAAATAAAGCCTTCAGGTTGACTCATGTAGATGGTTTCTTTCAAAGTACCATGGAGGAAAGCAGTCTTGACATCAAGCTGCTCAAGCTCCATAGTTTGATTTACCACAAGAGACAACAAGAGTCTAATTGAGGAATGCTTGACAACCGGGGCAAATACCTCGTTATAATCTATCCCTTCAACCTGGGCAAACCCTTTTGCCATTAACCTAGCCTTATAACAAGGGTTTTGAACTCCTTCTATGCCTGGTTTTAGTTTGAACAACCATTTACAGCCGATCACCTTCTGATCAGTAGGCTTATCAACTAGAACCCAAGTCCCGTTTTTGTCAAGAGACTCCATCTCTTCCAGCATAGCAGCTTTCCATCGCCTGCTATCTTTACTTTTCATGGCTTTTGTCCATGATTTTGGCTCATCAAGATTAACCAGATCTGCTGCACTAAGGGCATAGGCAACAAAATCCGAGTCATCAAATTTCGATGGTGGCTTATGAGCTCTCCTAACTCTATCCCTAGCCAAAAGGTATTGATCTAGATCCTCAGACTGTTTATTGCTGTATTCTAGTGACTCCTCAGCAATATCATCAGACATAGTCTGATCTGCCCCTTCAGGGCCAGTCTGATCAGCCTCGGTTGATTCCTCTTCCACAGGAGCTCCACCTTGAGCTGAATCATCCTCTGAATCCTTCTCCCAGAAAATTTCCTCCAAATTTTCACTGAAAGTTACTTTCTTCTTTTGATTCAAAGAATTCTCTGATTGCTTATCCTTACTAGCAAATTCTTTGTATAAGCATGTTTCATGGAAAAACACATCCCTGTTTATAACCAATTTGCGTTCATCTAGCAACCAGATTCGATACCCTTTTGTTCCCTGGGCATAACCTAGAAAGACACCCCTAATGGCTCTAGGACTTATCTTATCCCTAGATGTATGCACGTAGGCCATACATCAAAAACTCCTTAGATAGCTGTAATCTGGTTTACTGTCCGACCAGACAGCTTCTGGGATCTCCTGATCTAAGGCTGTTGTAGGTGATCTATTGATTATATGGACAGCCGTTAGAGCAGCTTCTGCCCAAAACTCGCCTTTTAAGCCAGTTTCAGCTAGCATGCTCCTAACTTGGTCCATAATCGTACGATTCATCCTTTCAGATACTCCGTTTTGCTACGGAGTATAAGGACACGTACGATGCCTCTTAATCCCTTCCTCCCTACACATACTATCCATCTGACTGTTGCAAAATTCCAGGCCATTGTCTGTCCTTAGACATTTGACCTTTTTGCCAGTCTGGCTTTCTACTAAGGCTTTCCACTCCATGAAACATTGATAGGCCTCAGACTTTGCCCCCAAGAAGTATATCCATACTTTCTTAGAGTAGTCGTCTATCAATGTCATGAAGTATTTCTTCCCAGAAAGGCTTGGGGTGACATTGGCAGAACCCCACAGATCCGAATGCACATACTCCAAGATCTCCTTGGTTGTATGTTTTGCAGTCGGAAAGTGCTGCCTCTGGGATTTTCCTAAAGTGCAGGCCTCACAGAATCCTAATTGTGAGACCTCACTTGACTTTAGGTAGCCCTTTCTAGCTAAGACTTGCATAGCTGACTGGCTCATGTGAGCCAACCTAGTATGCCAGAGCTTGGACTTATCTACCCCACCACTGACAGCATTTACTTGGGCTTTTCTAACCGTCTCTTGAAGGTAGTATAACCCCCCATCATACTTTCCTCCAAGTACTTTCTTATCCCCCTTGAATAACTGAACCTCATAGTTTCCTCCCACGTACTTACAGCCAGATTGCTCTAGCTGTCTATAGGATATGAGATTCCTGCCTATCTTAGGTACATACCTTACCTTACTAAGGGTTACTAATGAACCATCTGGGTTCTCTATGGTTAACTCACCCTCACCTTTTACCTCACAAAAGGTGCCATTAGCCATGTACACCCGATGACCGTTCATTTCCCTAAGGTTTGAGAGAAGTTCTTTTCTCGGAGTCATATGAAATGAACAACCCGAGTCAAGAACCCACTCGTCCTTAGTGTTTTGGGAGCTTATAGTCAAAGCCGTATGGTCAGGTAACCTAACCGATACATTAGCTGACTTAGAAGACTTCTGCCCCTGGTCATTTTGTTTCCTTAGAGGACAGTCTCTTTTCCAATGAGACTCATCCCCACATATCCAACAGGCCTTAGCACCTTGCCTAGTCTTAGACTAAGACCTACCCCTGCTCTTAGACCTACCCTTTCCTTATCGGTTATTTCCTTTCTCTGACCGACTTTCGGATCTACCTCCCTGGACCGTGGATAACCCTTCTCCTCCACTCTTAGACTTCCCAATTACACCTTTCATCCTAAGCTCTACCTCTTTAGCATAGGCCAAACTGACAACATCTGCAACCCGTAGTGTGTCCTTCCCTGATCCATACTTGAGAGTATGGACCAGATGTTCATATGCTGGAGGTAAACCTGATAGGATCTGGATTGCCTGATCCTCATCCGAGATGTTGATCTTAAGGCTAGCCAGATCCGCTATCAGCTTGAGGAAATCATCCAGATTCTCCTCTATGGACTTTCCTTCGTCCATCCTATAACTAGCAAACTGTTGCTTTAGGTAGATCCTATTTGGCAACGATTTAGTTTGATATTCACGTTCTAATGCTTTCCACATCCCCATGGCAGTGGTTTCGTGCATCACCTTTCTTAGGATCAGGTCACTCAAACACACTCCTAACAGATTTTTCACCCTTTGATCCCTTTCTACCTTCTTAGGATCTAATCTAGGTTCTGCCTCTTCCTCTGCCTCAGGGTCANAATTACACCTTTCATCCTAAGTTCTACCTCTTTAGCATAGGCCGAACTGACAACATCTGCAACTCGCAGTGTGTCTTTCCCTGATCCGTACTTGAGAGTATGGACCAGGTGTTCATATGCTGGAGGTAACCCTGATAGGATCTGGATTGCCTGATCCTCATCCGAGATGTTGATCTTAAGGCTGGCCAGATCTGCTATCAGCTTGAGGAAATCATCCAGATTCTCCTCTATGGACTTTCCTTCGTCCATCCTATAACTAGCAAACTGTTGCTTTAAGTAGATCCTATTGGGCAACGATTTAGTTTGATAGTCACGTTCTAGTGCTTTCCACATCCCCATGGCTGTGGTTTCGTGCATCACCTTTCTCAGGATCAGGTCACTCAAGCACACTCCTAACAAATTTTTCACCCTTTGATCCCTTTCTACTTTCTTGGGATCTAATCTAGGTTCTGCCCCTTCCTCTGCCTCAGGGTCATCCACAAACAAAGTTGCTCCCTCTTTGAGGACAGAGGCTAATCCCTGGATTTCAAGCTGTCCCAACAGCTTGTACTTCCATAACCCAAAATCCCCCTTTCCATCGAACTTATCCATTTCGAATCTACCTAGGGTTGGCTCCATACTAGATTGTTTGGGTTGTTGGGGTCTATTTACCTAGGGTTCACCTCACTTGACACACACAAGTGACTCAAACAACTACCCAAAGAAATTAATTTTTTTTTTTTTTTATTTTTTTTTATTTTTTTTTTTTTTTTATTTAATTGAATATAATTTTTTTTTTTTTTTTTAAAAAAATTTTCTTTCAATTAAATTCTCCTAAAAAAATAATCCGAAAATCAAACAAAACCGGAAAAGAATTACCCTAAAACCGATCAATTGATTTTAACCGAATAAAATCAATCTAAACCGGAAGTTGACCTAAACCGGAATTTCCTTAACCGGAAATTTTCCTAAACCGGAAATTTTCCTTAACCGGAATTTCCTTAACCGGAAATTTTCCTAAACCGGAAATTTTCCTTAACCGAGATTTAATTTTCTAAACCGGGTTTGATTCTCAGAGCGGTTTACTACCTGCGAATCCTAACCCTAATTTTGCAAACCGAATGTACTCACCTGGTTTACTTACCGTCTCCTTTGGCCGGATGAAATCTGAACGGTTCCGGTTCACCGCCGGGAAAAACTCCACCTGAGTCTGGTGGATTTTCCGGGTTTTCACCTCGATCTGAAGCTACTGTTCAGATCAGAGTTGTTCTTGGCTCAGATCTGAACCGATCTTTTAGATCGCGACAACTTTCAGCTCAAATCCGAGCTGATCTTTCAGATCTCAGCCAATCTTGGTTCAGATCTTTTCGGATCTGAACCGATTCGAACCTCCACCGAGTTAGGTTTCAAACGCGAAACCTTACCCCCAGATCTTTCCAGATCTGAACCAGATCTGCGAGTTACCTCACAGATCTGAGTCACAACCGAGTTAGGGTTTCTGACTCGAAACCCTAGCCCTTAGATCCGAGAGTCTCCGATTCACCGAGACTCTCTTTTCTTCACGATTCAAGATCGCGACTCACAGAAGGAAGAGATCTTTCCGATCTGTGATTTTCTTGGACTTTTCCGGCCAATAGACGGTTACCGGTGATATCCTGGGCTCTGATACCACTTGTAACCGTTTGCCGTTTCGATTTGTGCTCTCGTTTCTCACCTCACTCAGCTCACAGAAACACGATTTGAACCGATAGAAATAAAACCTAGATCTATCGCATGCAACAAGAAAAGAAGATTGGACACGGGAATTTTATAGAGTTCCCCGATAACTCAGGTACATCTCTCTTCAGGGTGTGAGCCTGGAATTCACTAATATCCGGTGAGAAGTTTTCTGTTACAACGGCGATTCACCGAGAGAGCAAATCGGCAGCACCTCTCTGAAAATCGCAAACGAGAAAACAACCGAAAAGAAAACACTCGACTGCGCTAGGGTTGTGAAAAACAACCCTTTTATACTTTCGCAGATCGGGCCCTTAATGGGTCAATTAAAATTGCCCAAGCCCACTTAACCAAAACGCGCCGTTTTGGATCAAGCCCAGAGTTTTGATCCATTAGTTCACAATATATATATATACCACCAAAAAGCTATGAGTTGACATGCATCCAAGTTATCTTAAAGGTAATGAGTTAAACAAGTAAGAAATAAACCTGGGCGTTCTTAGGGATGAGGAAACCGAGGACTTGGACATCTACTTCTGTGCTTCGTGAGATCAAAGGAGCTGGAGGATGCAAACGAAGAGTCTCTTTAACAATTGCTTGTAAGTAAGGCATCCTCGAGATATCCGATTCCTGAACGACACCGTTTTCGCCTATCACTTGCCGTATCTCACTTTGAGCTTTGATCATCTTCTCAGAGTTACGGATTAACTCCGCCATCACCCACTCCATTGTACTAGAGTTTGTATCTGTGCCCCCAATATACATATCCTGTCACAAGAAGAGGTTAATTGATCATACTGCAGCCCAGTTATATCACAATTGCAAAAGTTTATTTATGCAAAACTTACGAGTAGCAAGTGTTTGATATCAATTATGGTGACTTCTGTTTCGGTTTGTTGTGTAAGATCCAGAAGATAATCTAATATATCGATATTCGAAGCCTCTCTGGGCTCTGTCTCTTTCTGAGACAATCTCTTGGCCATCCGAGCATCAATAAATTCTTGGAAAACTTTAAATAATTTATCCATGTAAAGTGCCGCTTCTTTTCGGCTACCGTTAACTTCAAGAAACCTCAGAACCCGGAAATAGTCTCCTACGTTGGGTCCCCCAGTGTTCTTCATCAGGTTAATCATAGTGTCGTAGAATTCGAAAGACGACGAGCTAGGGTCATACGTGGCCAAATCTACAGAAAACAGAGCATTTGAGATGATGTTGAAAGCTATGATGAAGCTAGCACGAGCCATGTCAATAGCTTCTCCTCTCTGGCAAAATTGGTTTGCTAAGCTCACAAGTTCCTCCACTTTTCTCATCCTTAAAGATTGTACAGCGTTTAAGGTTTGCGGCGATAACAAGGTTTTCACTATTGTTTTCTTCAGAAACCTGAAGATCCATACAAACAGAGCTAGTATAGAACAATTATTATGTTTTTTATTCATATCATTTAAGACTTTTTTTATTTTTGAACTATTCGGTTTAGCTTCAGGTTTAGCTTTTTTGATTTCTTGGATGAAAACGTAAAAATTACTTTACCTAAATTATGATGGTGTTTGGAAGATTTTTACGGTTATGAAAAAAGAGAATATATATTGAAAGTAATGAACTTTTTATTAACTTGATTGTATTACACTCAAAAACTTGATGATGTGAAGACTAGACTCGATCTCTATTTATACATAACGAAAAGACACAATTTGAAACAACGCGACTTTTTACTTGAAAAGACGCGACTCTATACTTGAAAGGACACGACTCTTTACTTGAAAGGACACGACTCTTTACTTGAAAGGTCACAACTATTTGTGTTGAACCAACACGACTGTATAAGTGAAAAGACACAACTTTACGAATTGATAATTCGTGACTCTTAATTATTAACTAACTTATATAAATGTGACTTTATATTATACGAGATTTGATTATACTTTAACACTCCCCCTTAATCATATCTCGGCTTCACTCCAAGCTTTCTTCTAAGATCTTCAAATCTTGAAACGTTTAATGCCTTTGTGAAAATATCTGCGAGTTGATCTTCGCCTTTGCAATACTCTAGTTGAATGAGTCCTTTGTGCTCGGCTTCACGTACAAAATGATACTTGATCTCTATGTGTTTTGTTCTTCTATATTGTACCGGATTCCTTCCAATTGCTATTGCCGACTTGTTGTCACATAAGATGGGGATGCCTTCTTTAAACTTTAGTCCAAAATCCTCCAAAAGTCTTTGTAACCATATGGCTTGGTTTGTCGCTGCACATACGGCGATATACTCTGCCTCTGCCGTTGATTGAGCCACTGTTTGTTGTTTACTTGACTGCCAACAAAACATAGCCGATCCAAGACTAAAAGCATAACCTGATGTGCTTTTCTTATCTTCGGTAGAACCACCCCAATCGCTGTTCGAGTAGCCTATTAATCTTGGTGTCTCCACGCTTGTAAAAAATACTCCAAAATTTAACGTTTCTTTGACGTATCTTAACACCCTTTTGGCTTCTTGATAGTGCTTCACACGGGGTGATGACATGTATCTTGAGAGATAGGAGCTTGCGTACATTAGATCAGATCTTGATGCACATAAATATAAGAGCCCTCCAATAATGCTCCTATACTTAGTCGGATCTCCAAATTCCTTGTCATCTTCTACTGCTTTTCCTTGTTGTGTAAGTGGAGTGCTTACACTCTTGCTTTCTTTCATTCCAAACTTATTAATAAGTTTGTTTGCATATTTTTCTTGTGAAAGAAAAATACCGTGATCATCTTGAATTATTTGCATCCCAAGAAAATAATTCAACAATCCAAGATCCATCATCTCGAATTCATTCTTCATATTTTCCTTGAATGTATTGATGAGATGAACATTGCTCCCTGTGATGATGATATCATCAACGTATAAGCTAACGATCAACAAATCTTTTCCTTGCTTCATAATATAAAAAGCCGCATCATTCATACTTCTTTCAAAACCGTTTTGAATGAAGTATGAGTCTATTCTTCCATACCATGCCTGTGGGGCTTGCTTCACACCATATAAGGCTTTGTATAGCCTTAACACCTTTTTTTCCTTTTTTTCAATCACAAAACCAGGTGGTTGTGTGACATAAACCTCTTCTTTTAGTTCTCCATTTAAAAAGGCTGACTTGACGTCCATTTGATACAATCTCCACTTCATTTGAGCCGCATATGCAAGTATGACTCGTATTGTATCATGTCTTGATACTGGGGCAAATGTCTCAAGATAGTCAACTCCATATTCTTGAGAAAAACCTCTTGCAACTAGTCTCGCCTTGTGTTTAATAGGATTGCCGCTTGCATCCGTCTTGATCTTATAGATCCACTTCACGCTTGTTACATTTTTCTTCTCCGGCTTGTCTACTAGTTTCCATGTCTTGTTCTTCTCAATCATTTTTATTTCCTCATTCATGGCTTTTCTCCACTCTTTACTGCCACAAGCTTCATTGTAAGTTTGTGGTTCTTCATGTGCGAGAAGGCAAGCTTCTATTATTTGAGCCACTTCTTCAACCTCCACTCTTGGTGCTATTCGCATGATTTCACTTATTGACTTGTATTTCTTTGGTGGTTCAGAAGTTTCTCCTTCTTCATTGTTATCATGGTCACCATCTTGAAAAGAAACAGGGCTGGAGATTTTTTAGGTTTGATCTCTTGATTCTTGTAGGTCATTCATAGATAAAACAACAGTCTTCTTGACTTTTTCTTTTCTATCCCAATCCCACTTCTTATTTTCTTCAAACTCAGCATCTCTTGATACTTCAATCTTCTCGTTCTCCAAGATGAGAACTCTATAGCCTTTGGATTGATTGCTATAGCCGATAAGGATTCTACGCTTTGACTTAGCGTCTAATTTTCTCCTTTTTTGATCGGCAATATGCACGTAGCATATGCTCCCAAATATTTTCAAGTGTGATACATTTGGCTTGTGTCCACCCCACTTCTCTATAGGTGTCACATCATCTTCAATTGCCTTTGATAAGACGGTTTTGTAAGTAAGCCGCGGTGTATACCGCTTCTGCCCATAACTTAAGCGGTAAGCCTTGCTCAACAAGCATTGTTCTCGCCATCTCCACCAAGGATCTATTCTTGCGTTCTGCTGCACCATTTTGTTGTGGTGAATAAGGCAATGTAACTTGCCTATTGATTCCTTTTTCTTCACAAAAATGGTTGAATTCTTGTGAAGTGAACTCACCACCTCCATCAGATCTTAACGTCTTGATGGTACAATCTGATTGTTTTTCGATCATCGCTTTGAACTTCTTGAACATTAAGAAGGTCTCAGATTTTTGTTTTAGGAAGTATACCCAACACATGTGAGTATAGTCATCCAAAAACAACAGAAAGTAACGGCTTCCATCAAGCGATTTGTGTTGCATCGGTCCACATATATCCGTATGCACAATCTCAAGCTTTTCTCTTGTCTTAGTTTGAGATTCTTTTGGAAAACTTTTGCGTGATTGCTTTCCAAGATTACATGCCTCACATACTTTCTTGTTGACTTTAAACTTTGGTAACCCATTTACCAAATTTTTGTCTTGCATTTGTTGCAACCGTGTGTTGCCCACATGACCAAGTCTCTTGTGCCATGTTTCCATTTCCTCTTGCTCACTTGTATTCATAGCTTCTTCTTGTACTGAACTTAACTTGATTCTGAAGCTCTTTTGAGTCATTGGAATATCCATAATCTTTTTGCCATTTACATCTACAATGATGCATTTCTTGTCTTTAAAACATACTTGATAGCCATTTGAAATAATTTGAGGAACATTCAATAAATTTTTCTCCAAACTAGGCACTAAGAAAACGTTTTTGATGACTTTCTTGCCGTAACTTGTTATGACGGTAATATCTCCTTTACCGGCTGTCATTACTATTTCTCTGTTTCCGACTTTGATCAGAACCTTGATACTTTTATCGATCTTAGAAAAGTATCTCTCGTCTTTCGTCATATGATTAGTGCATCCACTGTCTACTAACCAAATGTCTTCTCTTAATGTTGTTATTGCTTCTTCACTTGCATTAAACAACATGTGGTCTTCACCCAAGTCTTCCTCTTCGAGACTTACATGCGCTCTTTCATTTTTCTTTGAGTGACACACATTTGAGTAGTGGCCAATTTTACCACAATTGTAACACTCCTTTTTACTTCTTTTATTCTTTTCATGATTGTTTTCTTTCGGTTTCTTCCAACACTCGTTTTCGGTGTGATTGCTTTTCTGGCAAAACTCACACCACTTCTTGTCTTGAATAACACGTCTCTTGGTGTTATCTTGTTTGAAACCGGATTTGGTTCCTTTTGAACGAGCATTAAATGCTCCTTCATTAGTGTTTTCTTCTCTTGCAGCCATTCTTGCTTCATGTGCTTTCAAAATACTGATTAGCTCTATCATTGTTAGTGAAGTCAAATCACGAGTTTGCTCCAAAACGCTAACAATGCTATCGAACTTGGCTGGGAGAGAGATGAGTATCTTCTGTATGAGTTGATAGTTGGTTTTCTTCTCGCCATGATAAGTTAATTGATTGTCCAAAACAATTAACTTATCGGTGAATGTCTTAATATCTTCGTTATAATACATCTTTAGATTTTCGTACTCCCTACGCAACGATTGAAGTTTAACCAATCGGACTTGAGGAGAACCTTGATACTCATCCTTCAATACGTCCCATGCCTCTTTTGATGTTGATGATGCCGCAATGCGTGAGAATATTTGATCAGTCATGACAGTTTGCAAAATTTGCAATGCCATCGTATCATTTGACATCGCTTCTTTTCTAAGTGATTTTGCCCTTGCTGTTTCAGGGGTTTCTTGTTCTTGTACCGGTTCGACCGGCACGCCTTCTTCAACCACGGACCATAATTTTCTAGTCCTTAGAATGGTTGCCATATTAATGCTCCAGAATTCGTACTTCTCCCTATCGAATATAGGGATCACTTGATGTGAAGAGCCTTGCATAGTCTCAGCTTATTTTGCGATTAACTTATGCGATATCTTCTTGTTGCTTTTGTTTTTGCGATGAGTTGTAAACTAGTGTTTTCTCTTTTGTCCTCTTCAATCGTAAAGCTCTGATACCATGTTGGTGTTTGGAAGATTTTTACAGTTATGAAAAAAGAGAATATATATTGAAAGTAATGAACTTTTTATTAACTTGATTGTATTACACTCAAAAACTTGATGATTGTGAAGACTAGACTCGATCTCTATTTATACATAACGAAAAGACACAATTTGAAGCAACGCGACTTTTTACTTGAAAATACGCGACTCTATACTGGAAAGGACACGACTCTTTACTTGAAAGGAGACGACTCTTTATTTGAAAGGACACGACTCTTTATTTGAAAGGTCACAACTATTTGTGTTGAACCAACACGACTGTATAAGTGAAAAGACACAACTTTACGAATTGATAATTCGTGACTCTTAATTATTAACTAACTTATATGAATGTGACTTTATATTATACGAGATTTGATTATATTTTAACAAATTAAAGTTTGGTTTATTTTTTCGCTGGTTTATAAAAATGATTCCAAGCACAAAGAGAGCGCTTTATGTTAGATAGAGTTGATACCTCCAATGAGCCGACGGAGGAATCCAGGCCAAGGAATGTTGATGATGATCAAGGGCTCGCATCCGGTCGCTAACGGCTCGAGCGGACATGACATGGTCGTGTTTTTTAAGCCCCTCTTTTACTGCTTCTGGTGAAGATAGAACCACTGCGGTTATCCTTCCAAGCTTCAAACTCATTACAGGTCCGTACGTTTTCGAAAGGGCAGCAAGTGAAATATAAGGACTGGATCCGAGTTGGAATAAGTTTCCGACCAATGGCAGTCCAGAAGGACCCAGTGGAAGTGAACCTCGGGCGCTGCAGCCACCGAAACCCGTCCGCTTTTTTGCGATGGTGAAGGAGAAAAGGAAGAAACTTAAGAGAAATCAGAGGACCAGAGTCATGGTCGGATATAGTGAGAGTTCCATTTGCACGACCGTCTTTTTTCTTTCTTGTCCTCTTCTTCTTGCATGAAGAGTTGGAGAATGCCTTTAAACACAACTCAATATATATTAGTTCACTTATATTCATATCTTTAAGTCATTCTATCGATTGTTTTTTCAATTGTCGTCTCATGAATTAACTTAAGCTTTAAAGATATTCACAAACTTGGTGAAGCAAGATTTCAAAAATGTCACGAAGATCGGTATTGCTTGCTTCATGTTTCTGTTTTTGCTAATAACACCTAGAACTAACAGAATTCTAAAATTTGTTTCTTATCATTGTCATGCACACATGTGGAAAGTTGGAAACTTAATTAATTACTTACCTAATTACTGCCATACGTGGAAATTTTATGGTTCAATCCTTCTTAACTTTATAATAACTTAAAGAAGATACAAATAACCGATTAAGTGTACAATATGAATATTGTTTGAATAAGGAAATTGGTTTATTTTTTCGCTGGTTTATAAAATTTACTTGGCCGAAGTGTTACTTTGCTAAAAGTATATATTCTGACCAGAAAAAATATATTTGTTCCCAACTTTCGACAAAACCTAGCTAACCTCTAGTTCTTTGAGCTCAACAGTTTCTGGATAGGTGTAATTTAAAATTTTTATCTCTAAAATTTACATCTATTAAATCTAAATTATCTAAAATATAAGATTAGACATTATATTTTTTATAGATTTGATTTTTCTGTAACTAATGGAGTGGTGCTTGTGAAAGTGATACTTGCTTAGGTATAGATTCTTGTCATTGGTTAAAAGCCACCATATGCTCGTTTTAGGTGTGTTTTTGCTTTTGTTTGGAGAGAAGTTTTGTAAACTAGCTGTAGTGAGCTCAAAGATAATGGTTGGAACCAGCTTTTTTTTTAACTGTTTTGGGTCTGAAAACGGCATTCTTTTTCCAAAGCCACATGTGATGTCACAAAGTTGCAAAAGAGTTCTCCCAAATTTTTTTGTAGTACTTTGTGTTCACCGAAACACTATATGCACTGATTGATCTGAAAAATTTGAAAATTGGTTTTGGAATGCAATCGTTTGCAATAATATCTAGACAAATTAAGCTCGAGAGTTTTGTTTTGATGATCACCTTGACTGAATTTGTCCTTGCTCAGTTTTTGTTTCTTTTGTTGAATTCGATCTTTGGTTTTCCGTTTTGCATACTCGTGTTTATTTCTTCCATGTTGTTTTTTATATCAATGTAAACTTCTATAAATCGAAAAACAAAGTACAAATACATTGATATATACAAAAAAACAATAGAACATTTACAACATTAAATTTATGTAACGGTGGTGACGTCAAAAACAAAACCCACTCATTGTTTCTTCTTCCTCTCATTTTCTTTTTGAAAAAAATACAATAAAAGTACATCTGAATCTGCAAAAAGACTTTGTGTTTGTCGCTTTTCTTTCTGCCTTTTTATATTTTCCATAGATTCCCTTTTCGAGTTTCTAACGATGTTACAAAAGTCAAATCACTTATTACACTTTCACTCACTCATCACTAATGAAAAAAAATATTTATAGTACTTTTTGAACAATTTTTTTTATCATATTCCATTATTATTTTGAAAAAGTTTCTGTTTTTTAAATTTAAATCATATGAAATGCAAAAAAATATATGTATTTAGTACAATTGCAAGTTTTAACCAAATGATGACAAAAGATTAAGGCAGTAATGTGATGGGATGTTAGAATTTTTCAAATAAAACATTAAAGTGATTAAGGAATAATTGAGAATGCCTATGGAGAGGAATAAGTAGTCAACATATACTTCAAATGGTTCTATGATGCATTTCTAAATTCATATGGCCATATCATTAATTTTGGAATTTAATATAGTTTTAAGGTTAGTTGCCCTTTATCTAAACAGAAATATTCAAACAGTTTGGAAACACATTCCAAAGTTATGTCAAACTTAACAGTGAATTTTTCTAACTATTCATGTTACTTTTTGTAAATACTATGTGGAGATCATCATATAGCATTGACTTTTTACCTTTTTCGAGATGATGGCAGCGAGTGACTCCAAATTGGGGTAATATCTTTATTTCGTACAACAGTAATACTTTAATCACATACTGTTTTATGTGGTAATAGCACCTTTAATTATTTTAAAATTAGTGAGTTGTGAGAAATTCACTCAACATTATTTAAAGATGCTTTAACCGAGCGAGCATGACTTGTGTGTGTGGATTTTGGTAAAAGTTTTAAAATTGGGTAAATGTAAAACCAAAACAAATCAAACAGAACCACATGCGTAGAGGAGTCCGACCAAAGCGATAAAGGATGTAAATAAAAAGGTCAAAATCCCGTCAACCGAAAAACGGCCGGAACATTGCCTCTTATCTCTGACGTCAGCAACACGTTTGCAAATTACATATATGATTTTACAAAATATCTATAATTATATTTGGCCAATTAAAAGAGGTGTAAACAGTTTTTGTTTGTTTTAAGACAAAAATCTGACTTATAAATCAGCTATTTAGTTGAATAATCTTTAGCCTAAACTGCTGATTAATTACCACATGGCTTAGTCGATCCAACATATCTGCATCGAGTTGTTTAACCATTGGTCTATCTAATTAATTAGTTAATCGACTGATTAGTCTTAATCACGGGTTAGCTCCAACCACATTCACATGACGTTAACGTGTCTATCCACGCGCTTCTTAAAAGGCGAGTGGTGTTGACTTCACCATCGCTTCCTAATTAAATCTCGTGGGTCCCTTTCAAACTGAAAATCCGAAATCCCTCGTGAATCCCATTCCTCACGCGCCTTGAGAACCACGTGTTTCATCACGCTCCCTCGTTAAAATCTCACGACTCGGTGACTATTTCACCGGTTCTTTACTAAACGACATAATCAATTAATATCTCACATGACTGTCACATTTTACGGTCACAATCTCCCATTTATTATTCTTTGACACGTCACCGTAAGCAATAACACACACTCTCTCTCTCTTATCCTCAATTAAATATTAATTTTTTGAATAAGAAAAATAAACAATTAAGTTATTCTCTGAATTTACCTACGCGAGTGAGTAGCTGAAGAAAATTAAAAACTTTAATTTAATTTTGTCAGTTGGAACTTATCATCTTACCTTCTTCTATGGAAACTCCGGTTTAAATGAGACTTTTTTACTTCTATAGTAACGAAAATGCCATCTCGCCACTCTCCACCGGATGTCCCTCCGCTTCCGCCGTTGCCAACGACGGCGGTTAGCTACGGTCATCACCGTTTCCAGACTCTTCCATTTATTATCGCCGGTTCTCTAACCTTAACCGGAGGTCTACTCATCCTCTTCACTGTACTTTTATACCGGCGACTTTACCGAAACCGTACGGCTCCGTCAGATCTTATCTCCAACTCTCCTCAACACTACCAGTGTCGCCGATTCTCTTACACTCAGCTCCGCCGCGCTACAAACTCATTCTCCGAGTCGTCTCAGCTCGGCCACGGCGGATTCGGCTCGGTCTATAAAGCTGATCTCCCGAATGGCAATTCCCTCGCGGTAAAAGTCATGGATTCCTCAGCTGGGTCTTTACAAGGCGAGCGTGAGTTTCACAACGAGCTTTCTCTCTCCTCACACCTAATCAGCTCGCCTCATGTCGTCTCTCTTCTCGGTTTCTCCTCCGATCGTCGTGGCCGGAGACTTATCCTTGTCTATGAGCTCATGGCTAATCGTAGTTTACAGGACGCGCTGTTGGATCGAAAATGTGAGGAACTTATGGATTGGAACAAGAGATTTGAGATTGCAACAGATATCGCAAAGGGGATCGAGTTTCTTCACCACTGTTGCGACCCATCCATCATCCATGGAGATATTAAGCCCAGTAATATCCTTCTTGATTCTGATTTTAAAGCCAAAATTGGAGATTTTGGTCTCGCGAGGGTAAAGTCTGAGGATTTAGTTAGTGGTAACGATACTAGGATTCTGATTGAGGAAGAAGAGAAGAGGAAAGATATTGCTGAAGATAACGGATCAATTCTAGAGGAGACTGAGAGTGTGATTACAGTGTTCGAAGAGGGTAATGCTGTTAATCTGTCGCCGGAGACTTGTTGTGCAATTAGCGTCTTGACAGAGACGAGAGCGTCTCCGGATGCGGCATCGGGACTTTCGCCGGAAAATTGTGCAATTAGCGTCTTGACTGCGGAGTCAGGAGCAACTCCGGAGCCGGTGTCGATACATTCGCCGGAGAATTGTGCATTCAGCGTCTTGACGGCGTCTCCAGGAGCGGCATCGGGATTATCGCCAGAGTTGAGTTTGGAGAAAGGAAGTGTTTCGGAGAGCTGTTTGGAGCAAATGAGTGTGGAGAGTAGTAAGCAAAAAGTGGGTTCGAAGAGAGATTGGTGGTGGAAACAGGACAATAATGATGGAAACAGGGGAGGGATTGAATCAGGGAGTGTAAAGGATTACGTGATGGAATGGATTGGGAGTGAGATAAAGAAAGAGAGTAACAACAACAAGGAATGGATCAAAAATGGTGATGGGTCATCATCAGTCTCTAAGAAGAAGAAGAAAGAGAAGAGAAAGCCTAGAGAATGGTGGAAAGAAGAGTTTTGTGAAGAGCTAACTAGAAAGAAGAGGAAAAAGAAGAAGAAGAAAAGAGGGTTAAGCTCAATCTCAAGCATTGACTCTTGGTTTCACAGAGACGATGATGCTTCCTCTGTTCATGCGCAGACTCATAACCCTACCAAGAGGAAAAAGAGGAATAGTATAGATTGGTGGGTAGATGGGTTAAGCGGCGAGCTAAAATCAGTCATTAGTAAAAAAAACAGTCAGGATTCTGGTTTGTGGTATGATGTGAATGTTCAGAAGAGCGGTGGAGTGAGCAGCACGCCCAGTATGAGAGGTACGGTGTGTTACATTGCACCAGAATGTGGCGGTGGAGGTGTCTTGTCTGAGAAATGTGATGTCTATAGTTTTGGGGTTCTGCTTTTGGTTCTTGTATCAGGGAGACGGCCACTGCAGGTGACTGCATCCCCTATGTCGGACTTTGAAAGGGCTAATTTGATATCATGGACTAAACAATTGGCTTGTAGTGGTAAACTGTTGGAGTTAGTTGATAAGTCTATACATTCTTTGGAGAAAGAGCAGGCGGTTCTTTGTATTACTATTGCATTGTTGTGCCTGCAAAGATCTCCAGTTAAGAGACCAACGATGAAGGAGATTGTTGAGATGCTTTCGGGTGTGGCTGAGCCACCACATTTGCCGTTTGAGTTCTCACCCTCGCCTCCTATGGGTTTTCCGTTTAAGTCAAGGAAAAAAGCACGGTGAAGTCTGGGTTTGGTTTTGAGCTCAGTCAATTGTAGCTTTTTCCGGTTCAAACCCTAAACCAATTCCAAGTTGTAGAAACTGTTTGATTCCATAACATTAGATTCTTGCAAATATTTATGAAGATCTAATTGCTTAACATTTGAGCTTAGACACTAATAAAATTCCAGTTTGCATCAAAAGCATGATCACGATTAGAGTTTAATTGCTTTTTCTTTTTGCTGAATTCTATGCACAAGACTAGATGGACCCTGATTTAAAATTGTTTGCCATCATTGTCTTCCCGCTGTATGAAAAGAAGGGTATGGGACAAGTTTGCTTTCTTGTTCCCTAGACTCGTCTTAACAATTTCCATGAACTTTGTTGTACATCACATTTAAAGGTTATTACTTTAAGAGACCTCTGCAAGTGTTCCCATGATTCAAATTCAAAAAATTACAAAGCATTCGTCTTAAAATTCTGTAACGATTACATTTTAAAACAAACAATCGAACCTTACATATCTTAAAGCGGTCTGCCTTGGTGTGTCGACTGCCTATGAGGCCGGCCTGAGGAGTTAGCGTACATAGTTCTTCTAAGTTCTAAAACACATTTTTGAGTCGAACAAAACATTTGAATTATTTACATGGTACAACATAAGAATACGACTCATTAGGCAAGGAAAAAAGAGGTTGTTATTTGGTGAATCCACATTAAACGTTTGGGTCGGCTTTTATGGCACACGGATATATTAGCCGTTATGTTTGGTTTGCTTCAACGATTGGAGTCAATGTAAGAGATTCTAATACATTGTACACCGTCCAATTTAAGCCACTAATAATGGAGAGATAAATGCAAATCCAACTGCACTTTGAATGAAAAGATTGATCTTTTCAACCTTTCATTTCCTTAGTTTCCCAATTCTTCTTCATAATCACACAATCCACTACATAAACATACCTCCATCTCTCTCATTCTCTCTCAAGCATCCATGGAAGCTCCAGCATCAAGCGACCCATTCAAGTTTCTCAACATTACACTTAATTCAGATGGATCGCTCACCAGACACCGTGATTTCCCCAAAACCCCCACGACGGAGCAATCCAAAGACATCCCTTTAAACCCAAACAACAACACATTTATCCGAATCTTCAAGCCCCGGAATATTCCGCCGGAAACCAAACTCCCAATCCTCGTCTACTTCCATGGCGGCGGATTTATCCTATACAGCGCCGCCTCCGCTCCTTTCCATGAATCCTGCACCAAAATGGCCGATCGTCTTCAAACCCTTATTCTCTCTGTCGACTACCGTCTAGCTCCAGAACACCGTCTCCCTGCGGCGTACGACGACGCCGTTGAAGCAATCTTATGGCTGCGCGATCAAGCTCGCGCGGCAATCAATGGCGGGGAATGCGACATGTGGTTAAAAGACGGCGTCGATTTCTCAAAATGCTTCGTAATGGGATCTAGCTCCGGTGGAAATATCGTCTACAACGTCGCGTTGCGTGTCGTAGATACAGATCTGTCACCGATTAAGATCCAAGGGCTGATAATGAATCAAGCTTTCTTCGGTGGGGTTGAGCCGTCGGATTCAGAGGCACGGCTAAAAGACGATAAGATCTGTCCATTAACAGCAACTCACTTGTTGTGGTCGCTTTGTTTACCAGACGGTGCAGATCGCGACCACGTGTACAGCAACCCGATCAAGAGCAGTGGGCCTCAGGAAAAAGAGAAGATGGGACGTTTTCCGTCGACTCTGATTAACGGTTACGGCGGGGATCCGTTAGTGGATCGTCAGAGACACGTGGCGGAGATGTTGAAGGCACACGGAGTGCACGTGGAAACGAGGTTTGATAAAGATGGGTTTCATGCTTGTGAATTGTTTGATGCGAACAAAGCTAAGGCTTTATACGACACCGTTGCGGCCTTTATGGAGAGTTGTTCATCAACTGGTCCATCGTCGAACATGTAGTAGTCTGATCTACTAATGTCTTATTAATCATATAGTCAGTACTTTGTTCTAAATGTGTAATAAAGACTTCAGTTCATAATATGTGTCGCAAAATGTATTTGCATCCTTGCTTTGTGTCTATCGAAATATGTAAACCCGATAAATAATAATAGTGGACGTATGTAAACCATCCAAATATGTAAACCATCCAATTTACATAATTGCTTTAGATATTGCATAATCGTTTGTTAATTTACTTGACCTCTCTAAAAAATCCAATATAATATTTTTTGGCACGTTTTTAGTGAAAAGTAAAGAAATATACAAGAAATTTATGTTATAACTGTTAAAATTATATATAAAATCTGAATACTAAAAGAAAAACATAATTATCGTTAAAATTAAATAGCCTTGCCCTGCATGCAAATTTATAGAGATTAAGGAAACCAAAATTTGACGGTGTTTAGGTATTTGAATAGTTTCTTTCTGTGTTTAGGTTAGTCGTGCAAATACACTAGCTAATGTGGAACATCATTCCTCATTAAGATAAAATATCAAAACATTCTTGAATTGGTCAATATTGTTAAACTTAAAAGGAGCAAAATCATGACCGCATATTAATCCGTGCATTCATCTTCATCACAAATTTAACCTTATTATACAGATAAAAGAGACACACAATAACAACAACCAAAAAAAAAACTCCAAACATTTTGTAATCAAAGTTTATCACTAACTAACCGACGCTTAATCAACGTAATTAACAAATAACATGTCACGTGACTCTCGTCCCGCATTTGATCCATACAAACACCTCAACATCACAATTAACCCCGATGGCTCTTGCACGCGCCACTTCGTCTTTCCTACGGTCAATCCCGACCCGGACCCATCCCCGGGAAAACTCGCCGCCTCTAAAGACGTCACCATTAACCACGAAACCGGCGTAACCGTACGGATTTTCCGACCAACCAATCTCCCTTCCAACGATAACGCCGTCGCTCGTCTCCCGATCATCATCCATCTCCACGGCTCCGCTTGGGTCCTATACCCCGCCAATTCCCCCGCGAATAACCGTGGTTGCTCTCAGATGGCCAGCGAACTAACGGTGATTATGGTCTCCGTTAACTACCGTTTAACTCCTGAGCATAGACTCCCAGCTCAATACGACGACGCACTAGACGCTCTGCTTTGGGTCAAACAACAGTCCGTTGACTCAACTAACGGCGAGCCTTGGCTTAGAGACTACGCCGATTTCTCACGGTGTTACATCTGCGGCTCGAGTAACGGCGCTAACATCGCTTTCCAATTGGCGCTCAAATCGTTAGACCACGATCTAACGCCGTTAAAAATCGACGGGTGCGTGTTTTACCAACCGCTATACGGCGGTAAAACGAGGACGAAATCGGAGCTGAGAAATTTCGCCGATCCTTTAATGCCGGTGCCGGCAATTGACACCTTGTGGGAGTTATCTTTGCCAGAAGGTGTTGATCGTGATCACAGGTACTGTAATCCGATAGGCTATTTGCCGCAAAAGGAGAAAGTGGGACGTTTGGGACGGTGTTTGGTGATCGGTTACGGCGGAGATACGGCAGTTGATCGGCAACAAGACTTCGTGAATTTGTTGGTAACCGCTGGAGTTAGGGTTGAAGCCAGGTTTGACGATGCCGGCTTCCATGGAATCGAGCTCGTTGATCCACGGCGTGCCGTCGCTCTTCTTAATATGATTAGAGATTTTATCAATTAAGTGTTCTTGCCAAGTCATTATTTCATCTCATTTTTTTCCCATAGAACATTGTTACTTCTTATTGTCGAATTAAACATAGGATTATTTTTATAAAATATATTAATGTAAAGTGTGATTTTTTTATCAATCGAATAATTACATGGAATCCTAGTTATGTTCACTCATTCAACCTTATTCCGTCAAATTATTGTCCTAGAAATCGCAAAGTGGTTATGTGATCTTGCATGATTTTATCAATCACACAATTTTTTCTTTTTTTTTTACAGTTTAAAGCAACAGAAATTTATGGTAGCTAGTTTTTCGGCAAATCCATTGATCAAATATTCATAAATTAACCTAATTCAATTCGAACGGTGAAGATATTATGTGCGAGAGCCATATCTTAAAAATATAAAGCACACACATGACTTCATGAGATCGTTACATTTTGAGAGGTTTTCGCCTTCCCAAAGTCTTGCAAGTTATTTCACTTATCTCTCTCCTCCATGGCGGACGGTGGGACTGACTCTCCAGCTCCACCATCGGAAAACGGCGGAGAATTTCTGCTATCTCTTTTGCACAGAAGACCTTACCAACAGAACAACAACAATCCTATGACCAGTCCAGCCGGTCCCCAGCATCAGTCGTTCGCTCTCGATCCGGCCATTGCAGCTGTTGGCCCCACCGTGAATGTCATTTCTCCGTCTAATTGGCCTTCTAACGGTGCTGATCGACCCGGTACGCATACTCCTCCTTGGCCGCTCGCCTTTTCACCTCCTAATATCTCGCCGAATTTGTTAGGGTTTTCTCAATTTCCGCTTAACCCCTTTCCTGCGCACCAATTATTCGACGGTAATCACAGAGTATCAACGGAAGATACTTATAAATTAGGGTTTACTGGAACTGGAAATCACGCAGTCCAGTCTATGGTACAGCAGCAGCCGCCGCAGTCAGAGAAGCTGAAGCTTGTTTTTGGCTCTTTCTCGGGAGATGCGCAAAGCCTTAATGGGAATGTGAACTATGATTCTAATCTTAGTTCTGCCAGACATCATGGACAGCATATGAGGAATCCCCAGTCCGTTGTCCCGAATCCTAATGTGGATCCAAACTTGCCTCAACTTCGGAATCACGATCGTCATGAACACAGAGGAGGTTACAGCGTAAGAGGAAACTTTGGTCCCATTGGAAATAACGGCAAGGGATTCAAGTCTACTTCTACTCCTACTCTTCCTCCTCCCGGCTTTTCAAGTAACCAACTAGTATGGGATAGGGGTATGGGAAGTAAGGATGATGATAGAGGGATGTGTAGTTTCCAGAAAAATCATGATAAAGCAAAGAGCGAGCATTCTAATGTATGGGATAAGAGTGTTGATTTAAGTGCTGAGGTTGATAGATTAAGGAGATTATCTATCCAGAATGAGAGCAGGCTCAATCTTAGTCATCAAATTGATCATCCTGGACCACATATGGGTACAAAACTACATTCGGTTTCGGCAGCTGATGCTGAGGACGCCTTTTCAATGTTGAATAAGGAAACTCGTGGTGGAGGTCAATATAAGGAAGAACTGGGGCAGTCCAGTAAGGAAAAGAGGGAAGGCAATGGAGAGTTTGGCCCTGGTTATGACGAAAGTGAAGATTTTGGAGAGGATATTGTTGAGTCTTTATTGCTTGAAGATGAAACTGACGATAAGGATGCCAAAGATGGGAAGAAGAATAGTCGGACATCTCGTGAGAAGGTAAGTTTCAGTCTGTGTTAAGTGTGTAAGATAGGATATAGCCGAATCACCAGCTTTAATTGACTACTAAGACTTGTTGGAAACATTCAATGATGGTGTTTGGCTCTATGTAATATATCCAAATTTAGAAAGGCGGCTTTTTCTTTGGTTGGAATATTGTCTTAGATGGGGTTTTGTGATCAGGAATCGAGAATGGATAGTCGGGGTCAGTGGCTGCTTAGCCAAAAGTTAAGAATGGCTAAGAGGTATATGGCATGTCGAAGTGACATCCACAGGTATGATCCTCCGTTCATTGCAGTGTACAAATCCCTTATCCCTGCAGAAGAGGAGCTGGAGAAGCAGAAACAACTAATGACGCAGCTAGAGCATCTAGTTGGCAAAGAATGGCCTCAGGCAAAACTGTATCTTTATGGGTCATGTGCTAATTCGTTTGGTTTTCCAAAGAGCGACATTGATGTTTGCCTTGCAGTCAGAGATGATGAAATAAACAAATCTGAGATGTTGTTAAAGCTGGCGGATATTTTGGAATCAGATAATCTCCAAAATGTGCAGGTAAAAATAAATCACCTATATAAACATGTTGATCAGGTACTTAATACCGTTTTTTAGGCTATGAATCTTGTGGTTATATTTTCAATACATGTTTTTCTGTAGGCACTGACACGGGCTAGGGTTCCAATAGTAAAACTTATGGATCCGGTTACTGGGATATCTTGTGATATCTGCATCAACAATGTGTTGGCTGTTGTGAACACAAAGCTACTGCGGGATTATGCACGGATAGATGTGCGTTTGAGGCAGTTGGCTTTCATTGTGAAACATTGGGCAAAATCAAGAAGGGTTAATGAAACTTATCAAGGAACGCTGTCCAGCTACGCGTAAGTTCCTTCATATGAAGTTACTTTTGATAATGCAAAAAATAATCAAAAGACTTTTCTTGTACATGAAATTTTTGCAGGTACGTTCTTATGTGCATTAATTTCTTACAGCAGCGTAGACCGCCAATTCTTCCTTGCTTACAGGTGTGTATAATAATAATATCCTCATGTGTAAGGGAATGAATGTTCTTCTTTTATCGGTGTTTTCAATCTTGTGCAGGAAATGGACCCAACATACTCAGTGCGGGTGGATAATATTCAGTGCTCATATTTTGATAATGTTGAAAAACTCAGTAACTTCGGATCTAGTAATAGGGAGACCATAGCTGAGCTGGTGTGGGGATTTTTCAACTACTGGGCATATGGACACGACTATGCTAATACCGTTGTATCCGTCCGCACTGGTTCAATACTTGGGTAAATTGAAACTCAATTTTTCACTTACAATTTTGTTGAAGCAATGTTAGAGATGAAACATGAAATCTGTGCTGTTGCAGGAAGCGAGAGAAGGACTGGACGAGAAGAGTGGGGAACGATAGGCACCTGATATGCATAGAGGATCCGTTTGAGACGAGCCATGACTTGGGACGGGTTGTGGATAAGTTTAGTATCCGAGTTTTGAGGGAAGAGTTTGAACGAGCTGCAAAGATTATGCATCATGATCCCAACCCATCTGTCAAGCTTTTCGAACCATATCTTCCTATTGATAATAATGGCCATGGCCAAGGCTACAATTTACTTTGAAAGATTGAATCGTATGCTTATGGCTTGTATATGTTTATGGTTAGGTTCCCTCTCGCCATTTCTTTTTGGTTGTTTTGTGTTCTTGCTTGCGATACGACAACAAGTAGTTCTTTATGTTGAAGCTTGTACTGTGTGACCAGAGAAAAAAACGTTATATGAGTTTTTTGGAATGGTTGCCTCGAGGCCTTATAGCCAAATTTCATCATTTCATGCGACTCAAGATGCCAAAAACCATCTGTTTTTTTAGGACAGACACTGTTTAACAAAAAGTAGGCAGATTTTTACTAAACCATTAGTGCAAAGACTAGATCCCAAGATACATAACATGTGTCATAACAAAGTTTGAAATGGGAACAACTATTAATGTGACCTAAATATCACTTAACGAGATACGGAAACCTCCACCCTCCTCCTAGTATATCGCCACATCCAGATAATCTCCAATCTACAACAAAAAAGATCCATCATTGCAGTTATGAGTTTACTTGAGCAAAATATTTTGTTTAAAAATTTACCATATCATCCAGAAGATTATCTTCCGTGTGTTTATCTCTTACCTCAAAATCTAGGTCAGAGAGTGTTTTACTGTCATCTGGTTGTTTTCGGTTTGGATAAGACATCGTCTCCCCAACCTTTATTAATTAACAAAAACAATCACAAAAGGTCAGCATCTTCTTATGGCTTCTTTGGATTCATAAGCAAACATCGCAAAGAACCAAGTAAAATAATCATTAATGATGAATGATTATAGTTATATCATATCTTATCAAAACTGGGAAGGAAAGTAATCTTACCTCTCTCACAACAAAGCGACCGTCCTTGCGTGGATAAACAAACGCAAAAGATAATCTTGCATTCCTTCTCCTTGCTGCTACAGAAACTTCTTTGACCTGAAACACAAACGTGATATTATTATTGTCATTATGAAAATGCCCTCCCCTTTGTATGCTATTTGAAAACCCCAAAATGAGATCATTGGTGAAACAAAGTGAGTCCTTTAGCTGAAATATGTCTTATTTCGGTCCACACAACATTCACCACTATAAGTTCCCTAAAGCAAGTTGATTAAATGTTGTACTTAGCAAACCCGTTGTGTAAATACACACCAGATCTGTTAACTCGCGAAGATTGGCATCTTTCCATGTGTAAATCTGAACTTCATCCTTTGGTTCTTTGCCTCTCACGGCATAATCTTCGTTAGTATGATGACCACCGGTCTACAAAAAAACATCAATTAATTCCTAATTCGAAGTATAATTCAGAAAAAAACAACAAAAAGGAGTAGACCCAAAAAATGCATAAAACTGGCTTTCATGACCAACACTTGCTGACAAACAAAAATTGTTAATTTCTCGAATATGTCAGTGATCAAACTTACATTTATGTCATTCGTAAAATAAAAGGAAGATGAAAGTGATCGCTTTTCGAGAATTTAGTAGAATACAAATAAAAATTCATCAAACATTATGATAATCAGCACCAAACACAAATGGGTTTATGCGACTTCGAACTTAATTTACAATTATCTACAATCAGGAAAATAACAGGAAATAAAATAGGAGAAAATCGCACCTTGGTGAAAACACGAAGAAGCAGGGGACATGTCTGCGACGCGAATGTTAAGAGAAAACAAGGAATCAGTGAACACAATTTAAAACATTGGAAAGAAAGATTCTGCTGAAACCAAGAGAGTGCCTTCCGAACAAAAAGAGAAAAAACCCTAGAAAAGCTAGAAGATTTTTCGCCGGTAGGTGATCAAACAGAAACCTTCTCGCGATCGACAGGTTCGGATTTAGGGCGAGGAGGTTGGTTAACGCCTCTCGGAGGTGGCGGCAAAGGCCTCCCACCACCTTGTCTCCTCGCTGCTTCAGCCATTTCTCACTCTCCTCTCTCTCTCTTTCTCTCACTCTTAAGAAATTGCTCCGATAAAGGTAAATGTTACCGAGAGAGATCGGATAGCTTTAGGCCCATAATTATCCACTAATGGGCCTTTTGTACATAGTCTTGGACCTTTAAAACTTCATTGTCAAAGGCCCTTTTATAATTTATTTACATAACATTTCAATGTTTTAAAAGCATTATCATTAGTTCCAAAGTCGGATTTTTTATTTTATTTTTACTAAACATTCAACTTTTGACATATTAATTTACGAGACAACACTTCTTTTCTGATAAAGGGTAAAACAATATATATATAATCTTATTTTCATATGTCCTTTTGCTTCATTCTTATTATAGTAAAATGTAAAAAGAAGAAGAAAATGGGGTCATTGAATGTTTTGATTTGTCAAGAGAGCGTAATATTCAGACGATAAGGCGAAATGACCCCACATCGCACATGAAAGAGCAGTGCTATTTTCCACAAGAATCTGAGAATATTTAATTTTTCAATGCTGAGTAAAGATATTAATTACTATATAGTGAAAAAGTGTGAAATTATAAAGACGAACCCTTTCCGTATTTGGCATGCCCCTAACCACCACCACCACCACCACTTCTTTGCCTCTTTTTCTTAACGTCAAATAACATTCACTATTTCTTTTTAATTTTTAATATATATTTTACTTCGTTTATGATATATTTATTCAAACATGGCTAGTTTTTTTTAAAAAAAGGAAATACTAAACAGTAGAATTCTATAATTTTGTCTACCATGTTCGATGAAGTTCGTCCGAACATGAATGGTTTTATGTCATGTAGACATGATGTACGTACGACTTTTTCCTTTTCTATTTTCTTGGATTGGACATAACGAGGATGGTTTGGTCAGTGTCCGGTCTCCTTAATTATTTATATTTCCGACTTTCTTATAGTATTTTTGTTTTATCTTTTGGAAATGTATGGTTACAAGCTTCCATTTTCTTTTAACGAATCCTTGTATTCAATTATGTTAATTTTGCAGTTGGCAATACATATTTATACTATGATTCCTTATACTTTGTTAAAAAGTTTGACGAGACAATTAGATGGATGACAAAAATCTAAACCATTAAATAGATGGAAGGATTTTTGAGATCTTCATTTCCATTTTTTATTGATCATATAAATTTGCATATCTTTATGAATTGGCTTGCTATATACATAGAGATTTTTTTCCACCTGCAAGTTCATTGGTTTTGGATTGACTTCTTTTTGAAAATAGTCTTTCCACACTAAATAAATGTAATATGGTATTTTGGTATTAAAGAAATAACGAAACTACATGATTACGTACATATCATGATAGGCTAGTGTACAATGTTTTAACCCTATATATACATAAATCATTAACATACGTATCTTTATAATTAAAAACGTATAAAAGTTCATTTGTTGGTGTTGATTCTATACTTGTAAATGAAAAGATCTATATAATTGTCAACCTCGGACTAATGAAGATGGTAAATCTTTTTCTAGTTTTTATTAACGTGTGGAGATGATGAGGCTTGAATATATAAATATACATATATATTTTTTCGTATAAGAAGACATGAGAGACTGACACATTGACTGACATATCAAATGATTTCATGTGACGAGTCCATGGTTCCTTCTTTTCATCGAGTTTCCTTTTTTTTTTAATAGCTATAGATAACTCAATAGTCGAAAGTAATCTCACGTTTTTAATTGAGGCGGCAGAATAAATAGTTGTGACGAGATGTGGTAGAAAATAAATGTCAATTAAGTTAAGCTTATAAGTTGTTGGAAACAAATTAAAACACCCTTTTTTTTTTTGGCAAACACCTATGTTTTTGAGGATATATGAAATATTGCGTATTAATTGAATATATTAGCATATATGAAAAGTATTTCAAACCATTTTGTGGGTTCATTTATAGGTCTTTTGTACCTAACATCTTACCATTCTATATGAGACCTTCAAGACCAATGATGAATTTGCTGCCCATTTTTACCAATAATTTTTCAAAAATTAGTAAAACTTAATCATTGATCATTTCACACGTTATAACTTTGTTCAAGTGGACACTTTAACCAAACACATTGAATTAAGGAATACATTATGGCAATTAAGACACATCTCTTATAATTATCTTATATATGGAATGAAGATGTTCAACATAAATCTTACACGTAAAATAACTATCTCATTTCACCATTGATATGTGTTATTGTTAACTTAGATCATCACATGTGTCGATATTCTAATATAAAATAATAGAACCTTTTCATATACATTTTTCTTAAAAAAACACAAAATATATTTGATTTGTTTAAAATATTAATTTTTAAAATAAAAACTGTACAGATAACTAAATTAAGCAAAAAGAGATATCTATAAAATTTAAAAGTATAGTATTTGAATTATTCCTCATACATTAAAAATGACTTTGGAATTCTTTCCATTGTTTAGATTCTTTAAATTGTTTTTAAGATTTTTAATTGTATTTATTAGGTGTTATTGACATTTTAGATATTTGAATTGATTTGAATTTGTATGGAACCAAAGCAATCAAAAATTTAAAATATTCGAAGATATTTTATATTTTTATCATATCAAAATAACTGAAACTATCCAAAATCTCAATAGATACATACAAACCTATAATATTTATTGAATTCCATTTAAAAAATAAGTAAAAAATACATTTGAATACATTTTTCATTTATTTAGCATAGAAATCATTTGAAAAAACAAACAAATAATAGATTAGTAATCACAGAAATACCATTTGAAAAAAAAATGAACTGGAATTGAATTTGAAATATCGAGCCCTTTGAAAATCAAAGAAAACAAAAGAAGAAATATAAAAATTAAAAAAGGAAAATAGTGGAAATTTCTAATGGGTCGCCTGTTACAAGCAGATTTCTATTATTAGATATTTAGCCATAACTACGAGGTCAGAGTTATCATTTTGTTCCATCAAAAACTGACGTCTATTTATCTCTTTTTTTTCATTTCTAACAACAAATCAAAAATACCGAAATTATTTGAATAAAAAATATTTAATTATTCAGCATATTAACCTATCAACAATAATAGAAATTAAAAAGGGTTAATTTACTAAAAAAGCACGTTTTCGTGTACGATACACATATTCCATTGATCAACATACTCTACAAAGATACCAATTCTTGAGAAGAGAAGAAATCAGAATTAGGAAAAAGAGAGAGAAAGATGGGAAGAGGGAGAGTGGAGATGAAGAGGATAGAGAACAAGATTAATAGACAAGTGACTTTTTCTAAAAGACGAAACGGTTTGCTGAAGAAAGCTTATGAACTCTCTGTTCTATGCGATGCTGAAGTTGCTCTCATTGTCTTCTCTAGTCGTGGAAAGCTCTACGAGTTCGGTAGTGTTGGGTATATTTTTATATATGCTCCTTCTTAACAATCTCCGGTGTTTTTTAATTATATGCAGTAAAGTATGAAATTGATTAATTGGCTTTTCAGAGTCAAGAATCTGATTAAATTGTTTTTTTATCTTGTGGGTATTCTTAAAGGTCGTGTCTTTTATCCTAAGGTAACTAGGGTTCATCTTTATATCATCACTTTCTCTCTCTTGGATCCATTATTATAAAGCTGATGGGTCCGTTCTTATGTTCTACTTAATTTTTTCTTTGATTTTTTATTTATCTGGATTGCTCTGATCCATTAATCTTAAAGACGTCAAAATCAAATGGAGCTTTAATAAAAAAGAATCGAAATTAGGGTTTCCTTCTTTGGACGTGCGTGTAAGATCTAGGTAGAGACGTAGAGTTTTTCGTGTAAGAAGAATCTTTATACGTAATAATATCGAGCCAATGATCTCTCAGTAACAATCTTTTTTTTGTTGATTTTGCAGAGTTGAAAGAACCATTGAACGGTATCATCGTTGCTACAACTGTTCTCTGGGCAATAATAGGCCCGAAGAGTCTACACAGGCATGTGTTTATACGTACTTTTCGGTTTATGCAATAAATGATTCTGATTATATTTATAATTCTCTTGGTACAAAATATATATATATATATATATATGCATGCGTTTCATTATTATTAATTCTATATTGGTGCAGAATTGGTGTCAGGAGGTGACAAAGCTGAAATCCAAATACGAATCTCTTGTTCGCACTAATAGGTCTAGTAATAGTTTTCTAAGCCCTTCAAATTCTTTAATAGTTATCATCATCTGTTATGAATGTGTATAGTCGCAGATCTCATAAAGTATTGATTGCTAATTATCAAGGCATTTGCTTGGAGAAGATCTTGGAGAAATGAGTGTGAAGGAACTGCAAGCGCTCGAGAGGCAACTCGAAGCCGCTCTTACCGCGACACGACAACGCAAGGTTGTATGATCTTGACCACTCTTGTTTCATTTCCAATCATATATAGGTTTACATAATTAGTACCATGCATGCAACTTATATATATGCAGACACAAGTTGTGATGGAAGAACTGGAAGATCTTCGGAAAAAGGCAAGTTATATATTAAATATTACATACCAAATTGATTCACATATCCATCAATCTAGTTTTGAAATGGCAGGAGAGGCAACTCGGAGACATCAACAAACAACTAAAGATTAAGGTTTTCATTTTAGATTACTAAAATTAATGATAGTTTTTAGAAATATAAATCGTTTGTATTGATTAATATTTTTCTCAATAGTTTGAGACCGAAGGCCATGCTTTCAAAACAATCCAAGACTTATGGGGAAACTCAGCCGCATCGATAACCGGAGATCCTAACAATTCCGAATTTCCGGTTCAGTCTTCTCATCCAAGTTCAATAGTGGACTGCAACACCGAACCCTTCTTACATATAGGGTAACAATTTATCATTTTTATGTCGTTTGAAAAAAATGGATAGAAATAATTATTTATTTATTGATTATAAGACAGGTTTGGTTTTTAAATTAGGTTCCAACAACATTACTACGTGCAAGGTGAAGGATCTTCGATATCAAAGAGTGATGTGGCATGTGAGACCAATTTCGTCCAAGGTTGGGTCCTTTGACCTTTGTTTAACTAGACCACGATGCCACAGTCAGGCCAATTTCAGCTCTATAGTCGTATTTTTCAATTTATGTTTAGATTTGCATTTTTATTATTACTAAAAAAAAGCTTATGCTAATTTTTTTTTAATTACCCCGGTATACTATTTATTTTCCAGCTTGTGTGAATCAATTCGCGTGTTTACACATTTTATCTCGTCTAAAACATATGTTTGGGTTTACTAATCTATAATATATTAATTAAGAATCATTTTAACAAAATAAGTTTATGGTAACAAGTGATTTACAAGTGTGTCACGATGATGTGTCACACTGTTAGAATATTTTAAGATAAATATTACCTAAGATATTATTTATTAGAATATTTACAAAAATTATCATTATACAATATATTATATGTAAATCTCTAATATTTCGACATACAATGTATTTTATCATAAAATGTAAATACAATATAAAACAAAATATAAATTTTGAAAAATTAGTCAAATAAAATATAAAACAAAAGTTTATTTTAATTGAATATTTATCATATGTATAATTTTATCCAAAATAGATACAATTTAAGTACATTTGTATAATTCGATTTTATTATCTATTTTATTTTTGTAATCAATATTAAAAAATTTAAAAAATTTATTTTAAATATAAGATAAATTATATATATCTCTGATTTAATTTAACTAAAATAAATAATTAATTATTATTTGTGAATATTTTTTTTTCACTCAGGAAGTGAATCAAAATCTAATTAACACTTATTTTAAATTCAGACAAATTAACAAAAACGTTACAAAGTGGCTATCTGCGATGAAATGTATATATACATTAGTTATTACATAATAAACATACCATAACAATAATTCGTTCTCCAACAAACACAGCATATATGATAGGAGAATGCTTTTCTCGAACCATGGATATAAATGTATGATGATGAAATATGAAGGAATAAAGAAATTAAGAAAGCGCCATGTTTGAACAATGAAAGTAACTCAGATTCTAAAAATAACAAAAGGTAATCTGTAAATAGATATGAACGAATCATAAAATGCCACGTATAAACCTTGCAATAAAGAGTAGTAGGTCCCACTTTAGTGTTATTTGATTTCATTTTGTATTGTAAGAACTCGATCCCGTAGTGATCTTCAATATAACCGCTTTTTCTCTCACCTCTTTCTGCGATTTCGCATGCGATCTTTCCGGCGACATCATCGGCGACGGTTTCACTTTGAAACTCACCGTCGATGCGTTCTTCTCTTCTTTCTGAAGAGTGTAATCCGTCGATTACAGACGGTTTTCGAATTCCTCTCACTATTTATTCATCCATTCCCCTCTTCTTCTTTCTTTTCGATTTCCTCTGTTTCCGACACAAGAAATAAAACCCACAAAAAACAGATGTCTGATATAATTTTACGACAGATGCAAGACATCTCTCTTGGCATCTCTGAACCCATAATCTCCATTCCGCCGGAATTATGTGTTCAGGCAAAAAACGAGACACGATACTCCATCATCGGCAAACCGGTAAACCCCCGGAAGCAAAATCTTCGGGCATTAATGACGACACTACCACGCCTCTGGAGTGTCGGAGAATCAGTGATTTCCCGAATCATTGATAATAATCAGGTTCAGTTTCTTTTTCAAACTGAAGAAAGTTTGATAAATGTGCTTCGCCGGAGCCCGTGGAGTTTTAATGACTGGATGGTCATTTTGCACAAATGGTCACCGGATCTTTCCCCCTCCGACATGAAAACGATTCCTTTTTGGGTGCAAATCCGTGGAATCCCACTACAATTTCTTACATATCATATGGTTATTTGCATTGGAGGCAATTTGGGTACCATCTTGGAATCGGACTTTAACGCCGAGGGTGCTCATCGCGTCGAATTCGTCCGGGTGCGAATCCTCCTTGATGTGGATAATCCTCTCCATTTCCAACGAATTTTCAAATTTGGAGAGGAGGAAGTTATTCTTCGCTTTCGGTATGAAAAGCTGAAGAATTTCTGCACAAATTGTGGACGCATCACTCACGAATCGGCTGATTGTGCAATCGGCATTCCTCCACCGCCACCACCGACTGAGTCGGACGATGAAGACAGTGATTCATCCCCTCCGGATCTTCCCTCAGACCACTGCTCTGATGCCCACCCTCACAGTACACCTACCATTACGGGTGCTACAAGTTCACTGCCCACCGGAGACATTAACGCCGGCGAGTCGTTAATCCCAGAAGCAAAACGTCGGCGAGGCAACCCTCTTCCAGGTTCAATTTCTAAATTCAATCAAACCGGATGGTCTAGGCGGTTATTAGAAATTGGAGAATTTGAGATTGTACCGGGAATAGGGTTAGATCGGTTCAATTTAAATAAAATCGATTTCAAATGCGGTTTGGATGCAATGCTCGGTTTAACTGTGGTTTTGCGTGGGTCAAATCAAAAATTCGGTTTTGCAAATTTGAGTGGGTCAGATGGGCCTTGGGATATGAAATCGATTGTGGACTTGTTCATAATTGTGGATGGGCCGAAAATATGTGGACTACAAATTGCAAAAAAAATAAAAAGATGCAATCGGGTATGCACTACCGGTTATGGTTGGTTATTCGGTCCGATTGAATTGACTAATGCTAGTAGAAATGAAGTTCTTGATTACCGCAATTTTACCAAAATTATATGGTCTATTAATTTCAGCTTAACTCGATTTTTTCGATATAAGTGGTTTTTAATAGTTATTTTTAATATCATTTCCTTTATGATGATAATTAATTTTGGTAAATTGCTAAGTAATCTAGGTGATGGTGAGGTGGGCCATAATCCACCGGGACGACAATGAATATCGCGTTTTGGAACTGCCGGGGCTTAGGAGGGTCCCTGGTAGTTCGACGCCTGAAGGGAATATGCAAGGAATATTCCCCGGACATACTCTTCCTGGTGGAGACGAAGAACAAAAACAATGTAGTACATGATGTAGCAGCTTGTTTAAATTATGATTTTGTGATGTGTATTCCTCCAAATGGAACTGGAGGTGGTTTAGCTCTATTGTGGAAACAATCGGTTGTTGTATCTTTTGAATCTTCGGATGAACGGATGATGGATTGTAAGATTATTAAAAATGGTTATAACTTCTATTTATCGTGTGTCTATGGTCATCCTGTTCGTAAATTTCGTAATAATCTTTGGGAAAGATTAAAAAATATTTCAAAGACACGCAAAGCATCTTGGCTTATGTGTGGTGACTTTAACGAAATTTTGAATACACACGATAAAAGAGGAGGACCACAGAGGGAGCCTTGGAGTTTGAGGGATTTTCAGAATATGGCTCAAGTTTGTGGAATGTCGGATATTAAATATTTAGGGAATAATATGACCTGGTCGGGGACCCGAAATAATCATATTATTCAATGTTGGTTAGATCGAGCAATGGGTAATGATCAATGGAAAAATCAGTTTCCAGGATCAACAGTTCAGTATTTAGATATGATAGAGTCTGACCATAGACCCGGTATTATCAAGGTCAGAAGGACATCAGAATTTGGGAAACGAATGTTTCGGTATGACCATAGATGGAGCGATCAAGAGGATTTTAAATCAGTCGTTTCAAATTCCTGGAATGCAATCCCACATTTGTCAGCACCAAATGTGAACGCCAGAATTACCGCATGTCGGAGAGGAATGGCGTTTTGGAAAAACACCTATTGGGTTAACCCTGCTAAACGTATAAGAGAGATATCTTCAAAAATAGATCGTCTAAAATCGGACCCCACTACTGATCAATCAAATGTAGTGAAGCTAAAGCAACAACTTTTAGAGGCATATGTGGATGAAGAGAAATTCTGGAAGACGAAGAGTAGAAATCAATGGTTACAGGAGGGTGATCGTAATACAAAGTTCTTTCATGCTACTGCTAAAAATAGAAGAACACGCAATACTATACTCTCGATCAAATCTGAGGAGGGTTCTGATATATTTGGTAATGAAGCAATAGCCCAGGAAGCAGAGAAATATTTTATGAAATTATTTACCTCATCATCTCCAGATGGTTTCGAATCGGTGCTATCATCTATTAGCCCAGTGGTTTCTGAGGAGATGAATATAGAGTTAATTAAACCAATTTCGAGGGAAGAGGTTTTTTCAGCTGTCTCGTCAATTGGAGCCTTTAAAGCACCAGGTCCGGATGGACTAAATGCATCCTTTTTTCAACAATATTGGAGTATTATCAAAGAGGACATTTTTCGAGAAACGGAAAATTTTTTTCGGACAGGTAATATGAATTTGGAATTCAATCATACAAATATATGTTTAATTCCAAAGAGGGATTGTCCGTCATCAATGGAAGATTTCAGGCCTATCTCGCTCTGTAACGTTGTTTACAAAATTATTTCGAAAATTTTGGTTTTTCGATTGAAGAAAATTCTACACAAGTTGGTATCAGAAAATCAAGCTGCTTTCATCCCAGGGAGATTAATAACAGATAATGTACTTTTGGCACACGAAGCGCTTCATGCTTTAAAGGCAAAACAAATATGTTCTACAAATTATATGGCTGTCAAAACAGATATGAATAAAGCCTATGACAGATTGGAATGGGGTTTTCTTCAGGCAGTGATGATAAAAAAAGGATTCTCTCCAGTATGGATTCATTGGATAATGCAGTGTGTATCATCAGTCACATTTTCGATACTTATCAATGGTAGTCCGTATGGAAATTTTCGACCAAACCGTGGTCTACGACAAGGTGATCCTCTCTCCCCCTATCTGTTTATCCTTTGTTCAGATGTGCTCAGTAATATGGTACTACAAGCAGAGAAAGCTAAAAGACTCGAAGCTTTAAGACTCAATAGAGGTGGTCCTTCGATTTCACATCTGCTGTTTGCGGATGATTCTCTATTTTTTGTTAAAGCTGATATCTCCAACGTCATTTGTTTGAGGGATATATTTAATGATTACGGCAGAGCTTCTGGTCAAAGTGTCAATATGGGAAAATCATCAATTACCTTTGGTACAAAAGTATTTGAGCACACTAAAACAACGCTTCAGCGACTTCTGGGTATTACTAAAATAGGAGGTGGAGGAAAGTACTTGGGATTGCCAGAACAATTCAAAAGTAACAAGAGACAGTTATTTCAATTCATTACAGATAAAGTAAGGGCCTCAGTTTCTGGTTGGCATTCAAAATTTCTTTCACCTGCTGGGAAAGAAATTTTAATTAAATCTATTGCCTTTGCTATGCCCGTATACTCAATGAATGTCTTTAAGTTACCCACGGATATCTGCACAGCAATTGAACGATCTTTATCAAGGTTCTGGTGGGGATCCTCTGAAAGGCGAAATAAAATGGCAATGGTTTCTTGGAAGAAATTGTCTCAACCAAAATTGATGGGAGGTCTAGGATTTCGGGATTTACAGAAATTCAACCAAGCTCTTTTGGGAAATCTTTGTTGGAAAATTATACGCAGACCCGACAGTCTTATCCACCGAGTATTAAAAAGTTGTTATTTTCCAAAAAGTGATCTTCTATCTGCTAAAACTGGATATCGTCCATCATTAGGATGGCAATCTATACTCCATGGTCGTGAATTATTAAAGCATGGACTTCAGAGATTAATTGGCAACGGTGAACAGATTTCAATTGGTGACAGCAATTGGTTACCGGTTACGCCCCCTCGTCCTCCGAAGTTGTTACCATATTCAAATCCGACATTGAAGCTTCAGGTTCTAATCAATCCAGATACAAACCAATGGGACAAGAAGATGATCCACGATTTCATCGAGACAGGAGATCACCAGTTAATACAAAAAATATTTTTACCACATACCGCTGAATCAGATGATTGGTTTTGGAAGTATTCTACAAATGGCGAATATTCAGTTAAATCAGGATATCGGCTAGCAATTCAACTACAAAATGATTTGTATCCAACAAATCCCACAACTACACCGTATTTGGGAAGTCATCCCAAACTGGCAAAAGATATATGGTCAATAAAGGTTGCTCCAAAGATTAAACATTTCATATGGAAATTATTATCTAAGGCCTTACCCTTAAAGATACATCTGCACCGTCGTAAGGTTATACCGGATAATTTGTGTATTCGGTGTGGGGAATTTGAAGAATCGGAGATGCATACCTTTTTCCTCTGCCCTAAATCTCAGATGCTGTGGAGAAAATTAGGGATTCTGACAACAACTATTTGTGACGTTAATTCTAATATTTATGATAATATTAGATATCTTTTAACTAGTTACCAAAAATATGAGACTCAGACGCTACAGAAATACCAACCTTTCTACCTCCTTTGGCGAATTTGGAAGGCACGTAACGAACTCACGTTTAATAAGAAGGACTGCTCAGATGATGTTATCCTACAACAATGTCTTGATGATGTTTTGGAATGGTTAACAGTTGTTCAGAAAACGTCGATTAATACTCCCACCAATTCAAGAGCCAAGTGTGATAAATGGAAATCTCCTACACAAGATTGGGTGAAATGTAATTATGATGCTGCACACCGTGGTGATATGAATAATTCGGGATTAGGATGGATCATCCGAAACAGCAATGGGGAATTCAGACATGCTGGTATGGGGAAATTTGAAGGTCGTCATTCTGCACTCGAAGCAGAATTCACAGCTTTGATTTGGGCAATACAAGCGACATGGTCACTTGGATATCGGAAAATTATTTTTGAGGGAGATAATCTCACTCTAAATAATTTAATTAATTCTAACGGTATAAATTTGAGACTCCAATACTATCTCCAGACAATTCAGGCTTGGATATCTACATTCGATGATGTTGAATTCCACTATCAACCAAGATCATGCAATAAGGCAGCTGATATTTTGGCATCACAAACGCTTGAAGGACTTTATCATTGGCAATTATTTGTATTTTGTCCTTCTTTTTTAAGACATTGTAAACATTGAATCTTCAAGTTTAATACAATTTGTTGGCAAAAAAAAAATGAAAAATGACAAAAAACATAAATGATATATATTATAATTATTTAATAGTATAAATCTATTTTCTTAAATTGTATTTATTAAGATGATGAAATTTAAACTTTGATCTTTGAGTTTGTGACAGAGATTCTGCGAGATCTTTGAAGATCATCAAAAGTTATGATCTTTGAGATCAAATGAAAAAGATAAAAACAAACTTACGAGGATTCTGTGATCTGGGCAAAATCGACATAGCCCGTCTCGGGAAGGTATTTGAGGATTTTACCACCGGAAACTCCGGTGTAGAATCCTTTCCCGGTGGAATCAAAGGCGAAAGCTTCAGGACCTGACCTACCTTTTGGCACCGGAAGTTTCTGGAAAGACGCGTTATCGGAGATAACCGCCGACGAAACAGAGAGAAGAAGAAGAATTATGGACGAAAACGACGTCATATTCGTTTCTTTAGTTTTTAACGAACTGATCTCTATGTAATGTCTGTATTTATAGGTTTTATTTTTTAATTTCATAATTAAATTACGGCACACGTTACGGTCGTCTGATTTTTGGTTTTATTAATGGAGAAAGACTTTTCCGTCTTTCGGGCTTTTGACAGATCTTGCAGACATTTAAAAAAGGTTCAAATAGTTGAAATCCACGTACATTGCTGCATATCGAGGTTAGTCAATGTGCGATTGGAAGACGCTTGGCCTAGTCAGGCTTATTAAATTTAGATGTTAAGGTTGATTAAAGGTATAAAATAGTTTAGATTTATCATAAGTGTAATTACCAAAGGAGCAGTTGATTATTAATCCAAAATAAAATATAGATAGTTAAAACAAACCTTAAATCCTCGTTAGTATCATCTGACCAAATAAATTTTATTCATGTTCATTTGTTAGCTGTACGAAGTTACGGTTGCGTCTATGCAAATTACTGTTCGTTTATATGTCGCAGTTATCTGTTGCCAGATGTAACGGTTGGATGATGTGTAATTTTTTTGATTGATTAATAAAATAACGGTACGATTAGAAATGTACGGTTAACCGCAATCACAACCGCCAGCGACAAAGAAACAAACAACATATATTATAGTCGTATCCGTAGTATTGACCGTAACCGCAACTAACTGCAGCGACCAAACGAAAAATACTGTAAACTAAACTTAAATTTAGATTAAAAATATTCACATATTATAATTAATCATTTATTTTATAAATATAAATTAATATATATAATTTATTTTTTGTTTAAAATAGTTTTAAAAAATTTTAATATTGATTGTACAAATAAAATCAGATTATACAAATGAATTTAAATTGTATGTATGTTGAATATATAATATTATATTTTGTTTAACTAATTTTTCAAAATTCTTAATATTTTATTTTATGTTGTGTTTGATGTTAGTATAACTTTTATGTTGCAATAATAGAGATTTTTATGTAATATATTGTTAAATATTTGTCTAATACTATTTTTGTAAATACTTAAATTATATTTTATATAATATTTACATTAAAATGCTCTAATGGTGTGTAACATATTTGTAAATTATTCGTGAACATGAGATTACTTTATTAAAATGATTTTTAACTAATATATTACAGATTATTGACGCGATTGAAACATTTAATTTTAAAATTAAAACAAGTATTTGATAAAGACTAAAAAAAAATTTCGAAAAAAATATAGGTAATGTTGGTTCACAAAAATTTATAATTATGTTTGCACACAAATTATAAAAAAATAATTTAGTTGAAATACTTTTTGATAAAGAATGCATGCTTGTTGGATATTGCTATAATATATAACGGGAAAATCGCATAAAAAACCTCGAATTTGGCAGCCACTAACACTTTAAACCTCAAGATTTTATCACTGATATTTTAAATATTCAAACATTTATTTGGTACAGTATTAACCTTAAACTGTCACTTTGGATAACATTCCGTTATAAATCGGAAACGGACTTCATAACGCCGTTTAGTTTAAAATAACGCCGTTTAAGTGAAAATAACGCCGTTTAACCCCGTTTTAGTTGGCATAACTCCGTTATTTCACAAAGGAGTTTGAAAAATCGCACAAACATCCCCGAAATCAATTTGGGATTTTAAGGTTTTTCAAAAAATCAAGAGCAAACGAAATTCGAATTTGGGAAGAGGAACATCGCATCGAGATGAGGTAAAATCATTTTTAAACTTAGAATCGAAGGTGATTTTCGATTGTAATTTGTAGGGTTTGTGATTTTCTAGGTTTTAGTGTTCGATTTTGAGTATATTCGGTTGGATGTTGTTCATTTGTCTTCGATTTTTCGTTGTTAGGGTTCGACGTAGTATTGTAAGATTCGATTTAGGGTATTTTCGCTTGGGTCTTGTGATTTCGTTTTTGTTTTTTCGTTTTTGGGGTTCGACATAGTGTTCAGTTGGGTCTAAGTATGAACTTTTTTTTGGATTCTCTGCGGGTTTCTGTTGTGTTAGTATGTGTGATGTTCCTGGGGAGATGATTTGTTGTTTCAGTTGTGAAAATTTTATTTAGGTTTGGCTGCTGAAGAAGAAGAAGACAAACTGTGAAAAATTAAACGACGAAATTTAAGAAAGGAGAAAAGAGAAAGGTTTTCAACCGGCGTTTCAACAGTTGCGTGATTCCCGAGTTTCATTTCAAACCCCTTCATTCTTTCACCTCCTTCGTTTTTATTCAGGTTCTAGAGCGTTTGCTGGTTTCTCCAAATTTTCCCGAGAAAATTCCCTAATACGCATTTGCGCAACTTTCCTAAGCTGAATTTCGCAAAATTTTTGTAGTCCTAAGCTTCTCGAAATCTCAGTAATATTATCTTCTTAAGGTATTTGTTTGTTATTATTATTGTTGTTCTGTGATTGAAGATATGAATTAATTTCGCTGAATTGATTTCGCTGAACCCCTATGTTGGGTCTAAATCGAATACGTTCGACATAACTTAGACCCAACAGAAAATACCCTAAGTTCATAACACAACAGAAACCCACGTGTTAATAACTTAAAATAAACGGGGTTAAATCGTTTTTAACGGAGGACAAATCATTTTTAACAGAGGTTAAATGACTTTTAACGCCAGTTTATGTTCTGTTAAATCTATTTAACGGAAAGTAATCGGGTATAAATTTCACTGTTAAAAATGATAAAAACTTAACTTTAGATGTTTATAGTGTAAGTGACAAAATTTTGAGGTTTAAAGTGTTAGTGGCTGCCAAATTTGAGGTTTTTTATGCGATTTTCCCAATATATAACCAAGTCACATTCAATAATCTTAGTTTTTTTGGTAAAATCTTGACAATTCTTACGTAGTAGTTGTATATGTGTGTACATTTCAACTCAAATTCTAGTTTGTTTGCTAATTGTTGTATGTAATCTTGAATTTCAAAGCATTATTTAATAGTAGTTAATAATATTTATTTCCGTCAAATCTATTCTATTATTAATTTGTAAATATAAATTAAATATATTGGTGATCGCTTTTGATTTATAACAAATTCTTTGACATTTTCCAAGTTGCATCAACTTTATTTTATATGATATTAATAGTCATCTTTATTTGTCGGTTGTAGTTTTTTGTAGGTGCGGTTCGAATAGATTGTTGTTCGTTTAGATGTTACAGGTATCTACGATCAATCGCACCGGTTAAATGATGCGTCATATGTCATAATTTTTTTAATCGTTGATTAAAGTAATGATGCGATTAACCGTAACCGTAATCATTAACCATACACAAATGAATAACATATGATATAATCATAGTCATAGTATTAATCGCAACCGCGGTCGTTAACGATGAATAAATGAACAATACTAATATCTTGGGATGGATATGTAATCGTTGTATCTAATAAACAAAAAGATTTATAGATTTTTGTTGGGTACGAAAAAGAATCAAAGGCTCGTCCAATTTGTCACGTCACAATATTGTGGAACAAAATATAACGATAATGGTTGCTATCAAATTGGAGAGCTAATAAATTAGGCGACCTACGATTTGGTATCCACGTTTATATTTTGTAGGCTTTCCAAAAATAGTTAGTGGGCCAACTGAAAATGAAATGATTTGTTTTTCACATTCGAACATTATCGTCCACAGAATAATTGATTTTATTTCATTTTAGCTGATGTTTAAATCATTAAAATCAACTATTTTCGGTTCTTTATGACCAAAAATTACACGAACAAAAGATGGGAAAACGGCCGATTCCATCATAAACTTATGCTTTTTGGATTATATATACATAAACTATCACGCAATGCCGATATATACATGAACTAACTTTAATTTTGAATTTAACCCACAAATTTTAAAATCGCGGTTAATTCCACCAAACAGACGGTTTCCGTGTATTTTTCCGTCAAACGTGCTGACGTGTCTGCCACGTCGGTTATCCAAAACGACGTCGTTTTGGTTTTTTTTCTTTCAAAAAATTATAGTCCAAAACGACGTCGTTTTGGACTTGTTTTTTTCCAAACAATTATAGTCGAAAACGACGTCGTTTTGGACTTATTTTTTGTGAAAAATTATAGTCCAAAACGACATCGTTTTGGGCTTATTTTTTTTAATTATAATCCAAAACGACGTCGTTTTGGGCTTATATATATTTTTTAAAAACGTAGTCCTAAACGACGTCGTTTTGGATTTATATTTTTTTTTAAAACGTAGCCCAAAACGACGTCGTTTTGGGTTTATGTATTTTTTAAAAAAACATAGCCCAAAACGACGTCGTTTTGGGCTACGATTTAAAAAAAAATTACAATTTGGAAACCCTTATTTTGTCGACGGAAGTTACGAAAATGTGGGAAGGCTATGCGATCGAGCTCTATTTCGACCCTGCCCTCGAGAACCAGGTCTTCGTCGACTCGGCCAAGCTTGAACCCATCATCAAGATCTTCGCATCGAGGCAAGAACCTCTCTCGCTCTCTTTCTCCTCGATCGGAAGCTTCTCCAGCGACAACAACATACTGTTCCTCTCGCCGACACCGTCCCTCTCACTTCTTCAGCTCCAGGTTCAGTTATGCGACGCGTTGAAGAAAGAAGGTGTTGAGATCGGCGAAAAGTATCGTCCCGATTCGTGGGTTCCGTTTTGTCATGTGGCTCTTGAAGTACCTAAGTCTCGTATGGCGGAAGCTTTCTCGGTTTTGAGGGATTTGAAGCTTCCGGTGAATGGTTACGCCATGGATATTGGCCTTGTTGAGTTTTCTCCAGTTCGTGAAGTCTTCTCATTTGGTCTTGGTAACAATTTGGAAACCAGTTCGTGAAGTCTTTTCTTTTTTTGGTCGATCTTATAAAATTAATTATAATTTTTTGGGAAAAAAAAAGTCCAAAACGACGTTGTTTTGGATTATAATTTTTTGAAGAAAAAAAAACCAAAACGACGTCGTTTTGGACAACCGACGTGGCAGACACGTCATCACGTTTGACGGAAAAATATACGGAAACCGTCTGTTTGGTGGAATTAACCGCGATTTTAAAATTTGTGGGTTAAATTCAAAATTAAAGTTAGTTCATGTATATATCGGCATTGCGTGATAGTTTGTGTATATATAATCCAAAAAACATAAGTTTATGATGGAATCGGCCGTTTTCCCAACAAAAGATTCCATTATGTAAATTTTTACTTGCAACACCGACAGACAAGTCTAGATTACATCATATTCATGATAGACAATTGTATCTGCATCATATTCATGATAGACAATTGTAAATAATCTCTGAAAAGACATAAGTGGTTTGTTATCATGACATTTAAATTTGAAAACACAATGTGATTCACACACACAAAAAACTTGGTTTCCAAAAGCAAATGTAGGGTTTAACAGTGGACCTTAGAATAGCGACGTAATGCCCGATTTGATATTTAGTAGGATGGGTTTAAAGCGGAAACGTATATGTCGAATCATAGTTCAAACTTTCCAGTGAATACTTGAGACCATGAGATATCTCTAGTGTTTAAAAATGGGATAAAAAGTGTGTCTAATAATTGAATGTTGCTCTTTTGTGAAAGATATCTGAACATGGAAAGTTTAGATAATATTTGATTAATTACAAGAGATATGAGTAAATTTATTTATTGACAATTGGATTTAATTTGGAATATAATTTAATTTGATATTAGAGTTCGATCATATATTGTGTAATTTAAACTGAAATCGATGTGACCTATTAATGAAAGATATATGGTCAATATAATTTAAAAGCGGTATAATATAAAATTTATTTGACTGATTAAAATTAAAACTAATATTGAGATTTTCGACCAAATCTAATAATTAGAGAGATATTTATTTCGAAAAAAAAATATTAAAAAATATATTTTATATTACGAATTTAAATGAAATTTGATTAATATAAAAAACAATAATTAATCTATATATTATGAGTTGATTTAAAAATAAAAATTAACTATTAGAACACTATTTAAGAAAAATATCACATATCAAGATGAAATTTAAGTAATACTTAAAAACATATTAAGCAATCTGTAAAACTTAATTTGCACCTGATGATGATTTATTTGGAATATCCTTCATTTTGTGGTTATGTCCATATTTGTTCTAGCTTTCGTGGTATCCTTCATGTCCTACCATTTGATTATACTCTTTCGATCAAGTTTCTTGCTGAAAGCATATTTTTCTTTCTCTTTCCTATTTATTTCCCACCGACCGTCTCTTTTGTGTTGAGAAAGTTTGTATAGGTTCTGAAATAAATTGGGTTAGACGTGTAAATAAAAAATTTGTATATGTGTAAGAAGAAATATAAAACAAAAGGTAATGGTTATTTTCGTTTGTTCGCAGTAGGTTTCTACGGGTATATCTCCGTTATATTGTTGTTCATTTAGTTATCGTAGATATTTACGACAGACGCAACGATAAGACGATATGTTATGCGTCGTAATTTTTTCGATCGTTGTTTAAAACAGCAGTGCGACTAAAAATTTATGATTAACCGCAATCACAATCATTGATGACAAACAAATAACATTTATTATAGTGGCAACCCTAATATTGATCGTAGTTACAGCGGTATCCGTATACATTTTTAGGCTGATGGTATTAAAGTTGAACACGGAACACAAGCTTCTACGAGACTTGAATGTTTTGACATTAAGGCCCATTGCGTGTTATATTCAACACTATCATTACAAATTTGAAATTGAAGACTCACAACTGCAAATAAAGCGTAAGAAGGTCATCGAACTTTCGGGTCCAAATCTATTCCTTTTGGGTCCTCAATTTTGGGTGCATTGAACTTACATTATAAATTCATTTTTGGGTGCATTGAACGAAATATTTTACATGATTTGAGTTTTGATGGATTTTAATGATTTTATGTGAATTTTAAATAGTATTAAGAGACTTTTTTTGCTTTTTTACTAAAATTATCGGTAATTTTATTTTGAAAATCATAAGATTTATGTATTTGTGGTTTTAACTAACAAATTCCTTTAATTATCTTAATTTAAATTAATAATGTTATACTGATACTAAAAATGATATTTAAAAAATGTTTCTAGCTTATATGAATGAATGACGTCACTATTTTGTTCGTCCACAGTTACGTCTGCTCCAAGTTTCTTTGTCTCAGCTGTGAAAAGGGTTTTAACCATAAAGTCCAAATTAAGTCACACTAAAACAACACTATTCTTCTTAATTATTGGAACTTACAATAATTCTAAACTCCGGTTTATCCCGGTTATTTGATCAATCTGAAAATGTTTTGTCGATCAGTATCAATCACATTACAACAGAAGAATCGCGTGGAAAAGCTACTTCCTTTGTTATTTAATAAATTTTGATACTTTTCAGAGACAGCTACAAAAGCTGATACTAAGGGCTCATTTGGTTTTACCTAATTCTGTAAGCAAAAGCCAATGAATGCCTTTCTCAATTTTCTCACGGAGATCTGAAACCTTTGCCTGCGTAGCGCACATTGCCGAGTTCCTCTTCGATACGGAGAAGCTGCAACGGAAAACAAGTCAAACTCACCGGTTTCAGATTTTCTCTCATCAATTAGAATGGATCTCCATATTGTAACTTTTTGTTTTTCTCATTCCAGTTTACTTCACAGGTTATACAAACTAAAAATGCAGAAACAATCATACATGCCAAGATTTGTTCATAATTTTGGATGTTAGTTAATTACCTGATTGTATTTTGATAATCGTTCACTTCGGCATGGAGCCCCAGTTTTGATCTACATAACAGAGAATGATATATTAGAAAATACTATGCAGTAAGCACTTCGTCATGGAGCAACAGTTTAGAGTACATACCTGTCCGCTTGCCAAACCAACAGAAAGATCGGCGATGAAGTTGTCCTCTGTCTCGCCACTCCTGTGACTAACCATTACACCCCAGCCTGCAGCTTTTGAGTCAAGTGCTGCTTGAATTGATTCGGTCACTGTCCCAATCTGGTTAACCTGTGAAACCATGAATGGTTTAGAGAATTGGAGAAGAGAGGATAGAGGTCAGGAAGAGAGTGGGTAGGAGAAAGTAATTAATATATAAAAACTTTTACTTTTACCTTCAACAGTAAAGCATTGCAAGACTTTTTCTTAATAGCTTCAGCTATTCTCTTTGGGTTAGTGACCAACAAGTCATCCCCCACGAGTTGGATATCAACAGAGGATTGCAGTGAAGCCCATGAGTTCCAATCATCCTGGTCAAAAGGATCTTCGATAGAGACAATTGGGAAATCCTTGATGAATTCTCTGTAGAGTTCTGCAAGACTCTCAGCTGATAGAACATGAGCTCCATCGTTTGGCTGTTTCTTGAAGTTCAAATCGTATCTACCATCTTTTGTGAAAAACTCTGATGCAGCAACATCCATTCCTATTTTGATCTGCAAAAGGTACTAAATCATGTGAGTGGTGTAACATTCACACAGCAGCTACTATAAACTTGTTATCATGCGAAATAAGAACTTAAAAATCTAAAAGGAGAACTTGACTACCTTTCCAGTGTAACCGGCCTTTTCAATTGCATCTATGAGCAAAACTAGTCCCTCTCTGTTATCTTGAACATTCGGAGCAAATCCTCCTTCATCACCAACATTACAAGCATCTTGACCGTACTTAGTTTTGATTATTCCCTTCAACGTATGATAAACTGTCATCAACAAAACAAATTACATGCATTACTATGATAGGAAAAATGCTTTGTGATAATCCAAACAATAAAAAAAACTTGGGAACCAAAAGTGAGAAAGAGAGAAAATAGGAAATGCTTATAACGGCTTTTTCAGATTTTTCTGAAATTCAATGCAAACTTAAAAAAGAAATTAGAAGCCGCTGTAGATTCTTAAGTTTTAGCAGGCTAAGAATATCACTAACTGACCTTCACTTCCCATCTGAAATGCCTCAGAGAACGAGGTAGCTCCTACCGGTAGTATCATAAACTCTTGCATAGCCAAACTATTCCCCGCATGACTGCCTCCATTGATCACATTAAAAGCAGGAACAGGCATGACAAGCTCTTTTGTTCCCGATAGTTCCTGGATGTGTTTGTACAGAGGCACTCCTTTGGCTCCAGCACCTGCCCTGCAGACACTCAGTGATACTCCTAAAATAGCATTAGCTCCGAGTTTTGACTTGTTCAGGGTCCCATCCAGTTCCAGCATAAGGGCATCGACATCAGCTTGGTTCCTTGAAAGAAAAAACAATGTAAAGATACTTAACACAGCTTTGCCCATCACCGGTCACACTTTCCCAACGATTTTGAGAATCAGAAACCTTTAAACGGAACAAGTCAACAACGACACCTACTTCAACATTTAGTCGTATCAAGCAAAATTAGAATTATTTGCCACAAACAAGCTCAATAACCTTCAATAAAATTCCTCAAACCTGGCAGTACTGAGTTCAAAATCAGACGAATCAAACAGCTCATTAAGTCAAGATCACCTAACGCTTCGAATCCAAGTCAAAAGACTACAGAAAATGACAGCAAAATGCTCGAGAAAAGTTTCCACCAGATTCACCAGTATTTACTATTATTAAAGAAAAAGCAAAAAAATTTCAAAATAATAACAACAAATCCATGCCTTTTCTTATATATTTATTGGATTCGGAGACGATTTCTTAATCTTACCTAACGTCAACTCCGATGAGTTTCGGAGCCACTAGATCGTTGATGTTTCTAATAGCCTGTAAAACACCTTTACCACCATATACGCTCTTGTCCCCATCTCTAAGCTCGAGCGCCTCGTAGATCCCGGTAGATGCGCCACTGGGAACAGCTGACCGATAAAGATCATCGGTAATCAAATCAACCTCCACCGTCGGATTCCCTCTACTATCAATAATCTGCCTCGCTTTCACTCCCTTCACTCTACATTCCTTAGCTACCACCGAGCATTGCACACCGCTGCGACGGAATCTCAGGCATGACGGCGCAGATTCCAAATATCGGTTGCCGGAAACAAGCTGAGGAGAGAGAAAACAACTCTGAAGATGGTGAGGTTTCGTAGTCAAAGCCATGGATGCAACCTAAAAAAGCAAAGAACCTCTGGTTTCTTCCGCTTATTTGTCTAAAATGTTAATGTAGAAAAAGAAGAGAGGAAGAAAAAGATATGGAGTTATATATTTGAAAAACGTCCCTCTGAGGTTGGTGAAGGCTAGGGCGATGAAAACTAAGGAGTCTAAATAAGAATTAAACCGGTTCAGTCTCCATTTAATTTCGGTTTACAAATCTTACGAGTAAGTAATCAAACAAAAATATATGGTTTGGTTTCGGTTCGGAGAAATTTAAATAAGACATAAAACAAAACATTCAACTATTCAAGAGCAAATAGAAACCAGAGACAGTACCGTCGTCGTCGCCGCCGGCACACTATCATCTCTCTCTCTCTCTCATTCGCTTAGGTTTTCGTTGCAATGGCGTCTTCGATTCTCGGAAGTCCTAATCTCACTTCACCATCTCTAGCGATACCTTCGATTCCTGCCTTGTCCTTCTCTTTATCACACTTATCATCTCTTCATCTCCGATCACACAACCACCGTTCCGTATCCCTTATCGCCGTCGAAAAACTCCGTGTCTCGTGCTCTCTCTCCAAATCTTCTCCTTTACCTTCTCATTCTCCTCGCCGTCGTCCTGATTACACCCCTAACCGCATTTCCGATCCCAATTACGTTCGAATCTTCGACACGACTCTAAGAGACGGCGAACAGTCTCCCGGAGCTACGCTAACCTCCAAGGAAAAGCTCGACATTGCTCGTCAATTATCCAAGCTCGGAGTGGACATCATCGAAGCCGGGTTTCCCGCTGCTTCGAAAGACGATTTTGAAGCTGTGAAGACCATAGCGGAAACTGTTGGCAATACCGTCGACGAAAACGGCTATGTCCCTGTAATATGTGGCCTCTCGAGGTGTAACAAGAAGGACATAGAGACGGCGTGGGAGGCTGTGAAATACGCTAAACGGCCTAGAATCCACACGTTTATAGCTACCAGCGACATTCATTTGAAATATAAGCTGAAGAAGAGCAAAGAAGAGGTTATTGAGATCGCCAGGAATATGGTTAGATTCGCCAGAAGCTTGGGATGCGAGGATGTTGAGTTTAGTCCAGAAGATGCAGGAAGGTACAGATTCTTTGTTTTTTTTTTCTCTGAACAGTTGGATTGTTTCTTCTGGTTTCATGACAAAAACTTAAGACGAAATTTGTGACATTTACTCAAATTTCGACTGTGGAAAACGTTTACCTAGTTGATTTAGATTCTGGGATTTGATTCCTGATTCCTAAATAGTTTCATAGCAATTTTGCTGTAAAGTGCCGTCGTGGAATCTCCAAGTTCCGTTTTTTGGATTCGGTGGAGAAACTTTTGACGTTTGGATGGGTCCTTTAACAGTAGCTAATAACAAGAGTTCTCTTTTTCTTTTGTTTTCTTGTTTATGGTAAATTGTATGATGTCGACTTGGTGACAGATCCGAGAGAGGGTACTTATACGAGATTCTTGGTGAAGTGATAAAAGCTGGAGCAACAACTCTCAACATACCTGACACTGTTGGTATAACCTTGCCCAGTGAGTTTGGTCTGTTGATTGCTGATATTAAAGCCAATACTCCTGGGATCGAAAATGTTGTAATCTCTACGCATTGTCAGAACGATCTTGGACTCTCCACAGCCAACACTTTAGCTGTATGTCATTTTTTCTCTCTTTTTTGTTGGATCAAATTAGCTGTTACGAATCGTTACTAATGTCAACATTTTTTTAATTCAGGGTGCACATTCGGGTGCGAGGCAAGTGGAAGTGACGATTAATGGAATTGGTGAAAGAGCTGGAAACGCTTCATTAGAGGAGGTTAGGTTTTGGTTTTCCATAGTTTTGCTACATACTAAGGCTTTACGAATTTTATGACTTTCAGTTCATGATCGTCTAGTGCTGCATTTGAATACTTAATTATTACCTGAATTTTCTTTTGTAATTGTTTAGGTTGTGATGGCCATAAAATGTCGTGGAGATCATGTATTAGGAGGCCTATTTACTGGAATTAATACTCGGCACATTGTCATGACAAGCAAGATGGTACACATCTTGAACTTCATTCTTCACATTGTGTAAGCAAAAGTATAGGCGAAGCAATTTGTAAATTTTCCTCTTTAAGGTCTATCCTAATTTTCTCAGGTTGAGGAGTACACTGGAATGCAAATGCAACCCCATAAGGCTATTGTAGGAGAAAATGCCTTTGCGCATGAGAGTGGTATTCATCAGGTCAGTTAACAAAACGTACTTCATGCCATTCTTGTTGTTTCTTTGACTAAAGTCTGCGTCATTTACATTAAATGGGAGAAATGTACCTCCTCCTAGTATCGAATTTAATTCTTGCAAGGTATGACTTACCCTTATAGCCTTGTGCTCAACCTTTCAGTGAAAAGAATTAAATGCAGGACTAATTTGATTCTTAACTCATCATTTGCATATTTACTCTTTCACTCTCTGCATAGCTCTGTGGATGAGTGTTTTCTTGTTACAATTCCTGCACTCTATTTAGGATGGAATGCTGAAGCACAAGGGTACATATGAGATAATGTGCCCCGAAGAGATTGGACTTGAGCGATCAAATGAAGCTGGCATTGTTTTGGGGAAGCTTAGGTATGGAAGTTTTGCTGTTGTGACTGTTATTCCAAATGGGCTCGTCTTTTTCAAACCATTTCTTATTGTTTTGTTTTTTTTGCAGCGGGCGTCACGCACTGAGAGACCATTTGAATGAGGTACATAACAGTCTTACATAATCATACTCACTGCTACCATCTTATGTTTTAAGATGATGTTTTCTTATTCTTTTCTTTTGCATTCCAGCTCGGTTATGAATTGGATGATGAGCAGCTAAGTAACCTTTTCTGGCGTTTCAAATCTGTGGCTGAGCAAAAAAAGGTAGTAAGAACCTCAGCAGGCACTAGTTGGGTGTGCTCTTCCTATATTTTAGAACTCCCTCCCCCCCTCTCCAATTATATGATGACGCATTAAAAGATGGACTGGGGTCTTGCGCTTTTAATCTTTAGTGTTTCGAGTGGTCCATGTACCGTCTCCTGATTATCTTTGTTCTTTGGTGAGCCAGAGAGTTACTGATGCTGACTTAGTAGCTTTAATATCTGATGAAGTTTTTCAGCCAGAGGCTGTGTGGAAACTCCTGGATCTGCAGGTGAAAGCTAGAGCTTGGATTTTATTTCTCTTTTCTTGTTCGATTTTCAGCCATTTCCTATTTTGAATATGGAAGTTGGGCATGTAGATAACTTGTGGAACGCTCGGTCTCTCAACATCAACTGTAAAACTTGCTGATTCCGATGGCAATGAGCATGTAGCTTGTTCTATTGGAAACGGACCTGTAGATGCAGCTTACAAGGCAGTCGATCTTATCGTTAAGGTACTTCTTTTCACTGGAATTTCGGATTATATACCTCATTGGGTACTTTATTCAATGCTGCTGATCAATAGCTTTTCTTATTCAGGAACCCGTGACTCTGCTTGAGTACTCAATGAATGCAGTAACAGAAGGCATTGATGCTATTGCAACCACTCGGGTTCTAATCCGCGGAGAAAACAACTACTCATCAACAAACGCAGTAACCGGTGAATCTGTCCAAAGAACTTTTAGGTAAGTCTCACTTCATCATCCTTGTTGAAACTAATCTAGGCCTAGATCTAGCAAATTGAATCAAAAGAAATAGATTTGAACACACGCAATTAGTCTTGTCACGGTGAATTGTGTCCTTACAGTGGAGCTGGAGCAGGCATGGACATTGTGGTGTCGAGTGTTAAAGCTTATGTTGGAGCTTTGAACAAAATGTTGGGCTTCAGAGAACGCTCGTCATCCAATCTAAGTAAAACCCCTATAGAGACCAACAAAGTCCCTGCCTAAACGAACAACCTGCAAGTCTCAGATCAATCACTAATTATGATTCTACGTTTTTGTTCACTTTGTATTGTTCACAACCATACTGTGATTTCAATGCTTTTTTTTTACTCCAACAGCAATGTTTGGGTATGTTTTGAATCTTTTTTTTTAAGATTGAGAAAAATCCTAAGTACCAAAAGGTTGTTTTCGGAAAACAAAATCGTAACTTTAAGGAATATGAAGCATTTGAAAAAGGTTAGGAAATATTTCTAACTATTTATCGATATTCTTGGATCTTATAAATATGGTATTTGTCAAAAACAAAAATTATGGGATTTTTATAAGCCCTCGATATTTTTATAATAAAATTTCAAATTCATTAATTCTAATCAATATGTAGAAAATTTGTCCTTACAAATTAAGATTCTGAGAATTGGTCATAATGACTCATCATTATGTTTTCCTTTTAAGTGATGTTTTTAAAATTTATATGACAAGATTTGAATTTATTTAACTTTTGTTAGTTGTAACTACTTCTATTTTGCAATGTGTTTTTCTTATTAGGTGAATTGTTGTTAGTGTTTTTTCTTTGTCAACGAATTGTTGTTAGCTAATGATGTTAAAAACAAATATATATATATATATATATAGTTTGTTCATTTTCAACCAAACAAAAGGTATTTAGTTAGCCGATCGAATCCAAATAGGTAGAGCATAAGTGTACATATTTGCATATGTACATGTCTTATATATATAGCATTTATCTGGTATTTGTTAGGAAATGGATAATTATTCATCCTTTTCACCGAGTTTACTAAATCGATTAAACATTCTATATATATGTACTTAATGTAAATTTGCAAAGAGACATTATTGAAGAAAGTTACCTTTTTCTTTTCTCATTCCTTCTTACAATACATATAATAAAATAATCAATAAAATATTTAATTCTTTTGATATTATTTAACACGTTATCAGCACGAATGTTTCTACCACCTACCTGATATCATACAATAAGAAAATGTATCTTTTTGAGAATGAGAATGGAGATATATGTCTAGCAGACAGTGCTACAACACATACAATACTTAAAGACAAAAAGTTTTTCTCTTATCTCAAAATGAAAGATTCCACCGGAAGCGTGAATACAATATCGGATAATGCAAATATTATCATAGGCTCCGGAAGAGCTAGTTTTTCAATGCCAAGGGGAACAAAATTTGAAATAAATGATGCTTTATATTCCCCCGAGTCTCATAAAAACTTATTAAGTTTCAAAGACATCCGTACAAATGGATATCACATAGAGACAATGAACAAAAATAACATTGAATATCTTTGCATTACAAGGGAGCATAATCAAATATTGGAAAAATTACCAATGATGTCCTCTGGATTATATTACACAAAAATAAACATAACTGAATCGTATATCACGGTAAACCAGAAGTTTACGAGTACATTCAAAGTCTGGCATGAAAGACTAGGACATCCTGGATCTGTTATGATGAGAAAAATTGTGCAAAATTCTAATGGCCACCCATTGAAAAACCAGAAGATTTTTCAATTACGCGAGTTTTCGTGTAAAGCATGTTCTCAAGGAAAACTTATTACTCGGCCATCACAAGCCAAAATTAGTAATGAACCTCCAGTATTTTTAGAAAGAATACATGGTGATATATGTGGACCTATTCACCCATCATGTGGGCCATTTCGATATTTTATGGTTTTAATTGACGCATCTAGTAGATGGTCACATGTGTGTTTGTTAACCACACGAAATATGGCTTTCGCAAGATTCATTGCCCAAATAATCAGATTAAGAGCGCAATTCCCTGATTATACTATAAAGAAAGTAAGACTTGACAACGCTAGTGAATTCACGTTACAAGCCTTTAATTATTATTGTATGGCTCTCGGAATCGATGTTGAACATCCGGTTCCGCATGTTCATACACAAAATGGTATGGCTGAGTCTTTGATAAAACGGTTACAACTTATTGCGAGACCGTTAAATTTGAGAACAAATCTCCCAGTTTCAGTATGGGGTCATGCTATATTGCATGCGGCAGCATTGGTACAGATAAGACCAAGTGCATATCATGAATATTCTCTATTACAATTAACATCTGGCCAGAAGCCCGATGTATCCCATCTCTGAGTTTTTGGGTGTGCGGTTTATGTTCCTATAGCCCCACCACAAAAAACAAAGGTGGGGCCACAGAGAAGATTAGGGATTTATATTGGATTTACATCATCAAGTATTATTCGATATCTTAAACCACGAACTGGTGACATGTTTACGGCACGATTTGCCGATTATCATTTTGATGAAAAAGAATTTCCTACGTTAGGGGGAGGAATTAAACAACTGCAAGAAGATATTAAATGGTGTACGCCATCTTTGTTGTATCTTGATCCTCCCATAAAACAACGTGAAATAGAAGTTCAGAAAATCGTACATTTGCAAAATATTGTAAACCAGTTGCCAGATGCATTCACAGATACAAAAGTGACAAAGTCATATATACCCGCTGTGAATGTCCCATCAAGAATTAATGTTCCTGTAGAATAGATTGATGGCGATAAAATAAATGAACCCAAAGTTCAGTTAAAAAGGGAGAGACCGATGGGTTCAAAAAATAAAAATCCTCGTAAGAAAAAGTATTTGGGAGAACAAAATCAAAAGGTTCCGGAAGAACCCCACAAAGAACGTCTCGAAAATATTTGTGAAAAGATTATAGAGGAACCAACTCAAATGATATGTCCAGAAGACGAACGCAATACAGAAACATATGAAATTTTAATTAACTATACCCAAAATAGAAAATTATGGGTTAGAAATGAAATAGATGATATTAATGGAATATTCTCCTTTTCTCTGTCCAAAGAAATTGAAAATGAAAATGATGATGTAGAACCAATGTCTGTAACAGAATATCAAAAAAGATCTGATTGGGAAAAATGACAAATAGCCATAAGAAATGAATTATTCTCTCTACAAAAAAGAAATGTTTTCGGACCAATTGTCATTACACCTGAAGGTGTAGTGCCACTTGGGTGCAAGTGGGTTTTTGTAAGAAAAAGAAATGAGGAAAACGAGGTCACTAGATATAAAGCACGTCTTGTTGCACAAAGGTTTTCTCAAAGACCGGGTATAGACTATGAAGAAACATATTCTCCGGTCATGGATGCAATTACATTTAGATATTTAATGAGTTTATCATCATCCAAAAGGTTAGAAATGTACCTTATGGATGTGGTGACTGCATACCTATATGGAATCCTTGATAGTGATATATACATGAAAATTCCAGAAGGATTCAAGATCCCAGAAGGATCAAAGATCTCTGAAGGACCCAAAGAACTATATTCGGTCAAATTACAACGATCATTATATGGATTAAAACAATCCGGACGCATGTGGTATAATCGCTTAAGTGAATATCTGTTGAAAAAGGGATATATTAACAATGCGATATGCCCTTGCGTATTTATAAATAAATCCCCATCAGGCTTTGTGACCATTGCTGTTTATGTAGATGAGCTGAATATAATTGGAACTCAAAAGGAAATTGATAATGCAAGAACTCATATGAAAGAAGAATTTGAAATGAAAGATCTTGGAAAAACTAAATTTTATCTAGGACTCCAAATTGAGCATTTCCAAGATGGGATATTTGTGCATCAATCAAATTATACGAAAAGGATATTGAAACGATTTAATATGGATAAAGAGAATCTTTTGAGTACTTCAATGGTTAATCGATCGCTTAATATAAACAAGGATCCATTTCGACCTTGTGAAGATAATGAAGACATATTAGGTCCTGAAGTACCTTATATGAGTGTCATCAGTGGACTTATGTATCTCGCAAATTGCACTCGACCAGATATAGCATTTGCTACAAATTTACTTGCGAGATATAGTTCATCACCTACACGTAGACATTAGAGTGGAATAAAACATAGTTTCCGTTATCTCCAAGGTACGATTGATTTGGGATTATTTTATTCTAGAAACCCCGAGTTTGGTTTAGTTGGTTTTGCAGATGCTGGGTATTTATCGGATCCACACAAAGCTCGGTCTCAAACCGGTTATATTTTCATATTCGGTGGAACTGCGATCTCGTGGAGATCTCAAAAACAAACTTTGGTTGCCACTTCTTCAAACTATGCCGAAATCATTGCCCTTCATGAAGCTTGCAGAGAATGTGTGTGACTCAGATCTATGACTCAACATATAGAAAGAACAAGTGGACTAACCAACAATAAGGAGCCAACAAAATTATTCGAAGATAATGCTGCATGTGTCACCCAAATCAAAGAAGGTTATATCAAGAGTGACCGAACAAAACATATTCCTCCGAGATTTTTCTCCTACATCCAAGAACTTGAGAAAAATCAAGAAGTTGACATCGAGTACATTCGTTCAAGTGATAATGCAGCAGATTTGTTTACAAAGGCGCTTCCTACAACAACATTCAGAAAACATGTTCAGAATATTGGAATGCGTCATCTTCGAGATTTATGAAGAAAACACAACTATCTTTTTGAAGGAGAGATTACGTATCTGCACTATTTTTCCCTTATCATGATTTTTATCCCGTTGGGTTTTTACATGATAAGGTTTTTAACGAGACAGTATGTAATATTTTTATAATAATAGATAATTAAGGGAGAGTGTTACGAAATGGATAATTATCCATCTTTTTCACCGACTTTACTAAGCCGGTTAAACATCCTATATATATGTAATTGATGTAAATTTGCAAAGAGACATTATTGAAGAAAGTTACCTCTTTCTTTTCTCCTTCCTTCTTACAATACATATAATAAAATAATCAATAAAATATTTAATTCTTTTGATATTATTTAACAGTATTTAAAATTTTACTATTTGTGAATGGCTCTGTTTTTAATGGATATTAATTATTAATTTAATTTGTTTTGATGTTAAAAAAAATCTAAATGATCATTTGCCCAGTTGGAAACAGAAGTATATCCAACTTCCAGAAGAAAGTTATTGAGACATTGCCAAACACAGCATCATGAAAGCCATTGTTCATCAATGGAAGTATCCCTCTCTCTTCATGTTTTCTTATCATAACTTAGTCTCTATAGCTGATTTCGAAACAGTTGGGTTTGGTCAATGATAGAAATCGATCAATGAGTTTTTTTAACATAAGATTGAGAAATATTGATGCACAGCTCACATTCGAAAATAAGATCAAAAGTTTTATCCATATATAAAGAAGAAAAGAAAATCCAAAAATTTATGTCTCTGGTCAGAACAGAGCAAACATTTAGAGGATAACATTTAGGAGACGTAAGATACTCTTAGCAAATTCATAAAAGGTTATGAAAACTAGAAAACAAGCTCATGTGGCTTCATTCCTTGTTTCAATGAAAACCTTGCACCAAGGTAAGTCTTCAACTCTGGAACTGCTTCGATGGCTTTGATCAAAGCTGTGTCTACAGCTTTCTGATCGTCTTTCTTCCCTTGTGGGATCTCCTTCTTCTCCTGCGCAATCCAAAACGGATGATGTTTGCTCAAGCATGTGTTTTGATATGGTATAGTTACAACAGAGAGAACTTCTTTTATCCGAATTCATTGGAGCAAAGGACTATATGAATTATGTTCTATCTTATGCCATAAATTTCATTATTCCCCAAGAATTATCATTACCTCTTTCTCTGCCTCAAAGAACTCGCCTTCTCCCTTCTTCTTCTTCTTCTCATCAACCTTTCCAAAATACTTATCATCAAATTTCTCAAGACTAACTCCAGAGATATCAACCTTTGTGGAAGTGCCAATGACATAGGACTGGTTAACACGTCTCAAAGGAACACCATTGATCTTGAATGGTCCTGAAGACCAATTACAAGAACTAAACATGTCAGGTTTTGAAAACTGAACAAGCAAAGCAATGTAAGATGAGCACAGATCATGATAGCATATAAAAATGATAACTCACCAGTAACCAGAAGCAAACCAGAGGGAAGTTGCTTCAGAAAGACAACTCTCTTTCCCTTGAACCTACCAGCAAGAATAATCAGTACTGTCCCTGGGGTGATGCTGGATCTGCAATACACAATGTAAGACTATCAGATTAGAACAGAAACATTATTCAGAAAATTGAAGAAAATAATGTTCATAGACATCTCCAACTCGTTAGATACACAAATGAAATCAAATTAAGTTGTTTTATAATCAATATGGAACAAGCCTAGTCACAAAAAATTTACAAATAACATGAAAATATAACCAAAAGCTGACAATTTTTCACAAAATATAAAGAACATTTGACTCAACTCCATTACCAATGACGTAACCAAGTATAGGCAATAGAAGTATTAAGTATAGAACATCGCAAGCTTCAAAAATCCCTGCATTTCCACAAATCTACACACACAGAAACTAGACACAAACGACTCAAAATAATCCTGAAAATTAACCAGTATTCCGGAAGATTCAAACAAGTTAATATAAACCCTCTAAGCAAAGCACAGTAAAGCACTACTCTAAGAGCCAAAGATACTAACCATACACATTGTAGACAGTTGCATCGAGCTAAATTTTATCCAAGACCACGAGAAGAGAGAGTGTATCAGTACCTGAGCTTAGTAGGTTTTGGCTTGCGCCTGTTGGCGAGAGGTTTCTTAACGTCTTCAGCCGGATAGAACTTCGGTGGCTTCTCCGCCGGAGCATCAACCTTCGATTTAGCGTCGTGGCGAGGGAAAACACCACCATTTTTGGCCTTGATAGCCCATAAACCCCTCTTATGGTACATCTGCGATCTGGAGTATTTACCAACTCCCCTGATCAGATCAGGGTTTCTGCTTACCTTAGGCGTCCTCTGTTTTGCCGGCATAGTGGCTTTCTCTCAGTCGAAATTCCTCGAAGAGAATAACGAAAATTTTCCGGCTGAGAAAAAGAAAGCTGTGAGAAGAGGAGATAGGTAACATTTGAAGACACAGAAACCCTAAGTGAATTTAGGACAAGCGTGGGCCTCTTGGGCTTTGTAGTCGGATCGGGCTTTCAATACCGACCCGATATTATAGGATGTGTATTCTCAAATTTGTACGATTGATTTATAAATGTAAACCGTTATTAAACAAAAAAATGCAATTTTTAAAAATAATACATGTTATTATCAATAGTTTAAATTTTTTTTAATAATAACATAAATTTAATATTAAAACACAGTAAAACTACATTTTTATAGAAAAAAATTAAATTTTAAATTAAAAAATAAAAACTTAAATATAATATTTTAAATTTATGTATAATTTATTTAAATTAAATAAAAAATTTTATATAATTATTTGTACTATTTTAAAAAATTAAAATTTAAAAATACTAAATTTGAAATAAAAAATTTTAAAAATACTATTTTAAATATTACTTAAATAAAAATAACGATCTCTTCCACATAATTTTAGAGTTTGCCCGAATGATTTGCGGAAAAGATCATTGCATTTTAGGTATACATAGGTTAATTGCGTACCATTTTGGTTGTGTACCAATATCATCATATTTGGATTTCTCCTAAGATTTAGGAATTTGTTTATTTTAGTATTTGAAGTTCTCCTAAACGCTAGGGAATCTTGTTTTTACCTGAGTTATTTCTCTCCAAAACCCAAACCTATTTTACTAGATTTTTGAAGCAGCGAAAAACTGAAAACAAGAAAGAAAAAAAACTAAAACACAAAAGCCAAACCCCATTTTAAAATACACAAACATTCATGGCCATAGTATATATTACAAACGTCAAAATCAAATCAAGACTATAAGTCAACGTTTCCTTCACCTCTAAGAGAGGAATGGATTATGCCTACATTAAATATTAGAATTTGAGAAGCTTTTAAAGAAGCTGATGAGGATTTCTCCCCTTTATTCACCTTTCCATGTCGTTCTTCAACAAACATTGGTCGGCTAAAAGCTCTTCAAAACACCAATGTGTTCATGTGCTCTCACTACATGTGTATCTTCCTTAAGGTATATATATAAATACATCTTCATTAGCAGATATATCATACCTAATCGAAACATATTGTATCTTTGATCTCCTGTAACGAAAGCATTATTAGAGTCAATGGCTATGACAAGTACAAGTAGCACCACTTCGTTGTATCCTTCCCAACAACAACCGCAACAACCATTGGGAGGCAATGAGATGGAACCAACGGCAACCACTGCTAATCTAATCGCAGCACCAAACGGTCCAACCCACTACTCTTCTGGGTCCATTGGACCCTTCTTTGCAGTCATCTCCGTTCTTGTCGTTCTTGCAGTGTTCTCTTGCTTCTTAGGCCGGATATGCGCTAGGCGTCGCCAGAAAACAGTTCTAGTGGCTGAGGTAAATCCATTGGAGATGATAAAAGGCGGTGGGGTTTTCGGGTGGCTGAGACAGAAGTGGAGACGGTGTCTGGTTGGCGACATCGAGGCTGGGGCTAGAGTTGCTGACTGCACCAGCAAAGAAACGCCTAAAGATGGTGATCAGACTCGTCTAGAAGCTCCTTCGGCTTGATATTTGTCTGAGAGAGATTACTAATAAGAATGTTTCAACATTAGACAGTAAGCAAATTATACCAACTTCGAAATGTTCATTTCCATTCTCCTAAACCCATCTCGTAATCATTCCTTTGATCCTTAACATGACATAACAATTAAGAAAATTTTACTTCATTACTGCAAACCTCAATTTTAAAAACAATATTGTTAAGTTATCCATATGTAAAACAGAAAATATATAATGTCAGAAGCCCAAAAATCTGTCTCTGATCGGTGAACAAGAACAAGACCAACCATTTAGAGGGTAACCATATGCTAGAAACCTCAGAAAAAGGTTTAGAAATCTAGAAAACAAGCTCATGGGGCTTCATTCCCTGTTTCAATGAAAACCTTGCACCGAGGTAAGTCTTCAACTCTGGAACCGCTTCAATGGCTTTGATCAAAGCTGTGTCTACGGCTTTCTGGTCGTCTTTCTTACCTTGTGGAATCTCCTTCTTCTCCTGAGCAATCCAAATGGCACAAAGTCAAGCATATGTTTTGATTTGGTAAATCTCAACGAAGACAAGTGTCACTCTAATATTATTCAATCTTTCTTGATACAATATAAGAATCTTTTTAAACCAATCAATGAGGTTGTTTTCCCCCTAAGAATACTATACCTCTTTCTCTGCCTCAAAGAACTCTCCTTCTCCCTTCTTATTTTTCTTCTCAGCAACCTTTCCGAAATATTTATCATCGAATTTGTCAAGGCTAACTGCAGAGATGTCAACCTTTGTGGAAGTGCCGATCACATAGGACTGGTTTACACGTCTCAAAGGAACACCATTGATCTTGAATGGTCCTGAAAGTTGATAAGCAAAACGGGAATATGACAAATTATCCGAACAGAACTATCAAATAAAAGGTAGTGAATTAGAACATATGTAAAAGAACTCACCTGTAACAAGAAGCAAACCAGAGGGAAGTTGCTTCAGAAAGACAACTCTCTTGCCCTTGAACCTACCTGCAAGGATAATCAGCACTGTCCCTGGGGTGATGCTGGATCTGCGATACACATAGAAGGAGATTAGATTAGATCAGAAACATATACAGATGAAAAATTCTACAAATAACTGATATGTATAAGCAAATCAGATTTCTATAACTTCAAAATTGATCCGACGAAAGATAGGCCATTAAACATGGTACTTCGTAAACACAGTATTTCCATTATTCTTATAACAAAATTCTAGCAATTAACGGTTTCAGCGACACAAAGACTAGACAGTTCTTTCCGTAGATTCAAAGAATCAAATACATAAGAAGCAATACGTTAGAGCAAACACATACAATACAATTACGTCGAAACTAAATATCAGTCCAAGAGTTCATCGAGTAAAGGAGTTTTTTATAAAGTACCGGAGCTTGGTAGGCTTTGGCTTGCGCCTATTGGCGAGAGGTTTCTTAACATCTTCAGCCGGATAAAACTTCGGTGACTTCTCCGACGGAGCCTCAACCTTCGATTTAGCGTCATGGCGGGGGAAAACGCCGCCATTTTTGGCCTTGATAGCCCACAAACCCCTCTTGTGGTACATCTGCGATCTAGAATATTTACCAACTCCCCTGATCAAATCAGGGTTTCGGCTGACCTTCGGCGTCCTCTGTTTTGCCGGCATTGTTGCTTCTTCACGGCGATAATCCTAGAAGGGAGTGAAAAAATTCCCGGCAGTAGAGGAGAGAAAGAGGCCGACGATAGATGATAACTGAAGACAGGAACCCTAAATTAAGCTGGGCCAATTGTGGGCTTTAGAATTAGTTTGGGCTTCAATTGTGGCAGAAATATGAATATTTATTAATTCTTTTATAATTCCTGAATTTTTTTTTTTACTAAATTGGTTTCATAGAGAGAAAGACTGGAAAGTTGTAACAATTTTGGAAAGTTTCAACGAAATTCCAAACCATAATTTTTAGTGCATCTTAAATTCCCAAAAAAGGTTGCCAATAAACAAGGCTATAACGCATGAAGAGGTCATTGAGGCTGTTGCAAGTCTTGTGACCCAATGAGACCACAATTTGTGACGATGACTTTCGAATAAGGCCGATTAAACCCTCTCTCCGCCACCACGGCTCTCTTATCTCCAATCACCTTAGCTACCCTGTTTGGCACCACCACCAGACCACAAATGACAACCCTTGATTTCAAAATCCAACGGTCAACATTCAATTTATTTTTTACCTGAAATAAGGAGATCCTGTGTTATCCCTCACTGTCTTCACTTGTCTCATCTTCTCTACAACTTCCATCCCTTCCAACACCTTCCCAATCACCAGCACTGATTCCTCCAGCTCCGGTGAATCTACAGCCGTTATAACGAACTCCGTTCCGTTTGGTCCCACCGCTATTTCCTCTTCCTCCACCACCAGCTTCCCATTCCTCGCCACCAGCTTCGTCTTCGGCGGCGGTTTCGATGGATCCCTCACCACTATTCCCACGCTTCCCGCCTTAATTTCGTCGCATCTCTCGCCTCTTTTTCCTCTTTCCCATTCTTCGATTAGGTTTTGGAGACTCCCCGCAGCGGCGGTGGCTCGCTCCGCGTCGACACCGTACGATCTGATCCCGCCGTGCTGGACGTACCCTGGCATGATTTTGACGAACTCTTTCCTACGATAGCTGATTCCTGCTTTCCCGCTCACAATGCTGCTGAATCTGGCTGTTCCCGCCGGCACATCGTCACCGTATAAACCGATGATGATCCGTCCGATTGGTTCTCCGCCGATCGATACGTCAATGAATGCTTTCTTACTCGGAACCTTAATTATAGCAAATTTTGGGGGAAATGATAAAGAAATCGAAGATTGAGACAACAAATTAAAATCCAGCTAACAGCATTGCTTACTTTATCTCTGCAATTTGATGAATTATCAATTACTGGAGAGACTGTATCTGCTTGGGCTTTGGAAAGGTCGAGGAATGGCGTAAGAGTAGTCTGAGTACCGAGGAGTAAAAGCAACGAGGATTTACTTAGATTCCGTCGCGATAATTTGAGCGACGGAGAGGCTCCTCCAACGATTATCCGGCTGTTCTGCGTTGGCTCTAAAGGAGACGGTAGAAAATTTGCGGAAGGTGTAGAAAGCTTTGCAGTGGGAAGCATCATTTGTCTTCACTTTTTCTCTACTTTGATGGGTTTGTGTGCAAAATAATTCAATTGGCGGAGGAAGAAAGATAGTTAGGAGATTTCGTGGATAAGGAATCGAAAATGAGCCATATATATATATATATATATATATATATATGTCACATCATCATCTCATATATAGTTATGTCGTTTTTAATAGTTTTGACTCAACTAGTTAATCGTCCATAATTTCACTGATGGATATTATAAATCTGGTCGTTGTCGATATCATAACATAACAGAAAACCCCGACCTTTTTCGGTCAATATCAACATTTCTCGATTAACTGCATCACATTCTTATATTCAATGGTTGAAGAACGTGAACTATGTGAAACAAGAATCAAAATTCAAAGTCACACATATATCACCAAGATCAAAAAGATCTTTCTACGTATCAATTCTACGTATTGCTAATATATTATTTGATAAATATTTTAAAAAAATAACCAAGTTTAACGTGTTATTAACAAAAATATCATAATAATATATGATCAGCACAGTAAATTTCAGATAAATATATAAATAGATTTAAATTAATAAAATAATTACAATATATTTCATTGTTATTAGAGAATCAATATATTTTATTAAACTAACAAAAAAATATTATTAAATTCATAAAAAATAATTATTTTTTTCTTAATTTATGTATACAAAATTAATATAAAAATAATTTTAAATAAAAGTTAAAATTATATAAATATTTAATTTATATTTATTCATAAACAATATTATATATTTTACGAATATTTTTTTTCGTTTATGCCGTGGGTATAAATGTAGTTGTTTTGTAAAGTTCAAAATCATCTAGAAAAAAAGAAAATTATATTTGACTCAAATCGAAAACCAACTTACCGTTTCGAAATTTTGAAATTTTTGAGTTTATTCATTTTCATTTTCCCTTTAATTTGGATTGCTATCTCTTGAAATTTTTTTTATTTAAAAAACTTAAAAAATAAAAATTAATTTTGGAAAAAGAATTTTCATTTAGTTAAAAAAAATCTTCATCGACATATCTTAACTAAAAAAATTAAAGTTAATCAATTTCAAAATATATGTTAATTAAAAAATTAGAGTAAATGCACATGTATTAATTAAACTAAAATATTAATTATTCTACTAACGGCGTTTCATTGGAATGGTGATAAAACGTAAGTGAAATTTAATTTGATGGTTTATAACTAGGTCATGTTCTTTTGGCAGCTACGGAGTTTCTTAGGCTGCGGTTGCAGCTGATTGTTGTTCGTTTAGTTGCCGCAGGTACCTGTGGCATACAGAGCGGTCACACGCTGCGTCCTGCGTCGCAATTTTTTCGACCGCTGAGTAAAATAGCGGTGCGATTAAAAATCTGTGATCAACTGTAATCGCAACCGCCAGCGACAGACAACCGAACAATATCTGCCGCAGCCGCAGAATTGACCGCAACCGCAACCGCATGCGGCGACCAAACGAACAACACTTATAATTTTATTAGTTTAGTCGTTTAAAATATAAATATAAAATTTTCGAAATTTAAAATGTTTGTAGCAGACAAGCTAAAAGTTTATATAAAAAATTTCACAAGTGAACCGTTTCATATATTTTTCGTCATGTATTGTTTCTTTTCTTATTAGAAAAATGTTTCTAATTCACAATTTGGTCTGTCTCCCAAAGTCTCGTCCTCCAATGTGTTACGTTACCGTTGATTTTACTTCAACAAGAATACTTTATGCTCACTCTTTTGGCTTTGGATTTTCTTTGATTCTTGTGTTTTTGTTGCTGTGTATATCTCGAGATATACAATTCGTCACACGTTATTGGCGTGAGCTATATCTTTAAAATATCTAAACACAAGTTATTTAAAGACAAGTTGATGTTCTACAAAAAAAAAACTCCACCTAGAGAATACGCATTAGCAATTTTCAAATACTATCACATATACTTTAATAACAAAGTTTAATATTCTTATAAAAACTTTACCAATCAACCACTTGGAATATACTCTCAGATCTCTCTTAGACCCCTTGCAATAGCTTAGTGTATACTTTTTCTCTAATTTTTTATTCTAATTCCTATTAAATATAGTGAAATTAACATGAATAATAGCAATTATGCACAACATTAGAAGGATGACATCACATTTCGCCCAATTTAAAACTATCTGATTTTCAAAACAAAATGACTCTTATACATTTTTTAAATTTTCTTTTTTTCTTTTCGTTTTTTCTTCTCTTCCTTTTGTCTCTCTTCTTCAACTTAAATCATCTACAAAACATCAAATAGCTATATGTTTAATTAATAACCATATGTTCAATTTACTAATGAAGAAAAAATAAGAATTACTTCTAAAACCAATCTATAAATTAAGATACTTTATAAACTAATGGAGAAAAATAAGTTACCCTTAAAACCAATTTCATACAATGTATGATTATAAGTACAAAAAACAATACGAATAATATATTATTATTGATAGATAAGTTTGTACAGAAATATGTGTAAAAATAAAATTATCATACATTTATTATCCTTCATAACAGATGAGTTATGAATACATAAGAGGAGGTGCTACGTGAACAGCATGTGGAAGGAAAGAGAATGCAGATGTCAAATCCAGTTGATAAGTGTCAATGTACTTCACATTTTTTGCATCAGAAAAGACAATTGCATTTATTAACTTCGTGTCGAATCAAACTAAATTAAACTGATATCTAATCTCGTTAGATTATAAAATTTGAATTTAGCCATACTTTATGTATGTTTCTGTTAAATATTAAAATTCAGAACATATGATTATAATTTGGATATGAAAGGATTTTTCTAATAAAAATAAGTAAATCCCACGTGTGAAACACTAAAAACGACGCCGTTTACTGCACTGGAGTCACGCACGCACAGAATAAAAAGCTCTCTGCTCATTCCTCAAATTCCTCACTTCAACCAACTAAAAAACAAACACATTTCTCTGTCTCTCTCTCACTCTCTCTGCTTCTCAAAAGAAGAGAAGTTAGAAACAGAGCAACACACCACAAAAAAAATCAATATATATGAAAAAGAAAAAGTAGAGAGTCTCAAGTAAGAACAAGATGTCGATAAGACGTATCTATCAATGCCTTAATGTTCTCATCAAAAGATCCAATGCTTCCTTTGTATAATCCATCACAAGCCCACAATACAAAATCTCTCTGTCTCTCTCTCTGTAGCCTTTCATCTTTTCCTTCTATTGTTACAATCAAGAATCAAGAATGGTACGGACACCGTGTTGCAGAGCAGAGGGGTTGAAGAAAGGAGCATGGACTCAAGAAGAAGATCAAAAGCTCATCGCCTACGTTCAACTTCACGGTGAAGGTGGATGGCGAACCCTTCCCGAACAAGCTGGTATATATATCTTTAATTAAACCCTCCAATTTGGAATATTCAATCAGTTTTTCTTTGCATTATACCTTCTTTCATTGATAATTATTGTTCTCAATTTTCATAACATTATAGGTCTTAAAAGATGTGGCAAAAGCTGCAGACTTAGATGGGCTAATTACCTCAGACCTGACATTAAGCGTGGAGACATTAGTCCAGAGGAGGAAAATTCCATCATCAACCTCCATGCCATTCATGGCAACAAGTAAGTTCTTTTAACTAAAGAGCATCGATCTCTTAAAGACTAGCTATAGATTGTTTCAGCACTGTTAGTTTTTAAAATAATTGTTTATAATATAGTTGCTTATATCATTTACAAATTTCAAAAGCAAATTCCAAAGGTAAACACATTATTTTATTGCTATTACAATTTAAAATATTTTTATAAAAAACAAAAAATTATTAAACACATTTGCTAATAAAACAATGTTTTGTTGATCAGATGGTCAGCCATAGCTCGTAGGTTACCTGGGAGAACCGACAATGAGATCAAGAACCATTGGAACACTCACATCAAGAAACGTTTGGTTAAGAAAGGTATTGATCCGTTGACCCATAAACCCTTTCTCGACAGTGCCGGTAAATCATCTGAAAAACCCGAGACATCGCCGGAGGAAAATGATCAGAAAAAGTCAAACAACAAAAAGTCGTCAGGATCAGCATCAGTACAGTTCTTAAATAAAGTAGCTAACAGATTTGGTAAGAGAATCAACCACAGTGTTATGTCTGATATTATTGGAAGTGGGGGCCTACCTACTACAAATGCTTCTGAATGTGACAAGTCAACGGGTTCTTCCTCCACACCATACTCTCTCTTGAATAACCAAAACATGATCCTCGATGCAAAATCGTTGTCCTCGTCCACGGTTTCTTACAACTCATCCCCTAAAGATCCGTTATTAATGTACAACTATATCTTCGATGACATTGAAGATATAACGAGATTTTCATCAAGTTTTCTGAGTCATGTTGATGATGATGATTCTTGTTGGGATAACACTTTGTTCATGCGGGAACTTACAATGATTTTTCACGAGGATAACACTAAGACGACATCGTTTAATGCTGGCCACGTGAAGCCAATAAACGAAGTTGATGACTCGTCTCTGAAGGGATTAAAAACTACTAACTATGAAGATGATGACGATGAAAGTTTGGCAAGTGAATCAATTAGAATTTGATTTGTTGTGGTTTGGGTGATTTTTGTTTGATCCGTAAGAGACAAAAGTTGATAAAAGAAAACAATATGTATATCTGAAAACAACATTCTATAATATATGATTCAACCACTAAATTAACAAATATTAATATACGATGATTCGTTGGTTGAGTTTCATTAAAATATCTCAATATATATATATTCGGAGTAATATTAGCATATGCATACTGTTCCATCCCATTATTAGTTTCATGACTCAGGAGTGGAAAAGGTACCATGCATAAGAAATTAATAATTCTTATAATATTATGCTTTTGAGGTTATCATGTCAACATATAATCAACACCTGCCTGCATATAATAACTAATATTTAAACCACCGTACAATATATTTTATACATAAACTTGATTTCAAATTTTATAATTAACACGATTTTGTAATCTCTCGATCATATGTTGAGACATAAAAAAAATATTTAGTTAAATTTTGACACGTCTAAAGAAATTTAAAATTAAAGTTCATAAAAAATGATTTATACCATAATAAATAAAATAATAATAAATATAACGTAGGAATTTATTTATTACGAAATAGATTTTGGCATGTACTACAAAAAAAATTAATATAGAAAATTTGTGTTAGTAATTAATTAATTAATATATTATAGTTATTCCCATAAGAGATGCTTGATTCCGTTTCTCCCTCTAACTCATATCCAATAATCATTCATAATGAAATAAGTATAAAAGTGTGAAATCATTATCTAATGTCATATGGCCTTAAGCTGCTTCGAGCTTTCCTCAAAAAGTTATTCGACGTCCTCGTTGTATCTTTTTGTCGCATTTGATTACAAACCCATAATTGTTTATTCGTAAAATAGTTGGTAAAGTGGATTTTTCTTTATGGATTTTCCAAACAACTTTGTTTATACAATTTAATGAGGACAGCATCGAAAATACCATATGATACGAATCATTTTGAAACTGTCTAATAATGCTACATATAATTTATTTTGTCTATTGGCTGCACTTGAGTGTTGTAGACTTGCTTTGACTACATAAAATTTGGATAAAATTGTTTGGACAATTCTAATCAGAAATACTACATTTTAAATGTTCAAATGTAATATAACTAGTTTTTTCTGAAAAATAACACATATATAATAACTCTTTTTTAATGGAGAATATCTAAACCCTAAATTATAATATAAAAGGCAATTCTCTAAAAGAATATTTTTAAAATTTTTGTTTCAAAAATAATATCATTAATTTAAATTTCCAATAATAACATAAATTTAAAATTAAAATACATTAAAATTTATTTTAATAAAAAAATTAAATCCTAAATTGGAAAACAGAATCTAAATATAATGTTTTAATATTATGTATAATTTATTTAAAATAAATAAATATTTTTACATAATTATAAGTGTTATTTTTTAAATTTTAATTTTAAAGTGTTAGATTTGGAACAACAATTTCAAAAAGTGTTATTTTAAGGATATTACTATATGATGTTTTAATTTGGATCTAAATTATTTAGGACAAATAATTGGTTTTAACATAATGATTTCTTCTGGGAAAAATTACTAATAGTATTTTTATAACAAAAATTTTGTGGTATTTTTTATTAAAAAATAATACTATTTTAATCTAAGAATATTTACACATCATGACAAGAAAATGTAGTGACTTTTAGAAAACAATTTCAATAAGATTGATAAAAACACGTGTTACATGAAGTTTGATGAATTAAGTTATTATTTGCACAATACACAATATAAATGCGGTAATATATTAATCTTATACGTATAGATTATATAATAATAATAGAATCAAACGTGTTTGTTATTGTTGCATCCAAACCTGAAAATTGGCAACAATTGGCTCAAAGTAATGAAACCCTGGAACGAATTTTGATCGGACTCACGATATATTTCTTACTCAAAACTATTGTATACCATCAAATACGTATATAACTAATGTCACGATTTATATATTTACATGGACGAAGTTGAAAACATATTTTTTCCTCTATTAAAAGTTGAAAACATATTTTTCCCTATATTAAATGTTCGGAATCTAATTAAACATAACTCTGGTTTCCATCGTAAAACAAATAACTCAACTGATCGGAAAAAATTGGTTTCGAACTTTTAATTAATTGGAAAATATGTTTTCCACTTCTCTGGTGTCGATATACAAACCGTGACATTAATTGTAAAGGTATTTGGTAGTATACGATAGTTCGAATAGGAAAATAGATCGTCAGCCCATCTACACAATTCCCATTCAATCAATTAATACCAGCGGAGAGATGATAATCTCCAATACGACATAGCTTGAAATTATAGGAAGTATGTTTTCGCAGTCCGATAAAAGTTGTGTTTTAAATTTAAACCTGAATTTCAACTGATACATATTTGTCATTTGCTAATGACAAACTTAACAAAATGCCATTTTCTACTTAAATTTATAGCTCTAGTTATACCCTTTAGAAAAATTGTCTGTTAGTAAAACCCACAAAAGAAAGTATTCAAATAATTAGGCTGTAATGATGTTTAAAAATGTTTTTAGGGTTGTAAATCTCATTTAGACTCCATTTTTCTTCTTGTAAATCCAATTCATCATCTCAAAGTTCGACTCACAAGCATGTAGATGGGAATTTAAGATGAACGTTTACGACTCAAAGCAAATGCGATTGCTCTATATCATATTAGGCATCATATTACTGGCCAAAATCGGAACTTCGAACAAGTGCTATACGGTCTCTCTGATCCATTAGACAGAAGATGGCATGATCTTGTGATAGCATCGATAATAGGATGATCAAGAGCGTTGCTGTGGTTCATGTTAGCCAAAATATGAAAGCTCCAGAGTGGAACCATTCGTCTTTGTCTGATATTGTGTAGAATCTTGATCCTCTGCAACTAGTGATTCAATTTCATTTGTATTCATACACAGAGGTGAAGTAGATCTGTGATTATATAAAATTACATCTGAATCTTTCGAATAGATATTAATTTAAGAAGTTAAGACCATAAATCAAAGATCTTTCTCTTGTTACAGATAAGATGAAACAAATTACAGACAAATAGTGAAAATACAGAACCAAACAAAAAACAGAGCATCCTCTGTTTCGCAGCAAATAACAAAAGGACAAGAAGAACTCAAGTAAAGCGCATTTCAGTTATCATGTTGAAGCAAGCCAGTATCTTTGAATTTCTCTTCCACTAGTCCGTCAATACGAGCAGCCATTTCTGGAGTTAGATAATTTTCCCAATCTCCGACCTTTCCTTTTCTAAAGTACGCACTATTCGCATAAACGGCAGGACGATCCTCTCTCTCTTTATCTCCTTTGTTAGCTTCAAGATTCTTCAACGTCTCGAAGCTACAAAGATTCACCACTTTCTCACAAACTCCTTTCTCTTCTTCCTCAGCCGTGAATCCATAACCCATGAATTCAGCCAATCTCTTCACAAACGGCAAAGGATTAGCTCTCATCGTCTCATACTTCAGGAACAAAATCCGATATGGATTCTCTTGGTAAGCCTTCCAATAACCTAAAACATGATCCAGATAAGGACCATATACGGATAAACCTTTGCAAAACATATCAAAGGACTCCTCGAGACTCGCTAATTGACCCTCTTGAGACTTCTCTTTGTGGAGAAATGTCCACATAGATATGAAAGTGTCCTTCGGGTCTCTCCAGATGTACACCATCTTGCAACCCGATTTCACAATCGAATCGGGTAGTGACCCGTTAGGGATATGTGTAGAGAAAAGCGGGTTCTTTCTGTCCTGAAGAACATCGACGGTTGGGTAAAACGCGAAATCGATTTCGACGTAAGGCACGAACTCGTGAGGGTTTCGTTTGAGGAGTGGGTTCGTTGCGTCGTCGAATCGAGATCGATTGACGATTGCATAAGTTAGGGCTTTGAGCCAAGTCGTACCGGTTTTAGGGTAGCTACAGACAAGGAAATCAGTGGGTCGAGCTTGGAAATGGTCTTTGGCGTGAAGAAGACCTTCGAGGAGACATTCTTGCCACCAATGTCCACCGTATTGGGTCAGGATCTCGTCGGGTCTCCAGCCTTTGCTCTTTGGAAGCGCAGCTATGAAGTCGTGGTACTTCTTCTGGGTCTTCTCGAACTCTGAGAGTTCAACTTCAGACCCGTTTTCTGCCATCTTCGATTCCATTGCGGAAGAGATGATTGAGAGAACAAATCGGGAGAGAAGATGGATTGAGATTGTTGTGAGAGATGAGAAAAAGAGGGTTTTATAAGCAAAGGGAAGATTTAGGTAGGTGATGATGGCTTCGATATGACTTTAAATGTTGTGAGTCGCTTTATTTGAACTGAAACGAATTAACAAAACGACCATATTCGCTGAAAGACTGTATTATTTTTTAATTAATCGGTTTAACGCTTATGTATAATTTAAGTTCTTATGTTGGAAAATTTGAATTTTGTTAATTTAATTCTTACAATTTACATTAAATCAAAATGATTCGAAACTTAATATAAATGTTAAGATATTTCTTTGAATAATTGTTTTATATTTTTGTAAGTTTCTCTAAATAGTATATAACTAAGGGAAGTTGTTGGAACTAGAAAAAAATCACGTTTTAGAAATGGAAGTTTGTAGGTAGAGAGAGAGACTTGGTTGGTCCACATTTTTCTCAGTATGCCGTTGCTGATTTTTCTAAATTCTTACTTTGAATAAATACAATTATGATATTAGTTATATATGTTTATCAGTCATAACTTTTTACAACTTTTTAGGGTTACGATTGTAATATATTGTTATTTACACAGTAATTATTTGTGGTTAATCACATTGTTCAAATATTGTATTATCATAATTTTTTTAATTAATGATTAAAACAACCATATAATTAACAACTTACTATAGATTCAGCCTTGGAAAATTGACACAAACACCGTTTGACATTGGTCTAATAATGACAGTAAACGTAACCATTTCATTTATCTATTATCTATATGCACATGACATGTGTGTTTCTGCAGAAAAAGAGACAAAAATTCGATGATTACTAATTTTGACAAATCATTAACGGTGCGAAACCATGTGCCTCGATGATTCTTTTTATATAATAATACGTGCAGCTTTGGAAATTGTTAATTTTGATATCATGATCATCGTTTTGTGAATGTCTTTGTTGCATGCATTTATATAAAGTATATACGTCCTGCATGTATACAGAAAAGATTCTGTAAAACACTTTTGGATCAAACGACAAAGAGTAAATGCTAAATATATTAATTAAGAAATAATTATATGTTGCCAACTGTAGTTATCTCTCTCATTATCATATAAAATTTTCTTTGACGTTTGTCTACTTGTTCTATTACTCAGGGTCGGCCCTCGGCCAAGCAAACCAAACTCGTGCTTGCGGCCCTCAATATTAATATAAAAAATCAACTTTTATTTCAAAAGTACTTTTAACACAAATGATAAATAAAAATAAACTGCTTCTTGAGTTCTTCACAGGGTGGGCTCTGCTATTACTAAACTCTTTTTAATGGTTTTTCTTGTACCATTCCAGTGGCCATGTTCATCATAGAAAGAAAATAAAATAAACTTTGGTGACTGACAGAAAAATGAACCATTCTCTGGATATGTTGACCTGACAAACTCCTCCGGATGCAGTGGACATTTTATCTCATCATAGAAAGGTGCGTCGTTCTCGTTACGGTTTTAATGGTGGTTACTATTGATGATGGAGATAGAGAAAGTGAAAAAGAAAGCTTCGAAAGTTAACTTCTTCCCAGTTATTGTAAAGAGTCAAAAAGTTAGGGTTTTTTAGGTTTCAATAAAGGGAAGATTAAGAAGGGGAAGTGGGGCTTGTGTGACTTGTGTCACACAAGACAGAAGAAAGTTTCTCTTTTCTTGATCTATATAAATGGCTGCGAAGCTTCTGCATTCATTGGCAGATGCCAGTGCAGTTCTGCAGAAGCAACTTGGATGTTTATGAATGGAATTGGTGGAAATTTGAAAGAGAAGCAAAGGGCTTCAACATAATCGTCGAGAGTTTCTTTCTCATCTTCGTGCTCGTCCTCTCTGATTTCTTCTGACTTCAACCTGAAGTTTCTGCCTATGCCCAAGCCAATCTTCCAGAATATCCTACAAGCGACCCTGAGGAGACGACTGAAGGGAATGGGTACTCACATTTTAGGATGTGACCTCAGAGATATTGTGAGAGACTCTATGTACAGAGAAGCGAGAGGGTTTTTGATTACGCGACTCCTATGAAAAGAGAGGACGCATTAGAAAAGAGGATTCTCCAAGGCCTTGTGGTTTGAAGCAATCTACGCATGCTGATCTCAATGAGTCCTTCCGATTTATAGCCAAGCTTAAAAAAACACCTCAACATTACAATAGGTTAAAGCGAAGTATGCATTTCATTACTCTGTAGATTTTCAGGATACGGCGAAATCCAGATAGAAGTTGGAAGAGTTGTCTAGGCTTACGTTGGGTAGTAAAGAAAGAGTGATAGATCTTATTAGTAATTTAAAAATAATCTAATTAGTAAAATGTTCAAATAGGTAATAATTCAATATATCTTAATGAAAAGTAATATATGTTATGCAGTGAATTAATAATAAAACTAGGTTTATATGGAAAAAATATTCGTAAATTATATAATATTATTTATCAATAAATATAAATTATATATTTTTATAATTTTTATTTTTATTTAAAATTATTTTAATATTAATTTTTACATATATAAATTAATTAAATAAAATAATTGTTTTTAATCATTTAATAATATTTTTGATTAGTTTAATAAAATATATTGATTGTTTAATCAAATTAATAATAATGATATATTATAATTATTTCAATAAATTAAACTCATTTATATATTATTTGAAATGTTAATAATTAGTTGAAATTATTTTTTTAAAATATTATTCAAATAATATATTAAAGATTATAAAAAACGATATAAATATTTTATAAATTTTATGCTGAAATTATGTATTAGTTTAAAAAAAAATTAATTCTACTTCCCCCATACATACTACTTTCCCCATACATACTAAGGGGATTTGTATCCAAGTCCGATTAAAAGCATTTTCAACCAAACACAGGAATATTCGTGAGTATGAACTGAAGAATGATATTCGCCCAAAAAAGTCAATGGTGATCCCAAAATCTTTCTTCTTTTATCAATAGTAAACGGACACGAACTTATTAGGTAGCGGCGGAAGAGACGACGGAGAAAGAGAGTTAAACAAGCAATCCTATTGATCTACGAGATCCTCATGATTCTTACAAGTAAGCTTTTAGTTTCAGTTTTCTTTTGTTTTCTGGGGTTTTATGCTTAAATTTTTCTGGGGTTCTCATCGTTTTGTTTTTCTCCTTCTGGGTATGTTTGTAACTTGTTTATGTGATTGATTGCTTCTATTGCATTAGCTTGCTGATGGAGCTTGCGAAACTAAAACCACGCCCTTTGACTTTTCCTGTTCATTCGTAAAATTGAATGGCATGGTAAAAAAAGAGAAATGTGAATGGATTATGAAGAAATAATCTGGATTTGTTTCCTTTTTCTGTTACAAATATTGGGTCTTAAGAGACTATGCTTATTTCTCATTCTACGGAATCTGAATTTGTTTCTTTGTTTCAATCTTTTAAGACATGGGCTTATCTCTTATTCTATTGAACATGTTTTTGTTTCCTTCTTCACTAAAGCTAAAAGAAAAGTTTAGGTCTTGGTTTTGGATCAGTCTTTTTTGCCTTTGTTTCTGCTAAAACAGCAGTAAAAAGAAGAAACATGAAGAAAACCGAAGTTTGATGCAAAGTGGTTATTGTTCATCTTACAGAATGCTTGCCATTGATATGGCTATCTCTACTTACTCTGTGTGCTGGAAGGACATTGTACTCACTCCCTGGTAAAGAATCCAAATGCAGTAAGCTGCCAATTCAGACTTCTCGTCCTTATAACATCGCACACAGAGGCTCGAACGGAGAGATCCCAGAAGAAACTGCACCTGCATACTTGGTATAGCTTTGATCTTTCCTCAATAATTCTCCATCCGTTTCATTTGATTTTTGCATACTGTTTGTTTGTACTTTTCATGTCTAAAGAGGGCAATGAGAGAGTGTGATTCACAGAAATTGAAGCGGTTTGATTGTTTAAGTGGGTCTTTTTTTTTGCAACATTTTGCTAAAGCAATTTTTGGTCTTTTGACAGAGAGCAATTGAAGAAGGTACAGATTTCATAGAAACAGATATCTTATCATCCAAAGATGGTGTGCTTATATGTTTCCATGATGTTATCCTCGACCAAACAACCAATATTGCAAGCCACGAGGAATTTGCTGATCGTAAAAGAACATATGAAGTCCAAGGGTTCAACATCACTGGCTTTTTCACTTGTATGTTACCACAAATCTCTTTTTGCTTTTATGCCTGTGTTGATGAATGCGGATAGTTTCTGTCTCAATTACTGGAATCTATCTGAACGTTCAAAGTCTTCTTATTTGCTCAAGAGAGCTCGCTCAAATAATCTCATTTAAAAACTGCATACAGAAGCGATAATTCTCACTATTGGTTATTTGAATTTGAGCTATTCTCACTAAGAAAACGCTTCGTCTTTGATTGCTTGCAGTTGATTTCACTCTGAAAGAACTGAAGAAACTACGTACGAAACAGAGATATCCTTTTCGGGACCAGCAATACAACGGTTAGCTAGTGTTTTTCATGGATTGAGCTGTTGGAAGAAATAAATAACCGCTCGCTTTATATGTTTTACTTTACCATGCCCATCTGTTGTTTGTATTGCAGGAAAGTACCCCATCATTACATTTGAAGAATTCATTATCATTGCTAGGGATGCTCCAAGAGTTGTTGGGATATATCCGGAGATTAAAAATCCAGTTCTAATGAACCAACATGTGAGCTACGATCTAACAGGCTTGACTTCTTTTATTTTACTGGAATCCTAAAAACTGACTTGAAACGTCTCTTGCATCACCAATAGGTTCAATTTGCAGAAAATGATGAACCTTTTGGCTTTTATTTCCCCTGAAAGTGAAACCCTTTTACCGCTTCTTCTATATCACTGTTAAATATTTGCAGGTCAAATGGCCTGGTGGTAAGAGATTTGAAGATAAATTTGTGGAGACTCTTAAGAAGTTTGGGTATGGAGGCGCATATTTGTCCAAGAAGTGGCTAAGAAAACCTTTGTTTATTCAGTCATTTGCCCCAACTTCACTCGTGTACATATCAAACTTGACAGACTCGCCGAAAGTCTTCCTAATCGACGACGTTAGCATGCCAACTCAAGATACAAACCAGGTCAAGGCTCTGCTTGTCTTCTTATTTGTGTATTCCTGAAAGTTTTTTGTGTTTCTGCTAAAATGACTGATTGGTCTTTCCTGCAAATTTAAGCAGACATTCACGGAGATCACATCAGATGCGTATTTCAACTACATTAAGCAATATGTTATGGGTATTGGACCATGGAAGGATACAATAGTTCCAGTAATGAACAATTATATGCAATCCCCCACAGATTTGGTCAAAAGAGCTCACGCTCATAATCTACAGGTAGGTTTTAAGATTGTTTAAGAAATTAGGGGCCTGTTTGTTGACGCTGGACAGTGAAACATGTTACTAACTTCGTGGTGATACAAACTCAGGTGCATCCGTACACGTACAGGAATGAACATGAGTTCTTACACTTTAACTTTAGCCAAGATCCATATAAGGAATACGAGTACTGGATCAATGAGATTGGAGTTGATGGACTCTTCACCGATTTCACGGGTAGCCTCCATAACTATCAAGAATGGACATGTCCATTATCTGAAGTGTCCAAGTCTCCACGAAAGCTCTTGGGTATTGCTTCATTGGTCCTCCCTTATGCAAAGGCATGAACTGCATTCAAGTCTCGTAACATCATTCTTAACAAACAAGAAAAACAGTTGTCCTCGTTCACTGAAATAATTATCGAATTCAAGGAAACAGAGGAGTCCTGAAGATCAAATCAAAGAAAAAAAAGACGACTTGATCAACAGTGTTTGTTTACATCACTCTAAGGCTATCTTGGAACAGAGTTCTATAATACAACAAGAAGAATGAAACAATATCTCTATCAAACTTAAAAGTTAGTATACAAATCAATCTCAAATCTCCACAAAAAGATGTCTCATCTAGCCACAGAAGGCTGCGCAGCAAGGAAAGCAAGATAACCATTTAGGGTTGCGATTAGAGACACGATCAGCTTCTGGTTTAGAAGTTACTGATTTAGTAACTTCCTCTCTTTTAAATCCGTCAGCTCCTTCAGCTTCAGTAGAAATCTTCGGTGTCTCTGTCTGCGATGGTTTCCTCTGCTTGTTTTCTGGCGCCGAATCATGTAATCCCCCTTTGTCTGCATTCCCCAATCTACAGAACAATCAAAACGACAGAAAAGTAAGAAAAAAGAACAATTTTTTCTATTTTAAGACGTGAAGAAGATATATATAATCGCCAAAAAAGTTTCATCTTTTTGTTTACTTTGAAAAAGCAAAAGACTTGACGCTTAAATCTTCTGATCGGCGAGAAACAGAACGGTCTAGTATATTGATTTTGTTATTTTTGTTGCTTTCTTTATTAGCGGCTTCATTAGCCATGATAACCTCTCTTATACTTGCTGCAGCCTTTTGTTCGTCTTCTTTACTTGCGCGGTAAGCTTTATCTGTTTCAGCTGCTTTCTTGCCTATATCCACCGGAGTTTTGGCCTCCTCCACCACTACTCTTCCAAATCCTCCTCCTTGGTTTATGTCATGTGGCGGAGATGGTAAAGGAGGTGTCATTGGTGAAGGAGGCTGAGGAAACGTGAGCTCACCGGATTTGAAGTAATCTCCTCCGGTGAAGCTATTGTTACCCATGCGAATGCTGAAGAGAGATTCGTTGGAGAGAGTGCTCCATTCAACTGGAGCTGTAGAGGGTGTTCTTGCGAAAACGTGTGAAGGAATTTTGTAAGGTGGTGTACTAGGGCTCGAGGTCGTTGTGGTTGTGTTGTTTGTGAATCTCTCCATGATTTGTGTCGGAGGAGATTGCTCTGCGTAGTCATTCTTGTTTAAATTCTGATAAGGTTTTGGTTCGGCTTCTATAGAAGAACAAGAAGAAGATGAAGAAGAAGAAAGTCGTATGATTGGATCTTCTGTTTCTGGTTTAGAGGTTAAGTTTGTCGATTTTTGGTTCGTGGGATTAAAAAAGTTTTGTTCTTCTGACGTTCCCATGATTCCGAAATGAAAGAATGTGTTCTTGGAGAAATTTTCAATCTGCAGTGTAACAAAGAAAGACGAAAGAAACCGGATTATAGATGTAGAAAATCACATCAATGGCTTCTTTGAAGATATTATAGTTAACCTGGCAGCGATGAAGACGAAGAACACAAGCAAGAAAGATATTAATTTTAGAAAAATTCAAAGACCAAGTTTGGAAGTATCGAGAGACAGAGAATGTTGTTTGTTTTGGAATCAGGAGATTTAGAGTTTAAAGGAGATCTATTTTTCGCCATTGCTAAAAGTAAAGATATAAAGGGATTGATCTCACTATAATTCGGTTTTGGTTTCGGTTTTGACTCAATTCGATTGGTTTAGTTTGACCGTCCATATAAACTTTGTGGCAGATCAGCGAGCGAATTAAAATCGACGGTCAATATTATATCAAATAAATCAACGGACACGATAAGCGATTTCTTACCATAAGTTTCTCTTTCATGGTTTCAGGGTTTGCACATTTCACTACTGGTGAGAATTGAAAGAAGCTTCCAGAGTAAAACCCTAGAGAGTGGGTACAGTCTCGTTCGATTCTTCCTTTCTTTTGTTCTTTCTGTTTTAGTTGTACAGGTATTTCGATTTTATCGTTTCGATTTGATATTCTAAATGATTCGAAACTAGATTGTTCTTCGTTTGCTGATTTTCTGCTCATCCATTGGTTTACGATTCGGTTTGAAATCCTTAAAATTTTTGGTGTTGAGGATGTTTCATTTTATGATTTTGAGTACTAACTGATTAGATTTATGGGTTTAGTGAGTTGACCTGATAAGCTTTGGTTCAAATCTTTTCATAACGGTGTAGGCTTGTAGCAAACAAGATAACAGATTTTTTGCAATATGTATTTTATCAAAGAAGTCCTCTATCTTACTTACGTTAACGATTGAATTGATGGGTCTTCCGTGTATTGACGAGTTTCACCTTTTGGGTTTGCCTTGCTGAAATCACTATCTATGTTTTGGTTTTTTTCTTTATTTGTATCCACTTTTTGAATGCTCATTCAATTCCTTCCAGAATACAGACGCACACCGCATGGCTTTCTTAAGTAAAGTTGGAAAGTTATTTAGGCAGACCAGCACTCATGTCACTGCCTCTAACTCAATGCTACAGAGCATCCGCTGCATGTCTTCTTCAAAAATCTTTGTTGGAGGTGCCTATAACTCTACTTCACCTGTGTTAGAGAGCAGACTTTTTTTTTTTGTTCTGTTTGTCTTAAAATTTTCTATTTTGCTTCAGGTATCTCCTACAGCACTGATGAGTTCGGCTTAAGAGAAGCTTTTAGCAAATATGGAGAAGTTGTTGATGGTAGCTAACTATCTCGATTTATTTTACTGCAAAAATATAGCCTTTGATGAAGTTTTAACTTCCTTTTGCTTCTGAATAGTTTTCGTCGTTTTACTCTTGTAGCTGAACTATTTTTATCAATTGCAGCGAAAATTATTGTGGACCGTGAAACTGGCAGGTCCAGGGGTTTTGCTTTCGTAACATTTACTTCAAGCGAGGAGGCTAGTAATGCCATGCAGTTGGATGGACAGGTAACAAGATCATGTCTCTTATCCCCTTTTCTTTTCTTACTGTTAATGTCTTGCTCTGGATGTTTGACCTTTTTTCAATGTCCGTTGTGATTTGACGATGCATGTTTCTAGAAAATGTTTTTCGCCTTTCAAACGTTGGCAAAACATGTAGGGTAGGCACTAGGCAGGCATCATCATCTAGCTTGAGATACTATTCATCTGTTTGGCAGCGACATGCTCTCTCTTAATGAATGGCTAAAATGTGGAGCAATATATCATTCTGATTGTACATCTCGTTTCAAAATAATCTATGTTTTCAGACTGTTTCTAGATGATTTAGAAAACGCTGAAATTGCCCCTTCTTTGCTTGGCATTGTCAATCGGCCACTTATTGGGGTTATTTTTTTCACACAGGACCTTCATGGCCGAAGAATTAGGGTGAACTACGCAACTGAAAGAGGAAGTGGGTTCGGAGGAAGGGGATTTGGGGGTCCTGGTGGTGGCAATGTCGGTGGTTATGGTGCTCCAGGTGGTGGTTATGGAGGTAGTGGCTACGGAGGTGGTGCTGGTGGTTACGGAGGTGGTGCTGGTGGTTATGGTGCTCCAGCTGGTGGCTACGGAGACGGTGCTTCTTATGGTGGAAATGCTGCTGGTGGTAGTGGTTATGGAGGTAACTCTCCTTATGGTGGCAATGCCGTTGGTGGGGGTGGTGGTTACGGAAGCAACTTGAGCGGTGGATATGGTGTTGCTGGTGGTGTTGGTGGAAGTGACAACTTTACCCAAGGCAGTTCCTCTAATGCTGGCTTTGATGACAAATTTAGCATTAACGAACCACTAGGCAATGATACGGATCATCAGCATGAAAGTAAGTTCGCCGGGGATGAACAGTTTGGTGGTAGTGATAATCAGTTCGGAGATTCAGAGAATGGTAAAACAGAGAATGATTCAAATGGGTTTGATCAAGACGGCGATGTTGCCAAGAGAGCTTAACCTCTACAAAGTTAGGCCACCTATCTTACTCTGCCTCCTGGAACTTTTCATTTGCAGTTTCAGACTATACTTATGGTAAGTTTCTTAATTTCTGTTTTTAACGTTTGGGATTTTTTTTTTTATCATGTAGAGAGACCTCTATTGTTGGTCGTGTTTTTTAATGTTTCCTGACATTCGAGGGTAATAATAAGTAAGAACTGTAATAACTTTTAACAGCGTGATGTCTTTATAATGAAGATTCTCTCCTATAGTCTTCTACTAATTCAATGAGTTAACCCATTGCAAATAAGAAAAAGACAGTACTTTGAATCATCTGTCGTAAAAACCTCCAGATATCAAATTAGACATCAAATTTTTGTTTGTTTTGAGCTTCTTCGTAAACTCTTAAGAGCTGTAAATTGAACTATCAAAGGTTATGCCTTAATTTACTCGCTTACTTGTAAGTTGTGTAATTGGACAAGTTACCACACATAAAATTATGCTAATCAATTTGTTAATCAAGGTCATGTGCTGGATATTTTTGCATCTTTTTCTCCCTTGAATTTATTATCAAACATAACAAAATAAAATGGTGAAGATATTAATGTTTCGTTGCAGAATTAAACTGCATGTTGTAGTGCTTGTCTGAAGTTCTCGGATGCTCCAAACAAATCTAACAAGCGTGGTATATAATCCAAAATCACACTAAAATTTCATAAAAACATTTCTCAATTCAAAACAAAATTTACAAGAAAAGAAAAATAAAAATTATATTGTTGAAGTATGGTTCTATTTAGTCAGCAAAAATCATTCATTAAATTATAAATTACGGTCTTTTAAAGATATCTCTTTAAGTTCACACATCTTGCTTTCAAAATATCATTATTTATCGATGTTAGTTTTCTTTAAATCAAACAAAAGTCCAAAAATTTGTTTATATTTTTGAAATTGTTCAAATTTCCACAAGAAAAACTATTTCATCCATGAATGTGTTGAAGCAATCAATGTTGAAACTTTTCCAGATTGGTAATATCAGATTTTCATCAACTATCACATGAAAGCACAACTTATTTTATTGGGTAAATTTGCTCAATCAAATCAGAATATTAATCTCAATGATGGCTGTATTTAAAAAATGAAGTCACTAACATTGTCAACACAGACCTACACTTTGTCTGCGCTCAACCGCATATAAAAATGTATGTGTGTTTCTTTCACACACAAATATTTAGAGAATTTAGCACCTCATAAACCCTAACGCTTCGAAGGTTCTACAGATTAAGTCTCTTCTCTTTGCAAGGGAAATGGCGAGCAAGGTCTCCGATTCGAGTCATCAGGAAGCTCCTCTGAGTTACCGTAAGAGTATTGAAATCAAAGCCACGCAGGATCAATTTTTTGGTAAGCCCCGAGTCTCTTCTTAGACTCATCGTTTGAAATCGTTAACACATTAATATACACATACGATTACGCTTGAAGATGTTTTTCCCAGCGAAATGTTGAGATTCCGTCCTTTGAACTGTGATGAGAACATCCCGATCATGCTCAGTTGCATTTCATGGGAACCAAATAGTTTCAAGTCTGTTCAAATAGTCTAAATTCCAACGCATTGATGTAGTTTGGAGAGAGTTCCTATGGGGAGGTATAGCGGGAGCTTTTGGAGAAGGAATGATGCATCCCGTAGATACCCTCAAAACACGACTTCAGAGTCAAATTGTTATGAATGCAACTCAGGTATTATCAAACAGACATCACTTGCATTGCTTTTTCACTTCAAAAACTGTATTTCTGTCTGAGGAAAGACAGATTAGACGTAACTGTGTGCTTACCTTAAATTATCGGAGTATATCATATCTAACCATGCTCAGTTGTTGATTTCAGAGACAAAAGAGCATTCCACAAATGCTCCGGACTGTATGGGTTGGTGATGGATTAAAAGGTATATCAATCATACTCTTTGCCCTCGTCTTCTTCCAGTTTTCAAGATTGGCTGTATGATGTTCCCTTTTATCTATATATTTCTGCCTCTCTCTCTTCTCGTGACATGCTTATGTGTAATGTACTTCCGACTTATTGTTGTTATAATCAACAGACTTCCCTGGGGCTATACATGTTTCCGCTGTGAAATTGTAACAGAAAATATTTTTCTTCTATGCTCTGTATTTTTGGTTTCTTGCTCTTTTATTTTTCTGCTGTTCTTGATTGTAGGCTTTTATAGGGGAATTTCTCCTGGAATCTCTGGATCTCTTGCGACTGGAGCAACCTACTTTGGTTTTATTGAGTCCACAAAGAAATGGATTGAAGAGTCACATCCTAGCTTAGGAGGGCACTGGGTACATTTTATTTCAGGAGCTATTGGTATGTTATCTAAGCTTTCCTCTCCTCTGTCTCGGTCATCTAATCAATGAGATGGTGGTAAAGATAGGAGGGAAACATATGTTCACTCTAGTGGAAACTTATTTTGTATGTCAAGCATGCAGCAGACGTGAAACTAAATATAACCTGGGTAAAACATCAGATATTTCAGAAATTGTTATGGGATAATTGTAACTATGGATATTGAAAGATAAGATTAAGGTTTTCAACAACTTCACACAAGAGCAAGGTTGCAAGAGGTGCTGATTGCCTACTTGAAAACACTTGGAACTGCAAATTTTCTTTACTCTCTCATAAGACGACATTGACTGGCCTTTTTTGTGGATTTGTTTTACATTCATGATTGTTCCAGAAAAAAGTTGAAAATGAATAGAAACCTAGAGTTATCTAAACTTGGAGAGCACCTGATTCCTTTGTGCTCTTCTGCTTCTTTCCTTGTTTCAGGTGATACACTTGGTTCATTCATATATGTTCCTTGTGAAGTAATAAAGCAGCGGATGCAAATTCAAGGCACAAGTAACTCCTGGAGCTCTTATATTTCTAGGAACAGCAATCTGGTGAAACCAAGAGGTGACATGTATGGTTACTATACTGGAATGTTCCAGGCTGGATGCTCAATATGGAAAGAGCAAGGGCCAAAAGGACTGTATGCTGGGTATTTAATATTCCTTCAGGCCATTATGATTCCAATTTGGATACATATTTGATTCCAATTTGGATACATATTTGATTCCAATTTGGATACATATTTGATTCCAATTTGGATACATATTTGATTCCAATTTGGATACATATTTGATTCCAATTTGGATAGCATATTTGATTCCAATTTGGATACATATTCTGTATAAGGGATGCATGTTGTTATTTTCCATTTTTCTTTGGCAGATATTGGTCTACACTTGCAAGGGATGTACCTTTTGCTGGTCTTATGGTAATGTGACTCTTCCGTGAAACTGTTACCTCCGTTCATCTGATGGATATACCTCTGTTCATCTGATGGATATACCTCTGTTCATCTGATCGATATACCTCCGTTCATCTGATGGATATACCTCCGTTCATCTGATGGATATACCTCCGTTCATCTGATGGATATACCTCCGTTCATCTGATGGGTCTTTGTCTCCTCATGTTGGTTCTGTTTTTCCCTCTCAGGTAATGTTTTATGAAGCTTTAAAGGATCTAACAGATGAAGGGAAGAAAAAGTTTCCACAATATGGAGTCAACAGTTCTATTGAGGGTCTCGTATTGGGTGGATTAGCTGGTGGTACGTTAGATCAGTTTAAAGAAACCGTTTCGTATTGTTCATCCGTAAGGACCCATACTTAATTAATGTTTCTCCAGGACTAAGTGCGTATCTCACAACTCCACTGGATGTTGTAAAAACAAGATTGCAAGTGCAAGGATCAACGATCAAGTATATCTCATGACTTTATGAATTCATATGATCATCTAAATAGCATAAACTAGTGAAGGATCAAGAACTTGCTCTGGTTAAACTTAATAACCTCGTTAGGTACAAGGGATGGTTGGATGCAGTTGGGCAGATATGGAGAAAGGAAGGTCCAGACGGTTTTTTCCGGGGGAGTGTACCGAGAGTCATGTGGTATATTCCGGCCTCGGCACTCACTTTCATGGCCGTTGAATTCCTTAGAGATACTTTCAGAGAAAAGGGTAACAATAATGATAATAATGCCGTCTCAAACTTAAGCATAGAGAAGAAAACATCCTCTTCTTCAGTACATGAGGTTAGTGTGAGAACTAGTGAGAATTAGTGAGATGATTCTTGTCTTCTTTCGATCCAAGTATGCAAAGTGAGGAACACTCTACAAACTTGTCAATATAGATACCTGGTTACAACAATCTGATCCCTCTTTAATACGATATTTATCTTCAACTTTCTTTCTTTTATATTAGAAAAAGTGTAAAAAAAACAATTATTTTATTAAATAAGTTTATTGGACTTTATATACATCTCCAAGGTCAATTTTTAAATACGTTTAGAAACTAGAGAGGAATGAATCTAAAACCCTAAGAAGGAGATGGCGTCTTCGTCTCGCTCGGAGAAACGATGCCTCTACGAGGTACTCGGTATTAGCAAGGAATCTACGCCAGACGAGATTCGATCCTCCTATCGGCGTTTGGCTTTGCAGCGTCATCCCGATAAGCTTATCAAGGCCGGTGGATTATCGGAGGCTGAAGCCACCGCTCAGTTCCAAGAGCTCGTTCACGCCTACGAGGTTTTATCCGATCCCAAGGAGCGAGCTTGGTATGATTCTCACCGATCTCAGATTCTTTTCGCCGATCATGGCTCCGCTGGTGGCTCGAAATCTCGTGGAATGCCTGGAGGCTCCGTTCCCGATCTATTCGCTTTCTTCTCCGCTACTGTATATTCCGGGTATTCCGACACTGGAAAGGGATTCTATAAGGTGTATTTCGATGTGTTTAACAGTGTTTATCTTAATGAGATTAAGTTCGCGAGAACGTTAGGGTTGAGGATGGATTCTGTGAAGGAAGCTCCGATTATGGGGAATCTAGAGAGTCCTTACGCTCAGGTGACGGCGTTTTATAATTACTGGTTAGGGTTTTGCACTGTTATGGATTTCTGCTGGGTGGATGAGTATGATGTGATGGCTGGACCTAACCGAAAATCGAGAAGGTTGATGGAGGAGGAGAATAAGAAAGTGAGGAAGAAAGCAAAGAGAGAGTATAATGAGACTGTGAGAGGCTTGGCAGAGTTTGTAAAGAAGAGGGACAAGAGAGTGATTGATATGATGGTGAAGAAGAATGCAGAGATGGAGAAGAAGAAGGCGGAGGAGAGGGAGAGGAAGAAGAAGATGGAGAAGGAGAGAATGGAGAGAGCTATGAACTATGAAGAGCCTGTTTGGGCAAATGCACAGGACGCAGAGGAGGAAGCTGCAGGGCTAGTGGAAGAGGCGGGGGATGATGATTTTGATGATGCTAAGAGGAAGAATGAGCAGCTCTATTGCATTGTTTGTAGCAAGAAGTTCAAAAGTGAGAAGCAGTGGAAAAACCATGAACAGTCGAAGAAGCATAAAGAGAAAGTGGTAGAGTTGAGAGCGTCATTCAGTGATCTAGAAGACGAAAAGGAGGAGGAAGAGATTAATGGGCCGTTGGAGCCACCTGAAAGTGTGGAGCAGCTCCATGAGAAGCTTCAGGAGGGTTTGAATATCGACCACAAAGAAGAAGTGGAAGAGAACACTGTTGAGGAGGAAGTTGTAGGTGAAGTCGATGAAACTGATGAAGAGTATTTTATGGCAGAGGTGGATATGAAAGGATCTAGTGAAACTGAGGATGAGGATATCGATGATGAGATGAGTCTACTCAAGAAAATGGTATCTGGACAGAAGAATAAGCAAAAAAATGATGTGTCAAGGGAAGAAGATGAAGTTCAAGTCGAGATTGAGAGCGACACAGCAGAGTTTAGCAAATTTGATAACCAAAAAAGCACAGGTAGGAATAGAAAAGGTAAAGAGAGAAATAAATGGAATGGTGAAAAAGACACGACAGACGATGCCCACAAAATACCTGCGGATGGTATTACAGATGACAATGTGAATGCAACAGAGCTAGCATCTAGAGCATTTGAGGATGATGCAGATTTAATGGAGTATGATAACAGGAAGAGCACAGGGAGGAGGCGCAGAAGTAAGAAGGGTAAGGATAAGAATAACCTTGGAGGGTTAATGGAGAAGAGCAGTGAAGCGGATGATAATCAAGATAGAAATAGAGACATGAAAGAATCACATTCAGAAACGTTTGAGGATCGAAGTGAACACAAAAAGGCTGCCAGATCAAAGAAATCAACCAGAGGAATGAAAAGCAAGGTACAATCTCTCTTCCTTTTCATACCATCACTATACCATAGATTTTGGCTGTGATAATTCGTGAATTCTTGTATATCAAAATGCAGGGCACAGCGAAGAAAACCAGTAATAATAACGAATGCGATAGATGCGGAGAAGAGTTTGAGTCAAGGTTGGTCCATTAGATATTTGTTCTACGTCATCTCCACTCCAGCATTATACATTGTATATTTTCAAATTTGTTGTTGACTAAACCATAAATCTACCATGGCCAGGACGAAGCTACACAAGCATTTAGCCGATACGGGTCATGCGACTGTGAAATCCCGATGATCAGTTGCTCATTTTAGAGACAGAGAAGAACGAAAGGGTTGGCTGGAGAATATTGCATTCTTTGATTTATTATACATTGGACACAATGTAGAGGGAAAGAGCAAATACGTTACTTTTTGACATTGTGGTTAGTAGTGCAATCAAATTAATTTGAAGGGTCTCATTATCGCATTTTCATATCGGATTGTCGTTGTATAATTCTCGATTATTGATTTTTCATATGAATAATGCATTATTTATTCAAACAAAACGTTGCTCTAATTGTCAGGAACAATCTCACATTAATCAACACCTAAGTTTTTGGGTATCAGTGTATCACTCTCATTACGAAATATATGTGGATGGTCAGTTGTATATATTTCAGTTTTCAAAAATTCAATGTACACCAAAAACAACAAACAAATGTATGATGGTGATACAGTGTTTCTTCATCTTGTATAAATGCAGAAAGATTCTAAACTTGGGATTTAAAACTGAATCCATGATCAAATGTCTATTCAAAGAAACTCCAAACACTTCAAACAAAGAAAGGAAAATGCTTTCAATATTGAAATACAAATAACGAACTAGTGGACAAAACCACGGTGGCTAAACTATAAGTTTCTGCCGTTTTACACTGCTTCTTCATATGTTACTCGGGTACATGAAGACTCTCACCCTGTTTCCCTGCAAGATACAAAGAAAAGGTGTCAACTTTAGTTTTTACATCTACACAAAAATATGAATTGATTGATATAGAATCAGTTGAAGTACCATGGACTTGGGAGGCAAATTTGATGTGAATTTTGCACGGACAACACCGCTGTTGCCATGAGGCCTGGTAACTTTTCCCCAGATGCAACGGTAGTGGCTACCATTCTTCTTTGTCTTAGCTTTGTAAATGTAAGCCATCCTCTTTCCCTTGTACCATGCTACCTCCTCTTGGGTGTTGACTCCTTCGATCTGGATAAGGGATGTGTTTGGGTACTGGTTAGACTTCGACCTGCACATCCAATAAAATGTCATAACAAGAGACTCGATTACAATAATGGTCAGGTTTATGTTCAACATGACAAACGTTAATTTAGGAGGACAATTTCAGTGTCGCTTGATGATAAGCTCGATTACATTCTAAGAAAATGCAGACAAATAACGATAAAGATAGACTCAAAAGTCATGTTGAGCTCCTATGACTCACAAAAGTTTCGATTTTGTTTACATTGAATAAGATTTGGAGCCTAATCAAAAGACCAGTAAGTAATATACAGTACATAACAAAGTCATTAAAGTAAGGGTCACCTTTTGTATCCAAGAATGGTTCCTCTAACGTAGAGTCTGCAAAAATTGATAAGATATAGAAGACTCAGATTCACACATAGCACTACTTTACGAAAATTGCAATATTGAGCATCTACGAGAGCGAAAATTCCATTATAATCGCAAACATGGAAAGCTAGAAATAGATCAAACTCGAAGAACAGAAGACGAATAAAGACCTGACTCGTTCTCCTTGGCGTCCCTTCACCATTTTCGCGTCGGCGGATAAACTCAAAACTTGCTGCTACTGAGAAAACGGAGAAGAAAACCCTAAAACATCAACTACTATATATATACTGGATTTGGTTTAGTTGAGCATATGGGCCTCAAGACTCGGCCCATTAAGATAGTGAATATAAATTTGCTTCTTTCGTAGTTTTAATTCTTCTTTCGGGCCATTAAGACTCGATACGTTGTCGTTTTAATTCTTCTTTCGACCCATTAAGACCTGATATATTATCGTTTTAATTCTTCTTTCGGCCCATTAAGACCCGATATATTGTCGTTTTAATTCTTCTTTCGGCCCATTAAGACCCGATATGTTGTCGTTTTAATTCTTCTTTCGGCCCATTAAGACATACGTTGTCGTTTTAATTCTTCGTTCGGCCCATTAAGACCCTATACGTTGTCATTTTAATTCTTCGTTCGGCCCATTAAGACCCTATACGTTATCGTTTTAATTCTTCTTTCGACCTATTAAGACCCGATTCGTTGTTTTAATTCTTCTTTCTCTTCTCCCGCAATTCTTAAAAATCGTCGCTTTGGTAACTGCGTCAGCTGCCGTGCCTCTCCGATCATAATTGTCCACATCCATGGATCTGATAGTCCGACACCACCGTTTTCGTCAGTCTCTTCTCTCTGGTACTTGTTAGTATTAATGTTTCTGTAAATTAGGGGTTTATATCATTTTCTTTATCAATCTTATTTTTGATGGGATGTAGTGTAGGAACTAGGAGTGTATACAAATGGATACAATGGAATTGATTTATTTATACGAAAATATAAGAAGTAGACTTTGTTAAAGCTTCAACAACATTTTTTGTTACTTTTTAAGTCCACCAAAGAAGCTAAAACCAAAAAAAGGAGCATGAGTACAATGCTTTAGAACTCTTACAACCTCGAAGACACCTAAAGGTTAAGACTTTAATCCTCAACCATTTCGTCATCATCTTCGATTTCCTCAACCCTCATCTTCTTAACCGCCTGCGCTGCATCGCTTTTCTTTGGCCCATTCGCAATGTGAATCAGTACATCCGACTTTTGCCCTGTAGTTGCATTCACTAGGCCTCCATTCTTCTCGACCCGGTACACAAGATCGGATCCACCAGTGCCTGCATCTATGTAAACGGTAGAATTTTCGTCGATCTCCTCACGCACAACCATCTTCGACAGCTCTGTGACCACTTTCTTCTCCATCCATCTCCTTATCGGCCTAGCACCATACACCTAAACCATACAAGACAATAAAACAAGAAGTCAGCCAACGAACCAAACCAACCTAAGAGATAAAACGCCAAAATAGATATTTTGCGTCAAGTAAGAGACTTACCGGATCATAACTCTCTGCTAAAATATAGTCCAAAGCAGCATCGGTGACTGCCAAAGCAACACCTCTCTCAGCAAGCCGGACAGCAACATCTTTCATTTGGAGCCGAGCAACTTTCCTCAGCTGCTCATGCGACAAGGGATCGAATACCACAATCTCGTCAAGCCTGTTCAGGAGCTCTGGTCTGAAGTGTTTTCTCACCTCCTGCATCACACATTCCCGAGCCACTTGCATTGACACTTTCCCAGTTAGCCCTGAAAGAAGGTGATCTGCGCCAAGGTTTGATGTCATGATTATCACTGAGTTCCTGAAATCGACAGTCCTCCCTTGGCCATCTGTCAATCTACCATCATCTAAGACTTGAAGCAGAGTGTTGAAAACAGCGACATGGGCTTTCTCCACTTCATCAAAGAGTATGACGCAATAAGGTCGCCTCCTCACTGCTTCAGTTAGTTGTCCTCCTTCCTCGTGACCAACATACCTGAGAAAGTGCAACCATGTAAGAAGACATTATCATAGCTAAATCATCTTTAAACGAATAAAAGATTAGGTAAGTACCCAGGTGGTGCCCCGATTAGACGAGAGACAGAGTGTTGTTCCATATACTCCGACATATCAATTCGAACTAAGAGGTTTTCGTCATCAAAGAGCTGCTCAGCAAGAGCCTTAGCCAGCTCAGTTTTGCCAACACCAGTTGGGCCAAGGAATAAGAATGATCCAGTTGGCTGTTGTGGCCTTCCAAGTCCTGCCCTTGACCTCAAAATCGCCTCAGCAACAGCATTTACGGCTTGATCTTGTCCCACAACCCTCTTATGCAACCTATCAGCAAGACCAATCAACCTTTCCTTCTCGTTCTGCCCGAGTCTTGTTACCGGAATTCCTGTCCAACGACTCACAACTTCAGCAATGTGTTCTGGCCCAACGTTTTCTGTGAGCATAACATTCTCCTCAGAAGTCCCTTCAAGTTGGGCGATTGCGGATTCCACTTCTTGGATTGCCCCATATCTTAGATCAGCAGCTCGTGCAAGATCATATCTCCGTTCAGCCTCTTGCAAAGCAAACATGAGCTCTTCTCTTTTCTGTTTAAGCCTTCGAATCTCATCAATTCTCTCCTTTTCCTTTCTGTACTTCATCGTGAGAGGCTGAAGCTTGTCCCTCAGGTCATCAAGCTCCTTCCGCACCTACAGAATCGTATTTTGAGAAAACTACATCGAAGACTCATCCCAATACAAGAAGCAACAAGAAACTAAAAATTTCCGAATAAGAGTAATCATCTTATTGTCAAGAGAAGCATACTAAAAGAGAGGATAACCACATCATACCTCCACAAGTCGAGCTTTACTTGCTTTATCCTTCTCCCTTTCTAAGGCATGGAGTTCAATTTCCAGCTGCATCCTCTTCCTTTCAAGGTTATCAATCTCCTCAGGTTGACTATCAAGCTGGACTCTCACATTGGCACACGCCTCATCCACCAAATCAATAGCCTTATCCGGTAAATGTCGACCTAACATTAAAACCACAAAATGTTCATTCCTAGAACAGAAGTAAATGGAAGCACAACATCAGCTCAAAATTAAGATTCTTAAACATACCAGTAATATAGCGAGCAGACAGCTGAGCCGCATTGATTAGAGCTCTGTCCTGGATTCGCACACCGTGATGACCCTCATATTTCTCTTTGAGCCCTCTAAGAATACTAATGGTGTCAGGCACACTTGGCTCAGCTACATACACCTGTTGGAACCTTCTCTCAAATGCTGCATCTTTCTCAACATATTTCCTATACTCTTCCAGTGTTGTGGCTCCAATGCATCGAAGCTGACCTCTGGCTAACATTGGTTTGAACAGATTTGCTGCATCCATCGACCCTTCCGTTTTACCAGCACCAAGAACCAAATGAATCTCATCGATAAAGAGAATCACTTTGCCTTCAGCTTCCTCAACTTCTTTCAAAACAGCCTTTAATCTTTCTTCGAATTCTCCTCGGTATTTAGCACCAGCAACTAATGCACCCATGTCCAAAGAAATCAATCTCACATCAGCAAGACTGTTGGGAACATCTCCTTTCACAATCCTTTGTGCTAAACCCTCAACCACAGCTGTTTTTCCAACTCCTGGTTCTCCAATAAGCACCGGATTGTTCTTTGTTCTTCTTGAAAGAATCCTAACAACTCTTCTGATTTCCTCGTCCCGACCAATCACGGGATCAAGCTTCCCTGCTTGCTCAACCAAATCTCTACCGTAAGTCTTCAAAGCCTGAAAATTCGTATCCCCTGAAGCACTCTCCACTTTCTTCCCTTCTTTACCACGAAGCTTCTCAACCTCAGATCTTATCCTAGGTGTTGCAACACCGGCTTCGTTCAACAAATCCCGGAAATGAGAATCTTCGAGTAGACCCATGATCAGCTGATCTACAGCCAAATGTGTGTCACCTCGTGACTTTTGAGCAGCTTGAGCACGGCGTATAACTTTGATCAGGCTCGAACTCGCGGGGACATCATCTGGTGGAGGAGATTGCGAAGGAAGTTTCCTCAAGGCTTGATTGATCACTCGTTCAGCAGATTGAGCTGCGTTCTCTCCGCCAGCACTGGATATCGCCTGACGGAATATTCCGGCAGGATCAGAGATCAAAGCACCGGCTAAATGCAGAGGAGTGATTTGAGCATGTCCTCCGTTTACAGCTAGCTCATGAGCAGCAGCAATTGTTTCGTTTGTTTTGTGTGTGAATTTCTCAGGATTCATCTTCGATTAGCCTCTGTAATCCCTGACAAAATTAAACCAAAAAGCCATAACATCAGCATCTTTAATACTCAGTCCACTCACAATACACGAACAGAAACCCAGATATGAACATGAACTAAAGAAAGAACGATAATCCAAGCCTAGCCCATTTACCTTGAACGATATGCGAAATTGGTTTCTCACGGCTTTTCTTCAATAAAACTGAGAACTACTACTTCTTCTTAGTAACAAGTTTCTCTCTTCTCCAGAGAATGAAACAGATTGTTGCGATGAAACCGCCAATTGAATTCTTCAGATATCTGTAAGCTTTGTGAATTGCGAGAGAGCAATGGAGGCAGGAGAGGTATTATTATTAAGGGAAGGAGATTCATCTGGAAAGGTAGAGAATAATCGTCGCCTTCTTCCTTAGTACTAGAACGTACTAGAAATTTCCTGATAAGAGAAAAAATGAGTGTGTCAATTCCACTTTATGTCATGCGACAGGTAGATGCCACGTGGAATTTCCTCTTGATGCTGTTTTTATTAGTTCCTCTACTTTTGACCTTCTGAAATTGTATGTACAAAAAAAGGAGGTTTTATAAGTTAAAGGAGTCAATTGAAATACTTCAGAAGTTTTAATAATATTATATGCTATTTAACAAATAATCCTTCGTTTCCTCAGCCATTTTCTTTCCCACCAGATCTCGATCCTATCCTCTGTTCTTCCTCGCTCTCTTTCTTTCTGTCTCTCTCTCTCTGTAAAACTCGATAATCATCCCTCATCTTCAATTTTCCTCTAATACCAATCGTGCACTCGTTCCATCGTGTGGTTTTCTTTTCAAACGTAAGTTTACTTCCTTTTGGACCTTTCCTTGGCTTGTGCTTATGTCGATCTGAAAGTAAATCGGATGCAACTAAGTTTAAGGATTGATAAACCTGATTCTTCCAATCCTATTGTCAAACTTACTTTAGTTAGTCGCAATATAATCGTATAGCTTTATGTTCGGAATCAGAATTCTAGGAAATTGATCCTATGAAATTGTTGCATGGAATGATCGCGGTTATAGGAAACCCTAATTTTGGTCGCACTGTGTGACTCTCAGAACCTCCCTTGTATTTACAAAAGCTCAGTTTTGTTAAGACTTAGGAGTTACTTACAATCCCGAGTAGCTGAATCGAGTTTCTGTGATCTTGTAGACAGATCAGTCAAATTACGATGGGTGCTACTGATCAGAATGTAGAGAATAAAGAATATCGTCTGCCTCGAGAAGTTAAAGAAGCTCTAAAAGAAATAGCATCAGAGTGGGAAGATGTAATTGATTCAAAGGCTCTGCTAGTTATTCCGTTAAAAGGTGCAATGACCAATGAGGTCTTTCAGATAAAATGGCCAACTAGGGAAAGTGGTCCATCGCGTAAGGTTCTGGTTAGGATTTATGGCGAGGGTGTTGACATCTTTTTTGACCGTGAGGATGAAATTAGGACATTTGAGTTCATGTCAAAGCATGGTCATGGACCATTGTTGTTAGGCCGGTTTGGCAATGGTCGCATCGAAGAGTTTCTCCATGCACGGGTAAGTATTTATATTTATCTCATCTTTCAAGTGTCTCTATAGCTTGTTTTTTCCTAATTCTTAGGTAGTTTTTGTGGATCCTTTATGTTCCTAAGATACTGAATTTGTAACTTCTTAAACGACAAACTTCAGACCCTATCTGCTTCTGACTTGCGTGATCCTGAAATATCTGGTCGCATAGCAACTAGAATGAAGGAGTTTCACGGTCTTGACATGCCTGGTGTGAAGAAGGCTCTCCTTTGGGACAGATTACGGTATATCTACTTACTTTCTGCTAGATTCTACTCTGCTTTTACATAAAATCAGTCATCTTTTGGTCTTTTTGACTCTGTTTCTCCGTTTTGCTTTCTGTAACTTTAGAAATTGGCTCAGTGCATGCAAGAGACTGGCTTCACCAGAAGAAGCTAATTCCTTTCGTCTCCAGGATATGGACGTGGAAATTAGTTTTCTTGAGAAATCTCTGTTTAAGAATGATGAAAATATTGGATTTTGTCACAATGATTTACAGTATGGAAACATAATGATGGATGAAGACACCAAAGCAATAACCATCATTGTAAAGTTTCATAAATTTGTTATATCAGCTCTCTCTCTTTTTGTGGAATGGCATTACTAGAACATCAATCCTAACTTGGATTTTGTTATTTCGTCTTACCAAAAAATAGGATTATGAATACTCATGCTACAATCCTGTGGCTTATGACATTGCCAATCATTTCTGTGAGATGGCTGCCGATTACCACACGGAAACACCTCACATCATGGATTACAGTAAATACCCTGGTAAGTGATTATTTCAAGTAATCGTTTTTATCTTTTGAATGATACATATTAATATGTGACCCAAATAAATAGGTGTGGAGGAGCGTCAACGATTTCTGAAATCCTATTTGTGTTCTTCAGGTGATTGATTATTTTGATCACATTCTCTGTCTATGAGCTTTGGCAAGAATTCAATGCATGCTAATATTTGATTGTCTTTGCTTTTGTGAGTCCAGGTGAAGAAAATCCCAGCGATACAATGGTCGAAAAGCTCCTTGAAGATGTTGAGAAATATACACTAGCCAGTCATCTAACTTGGGGGTTATGGGGAATTATATCGGTATTTTCTTCGATAATCTTCAATCATAACTGAACATCGCACATCACATTATATTTGTAGGTGTACATATTTTGGCTTGATTTGGAAAAACTTTGTAGGAACATGTGAATGAAATTGACTTCGACTACATGGAGTACGCAAGACAAAGGTTCGAGCAGTATTGGTTGACAAAGCCGATGCTTCTTGATAATCCTTGAGGTTTTCGAACATAACCAAAATTTCTATGGATCCAACACAGGAAGACTTTCTTTTACGGTGGTAGAGAGGTATGTATACAAAGGTGCCCACTAAAAGGATATTTATCAACTTACAAAAACAAAAATAAAAATTGTAACGCTTACCGTTTCATTTTCTGACTAGAAAAAAAAAATGCAAGGCTGGGTAGGTAATTTATATTATGCAATTGAATTGGTTTTAGATGAAATAATGCTCTGTCAAACTACATTTACACATCAATGTTTTCTGTCACAGATGATCCTTTTGGGATTATATATATGAGGTCTTCTCATATTGTGCCAACTTTTAGCCATGGTTTTAAATACAATCAGGAAAAAAAAACTTCAAGTATGTGTTCCTCTAATGTGATTAATGTTTACTATAGAAAATGCTAGTAGTTAGATAGTTAATTACAAGTTAGTTCTCTTCTCAGTAACCACGGATCACCATGAAAGAAGATGGTCCTAGATTTTTATTATTCAATTGTGTATATATATATTTTATATTATAGGGAAATTTTCTCATCTCTTGTACAACTGGAGTAGAACAAAAAAAAAGATAGAGCTGTTTATATATATATATATATATATATTCCTATAGCTACTGCTTATGATAATGATCTAGGAACTGAATCATACAATTGATTAGTCCCTCAAAAGGTGTACCTTATCACTTAAAAAAATAATAATCAACCAACGTTAATAACAGAAAAAATGTTTTATGTCCTTTTCTCCATGTGGCTGGATAATAATAGGTAGTGCAGTCTCATCACCATCTACTTGTGAGGTTTGTGATGCGATGGATAAAGAAGTTTACAAGTTATCTGCAAGTTTCAAAAATCAAACAAGTCATCACGCATACTTGTTCATTAATCCAAATTTCATAATACATAAAAAAAACATGGAGGTCTGAGAATCATCTGAAAGCACTGTCCAGGTTACAATTCAGTTGGGAAAAGAAAACACTTTTCTTGTTGGATGAATGTCTTCGCTCAAACAGTTTGGTTAAGTTTAGCGACAAGCCCTATTTGTAAAAGAGAAGAAACGAGACACAATTAAGGGGATAGTCAGTTAAAGTTATGTTAATTTTACCTTTCGAGGTTTCCAAACTAACTTGCGGTTGCAGCTCTCACTGCTTTCCAATCAATTCCATAAGATTGAGATAACAAATGCTCAGACAATTCGATCTTGTCCCCATCACCCCTGTCAAAAATTTAAGTGATAAACATCATTCAGCATGCATGCTTGTCTATAAACCCAAAAAAGAGAAATAGCTCACGCCTACTTTTTTCTCTTTCCTCTGCACATTAGGGAAAAGCGTGGGGAGAGAGAAAGAGAGAGACAGAGAGAAGTTAAACAGCTGAGCTAACATGATATGAATGTTTCCTACTTTTCATATCTCATTTCTTACAAAACTTGCCTGTAATCTACGAAATCACTTAGATACTATTAGAATGTAACTATTAGAGCGGTAGGGCAATCATATCTTCATTTTATTTCCAATACACAAGATTTATTTTGATATTGGCATTGCAGGCATAAGAAACAGTGAAGCCAAGTTATTAGTTTCACTTGAAAGAACATCTGACACAAAGCATACTTGGTGGTCTCTATTATGTCTATCAAAACAATTAAACTGTCATGGAAACAATGCAAACAACGAGATTCTATATGGAATTTGAATATCAAACAAACTAATGAGGTGCTTTTATAGCTTGTATAATCTATGGACGTACCAAATTATTACCCAGCTTTGTTGACTTATCATCTCTTTGATAGAGTCCGGATGACAGTTCTTGAGAGTGATATTCGTCCGATGCACCAAAAGAATCTGGACGTTCAAGTTGTCTCCACTGCTTCAGCATAGAACGCTTTACCATCTCATATGAATCCTGGCCTAGAAATTCTTTCCTGTCCACAAATTTTTCCTCGTTTTCATTCTTTATCTTCGATTCAACATCACTTTTCCCATTGAACGTGGGAGAATGTCCCGAAAGGTTAGGAATGTGACCTCTTGAGAGAGATTGATTATGTATCTTAACGCATACGTCATCTTTTTCTCGTTTCGCCCAAGCAAAACTGCTCGATATAGAGACTTGTAACGGCCCTGAGAAAGGTACATCTACTTGGGATGCACTCTTCCCATTTGAAGCTTCATCTTTCTTGTCATGTAATGGGTTTTGCAGTTTTTCACATAACCTGGCATCACTTTCAATCGAATTGTGAACTACATGACCAATTCTTTTCTGAAAAGTTTCAGTTTGGTGCCGCACATCCTGCAAACACAAAAGAGGGCACATTTGTGTTTCTTGCACACTTCATGATGCAGATAACAGGTAGACAATAGAGTACATAGCAATCACCTCCGCTGGTGCCAATTTATTGAATGAAAGGGCCTTACGCGTTGGCTTCCTCGCTTCTATACCACGTTTCCCATTCCCGCTAATTTTTTTCCTGATAATCGGATATGACATATGAGGATGTTCTAAATGGTTGACTTGGTATATTTCCCAGAGTTGTGGAACAATAGATTGTGTGTTTCACGCTTTATTTTTTTCTGGTTAAGCATGATATGGTCATGTCTTGAAATTTTCTCTACCATGTAATGAAAGAATTTCTTACCTTGTTGCTTCTTCCCGATGCTTTGTGTCTATCTCCTTGCTCGGCGGGTATATTGGCAAGCTTGAGGGATCACAAGCAGAAGGCTTTGTAGTAAAATACTGAGAAAATAAAGGAAGATCTTCATTTGTGAGCAAAATAAAGTAATATGGTTTGCTTCTGCGGAAATCGAATTTCTTTAAATTTGATGATGAACACTAATTCGAGGATAGAAGAAGATTACCTGAGAAACAAGGGCACTCGAGGCAGTACCACGTTTGTGGGGCTCTATAGAAAGAAGAGTTTCTATCAGATTGATTTCAGCCTCAGACAAATCTTTTAATGTTTCCCGGAGACAACTATCATAATTTTGCTGTGGCTTGAATAGCATTGCATGAGGAAGTTTGGACTTTTTCCAGTAATCTGCTGGTGGAGAACCACACAGTTTGAATACCTTGTGCAGCTGTTCAACCTTTTCCATACAAATCCAAGTAATATGACTGAGTTCATTTTTCACCAAGTGAAACAGACCATATCCAAATATCATAAAAAGGGATAGTTACGAGGCAGTGTTATGCAGTTTACCTCAGTTCTTCCCCGGAGAATAGGTTTTCCAAGAAGCAGTTCAGCAAAAACACAACCAACACTCCACAAATCAACAGATACTCCATAGTCCGTTGCACCTAGCAAAAGTTCAGGTGGGCGATACCACAGAGTCACAACTCGACTGGTAAGAGGCTTCTTCTTGTGCCCAGAAGAATTGCTGAAGTTTGCTAACCCAAAATCAGCCACCTTTAGTATTCCTTCGTTACTCAACAGAAGGTTTGAACCCTTTATATCCCGATGCATCACGCCTCGTGAATGGCAGTGATCAAGCCCAGAAAGCAGTTGCTTCATGTAACACTTAACCTGCAGGGGAAAAACCAATGATCATACAGCCAAATACATAAGGAAACTCCCCTAAAATTATGGGTGATGATTTCTTCCATTATATAATTAGACGAACCTGTGGGGTGGTGAATTTGATGTCAGGGGAAGAAAGAAGACCAGTAAGATCATGCTCCATATACTCGAACACTAGTTGTATGTTGCAAGATAGTTTGGAAGTAATCAGACCTTCCAGTTTGATAATGTTGGCATGATCAAGTCTTCTAAGTATCAAAATCTCTCTTGCCATAAACCTAACACTATCTGGCTCAAAATTATCAAACCTCACCTTCTTCAATGCCACAATTCTCCCAGTTTCAGTCTCTACTGCACGGAACACGCTGCTATAAGTTCCTTGTCCAATCTACAGAATCGATCAAAACTCCATTAGTTTGACTTCTTCTTCTTCAAGCAAACATTTCCATTGAACCAGATACAGCAACATTCGTATGATATACATAGAATATAAATTTTGAGTACGAGAAAAACCTTCTCCAGCTTTTCGAAAGCATCAGATCGAAGTGGGACCCAACCATGGATAGCTTCAGCAGCGACGTTGCTCAACCACGCAGGCCAACCGGCAGCTACCTGTTCAGCTTCAAGGTATTTGCTGATATTACCAAGCCGGAAACTCAAAGACTGACTAGCACGACCCGACTCACTCAACTCGCTCACCAACCCGCCGCTCTTCTGACTCATCTTCCCGCTTTTACTCCTCCTCCAGGACACGAGCTTCTTCAGAGTCGCGCGAGGCGGATCCTCCACCACTAGCCGACCCGATCCAGAACACTCATTGTCATTGTCCTTCAAGGCGCCGGAGTTATCGATCGCAGCCGTCACAGAGACCGTCTGCTTCGAGCTAACGCAACCCATCACAGAAATTTCGAATAATTCGTATATACCAATCACCACCACAACTAACCAACTAAATCTCGTCCCCGAAATTATTCCGTAATCCGTAGCTGACAACACAACGATACGTCGCCGTAATCCGATCTAAGATTCGAGTGAATCTCCTGAAAGTAGTGAAACTCAGAGGTTTCGTATTTTATAATGAGAGAGAATTTAGAGAATGTTTTTAGGCTCTTCACTTTTTTTTTTAATTTTGGCGTATTACAGAAGAGAAGACACTGTTACAACATTTAAAATAAAATAAAATTCAAAAGAAAACGAAAACGATGCATTTATAATATCTGGTCCAAAATCGAATCTGCACCTTCCAATTTTTGAAACCCCATTTTTAGCATATAGTTGATGACAGCTTTTTTAATGACTATACACTTATGGAAGAAGAACATAATTGAAATTATAAATACTATTCAAGCGTGTGGAATTTTTATGAAAAAAAACGAAATCGTATTGGCTCTATGTATGTAATACTATTTTGGTCTCTAGTCAGTGCAAGCGAATGGCTATTATTGATTTATATCAATTGTACAAAGATGACATGGAAATAATTTTATCCATAAGCACTAAGTAACATTAGACTAATGAAATTTAAAAGCTAAAAACTATGATTAAATTTCCATAATATAAGTCAAAATGAATTCATTACAGAAACATATAATAATTGCACAGAGAAACTCGCTTCTGTTCTGTCTCTAATGCTTTGCCACTTTGCCAGCTCTTATACTATGATGACTCCTATTTATTATAACATTTCTTTCTTTTATTCTCAACATTGAAGCAAACAAAATCTTCTATGTTATTAAATGAATTAAAGTAAATTTTTACAAGTCATTGACATTTTTAGCTAGTTAGAATAAGTTAGAACTAACTATTATTTTGTTTTATTTATCGATCAGATCATTTTCCAAATAATTTTTTTAAAAACTATTAGTTCTTTTTTGAAAAAAATCTCATTTTAATATATAAAATTTCCAATGAGTATAGGAGGCGAGGGTGTCTCAATTGACCCTAACAGAATTTAATTATTCCTATTAATATCATAAACTTTATTATGTTTGACCTCATTTAAAATTTCTGGTTGACTCCTATATAGTCAAAGCCCACGATAGTCAAATTTAAAACAAATATTTTATCAACTCCACATAAATAATTTTCCCATTCCATATAAATAATTTATCACATAAATAATTAGTAAACTACTATAGTTCTTTATTTTTAGATAAGCTATTATACTTTGCAATGTTTTTAAATGTACTTAAACAATTACCAATGATTTTGTCTTGAGAAAATTGGATAAGACAATAACTTGTATAGAATCACTAAATAATGTTATGTGCAACTAGGTTAAATTACGAATTGATTAAAAAACAACTCATGATCTAAGAAATGTAATGATTTATCAAAATGTTAGCGAGTATTAATTTATAAAATTATATATGTATTGTTTTTTTAAATATGTATTAAAATAACAATGGAACTTTAGGGGTTTTCATATCCTTAGAAGCAGACGACAATAAACAACAGCAAAAAAAGTCGGATAAGTACCAAATCCAAGAAAATAGAAAAAGCCAAAACAACAGTAATCACTATATTCAAAAACGCTATCATTCAAAAGAATCAAACACACTAACCCAAATCATTGTTATAGAGATTTTTAGTTGAATTGTTGTTTGGTGAGCCTAAAATCCATCATAACTTAATATTTATAATGATGATGAGTTTAATTATAAAACTAATTGGAAAAAATCCCAAGAAAAAAGCTTAAAGTTAATATGTCCATATGGATCACACAAATAGGGACATAGTATCGTACGGTTCAACTACACCATTTTAAAGTTCAGGATTTTACCTCTCAAGAGCAAAACAAAGCAGGCATAGCAACAACAACTTAAGAAATAAAACCAAGATGCATAGCTTTGTCTGAATTAATTGTAATCAAGCCTTCTTCTTTTTGGATTTGAGCATGACCATGCCGATGAATACAGAAAGGAGAGAGAGGAGAGTTACGCCAGCAAAGACAGGTACGAGAATGGCATAGTCTTGGGGCAAGAAGTACTTGTGGACGAAGTGATCACTATCTACAAATGGCTGTTTGCAAAATGAAATTTAAAACACGTGAGCTTCTTCCTAGTAAGTTCCAAAACATTAGATAACGATGGTACATCAAACTGACGATGTCTTTTTTTTTTTTATAAGAAATTCGGATGAGATGGAATAATGTCGTTGTCACTTACCAGGATGATGACCCAGAAAGTATAGTAGGTGAATATGGATAAGCTGATTGAAGATAATAGAAGTCCCACTGCTCGATCCGCTAATTCCATTTGTCACGTTCTCCACCTACAAGCACGGCAAATCAACAGTCAGATAATATCACAAAGATTCAAGGAAGCATATCAAAAGGCACAGTCGAACGGAGTGATGTTATAGTAGTGCAAATGCTCCCGAAACAAACTTCACCTAGAATTTGCCCATAAGAACAGCTAATGCCACGGTTTTTAGATTCAGAGGGTATGCAAACTGTGCTACTGCACAGGGCCTCTCGATATTAAAACAATCCAAGAACTATAATCACTGGACCTTAGATTTGCTAGACATCATCATATACACGGAGCTCGACAAGCTGTCTGAAACGAATCAGAGTTTGACCTATCAACAACTTGCAGGACTTTTCTTGTAGGAGAGATAAAGCAATCATCTCCAGGCTCCAAAATCAATGGCTTGAAGTGATATTTGACCTATATAGAGATCTTTGAGGTGTTGCTTACACAGCCCTATTCTCCTTCCATTTAAGCTAGAAGGAATACAAACAGAAAATCCTGTTTTCCAACCAGGAAACTTCTGTCTTTCCATTGCATGTAGAGTATAAACAGCAGGTGCAGCCATCGAGCAACCAATTACGAAGCAATTGCAAGGCCTTGATTCACTCACTATTCTAGCTAAAGACAATAAACACAATCCACTGTTGAGAACACCGTATGTTAGATGTTCATCCCTGTCGACAGCCGGAGAATCTAGTTTCTTTTGTTGTATTTCCTGTTCTATATCTTCAGCAGAGGGAATCGTGCTCAGTTCAAAATCAAGGCGTTTCTCTATTTCATTTTCATGTATTCGATATTTTGCTGCCAAAGTACGGATGCATGACATTCTGACCTGATTGTCAATAAGAGCCTTTATCTCATCGAAATTACTACATCCTCCATACCATATCACCCATCGCCGGAGAAGCCCTGAGAACCAATCAATTATTTGGGCAGTATCTTGCAAAATAAGCATAGAATTCGTACGAGCATAACCCGCAGCTGTTACTAATCCATAGCGAAAAAGACGCCTCCGTATAGCATTGGTAGGAGCAACAACATCGCCAAAGTGAACAGGTCTATCATGAGAACATGAACGTGGCAAAAGCGCTTCCACTTTAGCTGTCTCTGAAGAAACATATGCGGCAGCAGAATTTTGGAACTTGTAAAACGCGTCTCTTAGTTCTTGAGGAATCGTAGGTTCAACAACATGCTTGGACAAGATAAACTCCTCGGTTCTATATGCAGATGTTCTTAACACGTCCTCCATCCATATTCTAAGCAAGACCTTATACCAGTGATCTGTTTCCATACCTGCTTTTCTGTGGCAAGATATTTGGCTCAAGGTAGAGTTATTATCTGCCAAGCCTTTGATTTCTGACTCCTTAACCTTCTTCAATCCATGTCCCAACCATTTCTTACCAATTTTAACTGTACCCAAGGTCCAGGCCTCTTCTTTCTGCAATGCAAAGAGCTTAACCTTCTCCTTCAACTTGTGAACAGCTTTGACAGCGGGACTCTCCCTAACATTTTTCCTAACCAAGATACCCAAAACACGAAGCCCACTAGTTGCTTCACATGGTGATGGGTCTGTTTCATCTGTGATGTCCAAATGCAGTGAGTTCCGTAAGAAACATATGGCTTCAGACCTAATATCAACTGCTGCCTTCTTGGGACCAGACACAGAGAAAAATATCTCATCCATATATCTGCAACAATAAACTCTGAGAGCAATGTCCTTCTCCGGAGAACTTTTTAATTCTTGTTCTCCGGCCTGCCTCCTGAACCAGGAACGAAGTTTTGAGCCAGGGCTATCTACATCAGTCTGTGAAGCAAGATCAAGGGCTTCATGCCTCATTGAGATTCTATAAAATTCATGATCGAACAGATCAAGATATATGTTCATCAATACACGAGACAACACCCCTTCTTGTGGAAGACCATGACCCTTGGGGAATCCCCCAAACTCGAGATTGAGCACCCGGGCTTCAAACATGGAACGGAGTAAGATGCTTAAACTACTGTCTTCTATTTTCTCCCTCATTACAGAGAGCAATTTCTCAAAAACAGCAACATCCACCTTTTTGTTCAGGCTCAAAGTGAAACACCAATCAGACTGAGACATGTTGTTGCTGATATACTTCAATGCAGATGCACGACCCCTTCCACTTCGACAACTATGTGAAATCTTAGAAAAATGAGGACTGAAAACGACTTCCAGAACTATTCTGATAGCCTCTTGGACAACTTTAAGAGCTACCGTAGGCAAGACAAGAACCTCCTTTGTCTTGTCTCTAGCTGCAAACGAAAACGTATTGGAAGTGACATCAAACGCTCCCCTAGAGAGCTCATCTGCAATAGAATCAAACGCAACACTGCCATTTCTTTCTGTTGTGGAGACATTGGAGTTAAGCCTAATACAGTCATAAGCGACCCGAAGAGTTTCAGGCCTTGCAATCACCTTCTTCAACAGGTCACTAAACTTCCCATCGATGTATTGCTCCTTGATTCTTTTCCTTAAACGGAGTTCAAGAAATCGTTTTATTTCCATACGACTTCTGGGTAAACTATCATCAACCTGAGAAGAAGATTCCTCTACAAGACAAGCTAATTCTCCAGCAAGTGAAAACGTTCCAGTTTGCTTACTACAAATGTCTGCGTTGCCTGTTGCAAGCAGAGTCAATTTTGAATGTGTGGAAACTGCGCGACTCCACAGGCCCCGTGAAATTAGGGTTTCTATGTCACCTCGATTAAATCGACGCAACAATTTCATAACTACTTCCCGTTTCCTGAACATCAGGTTTCCAATCTAAAACTAAGCGATTATGTCCCTACTAAGCCAGTTAAAATTTCTACAGTATAAACAAACAGGTTTATCAATCTCTTTGTTTAATTCGACATGCTTTGAGATCAACACAGAAATGGAAGGAAACTTACGTTTAGATACGAAACCAGACGAGGGATGCGAAAGTACGATTGTTCTGAGAGGCAAATCGAAGAAGCTTTTTGCTTGAGAGGGGTTAATGGAGACAGAATGAGACGCGGCGCACACAGAATTACTGGCGATGAAGAAGAGAAAAAAGATCGTGGGAAGAGAGCGAGGAAGGACTATTTGCTAAATAACATATGCTATTGTTTATTTTTCGAAATTACCTTATATTAGAAATAGAAATCATTTTAGTACTCACTTTAAAATATTTTTTTCCCTAAAATAACCTTTATTTTTATTTAAAATTACAGCTCATTCCACATGTTAATAACTTTTATTTTTTCGTTAAATATCACATTATTTATTGAATAGATTGTAGTTATTTTCATAGAAATAAACTAATTTTTAATTCTCACTTCAAATATTATCAATTCTTTTAGGTAAACATATAATAAACTGAAATTGTGTTTGCAACTTTCCCGTTAAATTAAAAGACTATTCCAACCAAAGAGGTTTGAAAATATTAATCCAGAACGAATTCTAAAAGTACAAATTAAACAATGAGCCTTACAAAGATACATTTCGAAACAAAAAAAATTCTTGTATACATATTGAGTGTAACAACCTTGGCTTTATAGTTCACTCTCTACTGTTTCATACAAGTCAGGAACACATAAAGGAACAAAGAGACAGTAAAATGAGTTAGGCTGCAATCTCTCCGACCAGCCAATTTAAGCACAAGAAAGCGAAGTAAATAACGAGAAACGCCGGGACAGCCAATGCCATCATCAGGAATATGACTACCAATGGAAACTTAGTCAACAAATGAACAACAAGAGCCATTGTCTTACATACCGAGTCATGAAGTCTTCCGGTTCTGAAGTATCTTCTTGTCACACAATTCCACCAACCACGATTGTGCAGCAACCGTTCATCATCTAAGGCTGTATTACTCACTCCATCACACTTCTTTCTCATGTCTCTCAGCCCTGAAGTGATGATCCTTTTGTTGTCATTGCGTGATTCGGATCTGCAGCCATTCATGCTTTCGACTATCCATAGAAGATAATAGTTCTTGGAAGGGAATCTGATGGTTTCATTGTAGACTAGCCTTAAAGAAAGCAAGTTGCACCAAGGACAAGCAATGAAGAAGGGAAGTTGGAAAGGTAAAGCTGAGGATTTGATCACAATGGCACGTTGAAGCCCTAAGAGACAATACTTGCAGATGGTATGACCACACCATAAGACATAAGGCACATTCTCAACGACATTGAATGATTCCCAGCAAATCGGACATTCCAATCTATATTCCTTCGTTGTCTTTCTTCCATCTTCTGAAGAATCTGAATGAGCTTTTCTCGTTTTCGTGGCAGCATCTTCTCCCTTTGATTTAAATCCTTCTATAATGGATTTTGAAGCTAATTTCCACATAACAATCGAGGAGTGGGAAAAGCAGATTCCTTTTTTTTGTTTCCACAAAGATGATCACCTTTTTTGTTTGAACAACGTAACTCTTCAAAAAAAAACAAAAAAAAAACAAGAATCAATTAGACAAAACTCACGGAATGATGTCTTTTTACACATTAGAGAGAGAGAATGAGGTGCTCTAAGCTGAAACACATGCTAATAAGAATTCAGAAATGAAACTCACAAATCACAATCAACTCAACAAAGACTAGACCCAGAACATACACAAAAAGAAAGCAACGAACTTGATCAAACCCAAGAAATGATTAAAAAGAAACAAGTAAAGAAAATGAAACGTACCACGAAGAAATCGAAGGGAAATATCTCTGAACTTGCGAGAAGAGTTTATCCGATACAAAGAGATTGAAGAGAACTATAAAGAAAAAAACCACAACTCTAAAATAACAGCGATCGTTTTGGAAACCCGCTGAAAAGCGACACGCGTCGTGACTCTGAAACGCTTTTCGAGGTTTCCACCGCCACCAATTCCCACCGTTTGAGGTTTTTAAACCACAAAACGCACCGTTTCGTATTACCGCCGTAAGTTATCCATCGGTTACTTCCGTTAAGTTTCTTACACTAAAACAATATTTACTGAAATCGAGACGAATTTAGTAAAGATAAATATAATTACATTGTTGGTGTAAGAATATATATAATTTACATTGTCAATTAAAAGTAAAATGCAGTAATAGTAATATTTTTGTCGGTGTGAGTGAGCTGTACGCGTTTCTTCTCTTCTTCTGGATCGAGGGAAGTATTTTCCTTCGACTATTTTTTAAGTATGACAATGTTTCCGCATTATTGGGTTTAATTTTCTTTTAAAATTAGGGTTCTTCAGATCGACAGTCGTCTCTCTCTCTCAATCGAATCTTGCTAAAGATCTGAAAAAAAAATCCAGATCCGTGAGTTAGTATAGGGAGAGAAAACTGCACAGACTGTGTTTTGAAGGGAAAGTGATAAAAACGTCACAAACCTGTAAGTGAGATATAGAGAGGGAGAGAAATGGGTCAAGATGGGTCCCCTGCGCATAAAAGACCCTCTGGAAGCGGCGGAGTACTTCCGACGTCAACGGTATCCAACGGCGGAGGAAGGGGTGGTCGTGGTTTGTTGCCTCGGGGCAGGCAGATGCAGAAGACGTTTAACAACATCAAGATCACGATTCTCTGTGGATTCGTCACGATCCTTGTCTTACGTGGCACCATCGGTGTTGGGAACCTCGGAAGCTCAAGCGCCGATGCAGTTAACCAGAACATCATCGAAGAGACTAACCGGATTCTAGCTGAGATCCGATCTGATTCGGATCCTACTGACTTGGATGAGCCTCAGGAAACTGATATGAATCCCAATGCGACCTACGCTCTAGGGCCGAAGATTACAAATTGGGATAGTCAACGCAAGGTATGGCTGAATCAGAACCCAGAGTTTCCTAGTACTGTCAATGGCAGAGCTCGAATCTTACTCTTAACAGGATCTCCTCCAAAGCCCTGCGATAACCCGATTGGTGACCATTATCTGTTGAAATCCGTGAAGAACAAGATTGATTATTGTAGGCTTCACGGGATAGAGATTGTGTATAACATGGCTCATTTGGATAAGGAACTCGCTGGGTATTGGGCGAAATTGCCAATGATTAGGAGATTGATGCTGTCCCATCCTGAAGTTGAATGGATCTGGTGGATGGATAGTGATGCTTTGTTCACTGACATATTGTTTCAAATCCCATTGGCTAGGTACGAGAATCACAATCTGGTGATTCACGGTTATCCAGACTTACTGTTCGATCAAAAGTCATGGATTGCGTTGAACACAGGTAGTTTTCTACTGAGGAACTGTCAGTGGTCGTTGGATCTGTTAGATGCTTGGGCGCCCATGGGACCTAAAGGGCCAATCCGTGATGAGGCCGGGAAGATATTGACAGCTTATCTGAAAGGCAGACCAGCTTTTGAGGCAGATGATCAGTCAGCATTAATATATCTCCTCCTTTCTCAAAAGGATACGTGGATGGAGAAAGTTTTTGTGGAGAATCAGTACTACTTGCACGGGTTTTGGGAAGGTTTGGTTGATAGGTATGAGGAAATGGTAGAGAAGTATCACCCGGGATTGGGTGATGAGAGATGGCCGTTTGTGACCCATTTCGTTGGATGCAAACCATGTGGTAGCTATGCTGATTATGCAGTTGAAAGGTGCTTGAAGAGCATGGAGAGGGCTTTTAATTTTGCGGATAATCAAGTGCTCAAGCTGTATGGTTTTGGCCATAGAGGATTGTTGAGCCCCAAGATTAAGAGGATCAGAAATGAGACAGTCAGTCCTTTGGAGTTTGTAGACAAGTTTGATATTCGCAGAACGCAAGTGGAAACCAAACCGCAGAACTAGAGGAAAACAAGGAGAGGATATTCACAGCTTTTATGAGGTTGTGATACGTATAGGTAAAATATCTAAGACTCACAAATGCAAAGCAAATTTGTTTGCCTGTACTTGCTACTTTACTGTTTTTTCTGTTTTTTGTTTTTGTTTTTTGTTTTTGTTTTTTGTTTGTTGTTTGCAAGAATGCAAAATTCTTTTTTCCATAGATGGCTTTGTGTTTTCTTCAATCCAAATATATGGAGAAATTTCATACTTTGTTACTGCTCGTTACTCAACTATTCAAGTTTCTGACACTTAAACTTATTGGCAACTACTAACTTCAGAAGAAAAGTTTAGGGAATCCATGATTAGACAGTGGAATCAAGATGAGTGTTACATTACGAGTTTGGTGTAACCATTGATTGGTACAAGACAGCTTCTTTCACATACTAACTTCCTCTGTCCTAGCTACTGATCGCTTGCCAATTAACAGAGACAATGAATTTCCTTAATCCGACGTGCATTTACAAATGGAACTTACAACAGTGACTCCCGGACTGACCGGGAAGAGACAGACGAATGATCCTTGCATGTCTGGATCATTTCTTCAGGTGGATTACCAACTTTTTGGCTGCTAGACGTATTCCTGCCATTTGCTGAAAATTGTAAGGCTCGAGTGAGAAGAATGCATCAACCAGGGTACTAGGAAGTAATGATGACTCAAGCTTTTCAAAATCATCAGTACTGAAATCGAGCTTTTGAATTTTTTCCAAAGGCTCTTCTTTCAGGTAAACATGGGTTCCACATCTGGCATCAATACTATTTGATTCTGAGCTTATTCTGTCAACCAGAGAATAATGGTTTCTAGAGGTTAGGGACTCTTAGTGGATTGATTCTCGAATGTAAAAGGTTAGAGAGTGAAGTCAAAACTTACTGCAGTCTGGCTGTGGGAAAGTTGACAAAGCCTTCTTTCCTCATAACGGTGGGCCTCCAATCTGAGCTTGTGCCTGAGTGAATCAAAAACTTATGTGCAACATCATCGGATGTGTCCAAGATCTTGCACAAATCAGGCGGAAGATCGACAACAACATTCAACCTTGGACGACCAGCATGATCCACAAATTTCCTGCTAATACCAAACCGAATTTTCAAGCTATAGCAACAGAGATCCAGAGGGGCGTCATTGTGATACAGCTTCATTCTCAGGTTCCCATGATTAAATGGGATAAGACTTGCGCTGATGGTAGAAACAGAAACTTTATCAACGCCCAAAAATGATTCATCATTGGCATCGGGTAAAGGAGTTGACTCATCCTGCTGTCTTCCAGTTTTTGCTTCGTCTGCAGCATCTGTCTGAAGAGTTCCAATGTGTAGTTTACTTATTAGAGTGGTTATATCAGATGGATCTGATTCACAACAAGTTGCATCACTTTCTGAGCATTCTCTCATAAGAGAAATGATGGGATGATATTCTTTTGTTGTGGCATCCACGGAAGACAAACTCGGATCAGATGTAAGGCTCAAGGGGGAAGAAGGTGTGCTTTTGACTCCATTAGACAAGGCCTTCTCATTACTTCGACTTCTCGGACTTTTCCTTGGGGAAAACCAACTCATTTCTGGAAGAATGTCAGGAACACTGGACTCCTGGAAACACCAAGATATGTCTCAACCTTTTCTAATCTTTAAAGTTACAAAAAGGAGAAGAGAGCATTACCAGCAGCAAGACGGTTGCACAGTACTTAAGAACTTCAAGATTCATCCGGACATCATCCAAACTCCTGGTGAATCATATCCATGTGTAATCACCTGAGTTGTTAAAAAGACTCGGGGTATCAATTAGTTTTACCTGTGAGTTTGATCTCCTAGCCCGAAGTATGTAGCAAGTGATGCCATCTATATTGATTAAAAGAAGAACATTGGTGAATCATTGAGGTTACAAGGAAATTCATATCTATGGAGAGAACAAGGAAACTACAGGCTTGAGAAGACGAAGAAAAAAGAGAGACCTTCTGATAAGAGTAGTGGAAGAAGGAGATTGGAAGCATAATTCAATAAGAGAAGATCACGAGAGGAGAAGTTGATGACGTGGCAAGAACAACCAATAAAAAGAAGTACAAGAATTAGTATAAATAGTGATGGATTGTATTCATTTTGGGGTATGCATTGTTTTGGTTTTCTGGTTACAAACTCGTGTGAGAGTTTGTTAGGCTCAGAGTAGAAACTCTGTTCAAGGTATGGAAAGGACTATGGTTTCTATACTTTAGTTTTTGAGTTTGTTGATAAGAATTCAAGATAATTAGAGTTGAGTTCTTATCACCTTCATATCCCCAGCTCTCTTTCCAAACTTATGAGTCAACAATGGGAGCGAATCTATTGTAGCTCTCGGCTCCGGGGGAGATTGACCAATTTCCGCAAATGCCTCTCTAATTCTTACACAATCGAATCGCTTTATGTTATGTCCAGCCCAAATTCGTCCTACAGAAACACCAAAATCAACATTCTAGTTCTGCCTTGGTCACAAAGTGAGAGAGAGAGAGAGAGAGAGAGAGAGAGAGAGACAACCCTTACCGTTGAGAATGTCGTAGACTTCGCCGGCGATTTCAGAGAATGTGGGTGCAGAGAGAACTCCGCCGCGCGTGATGCCGCTTCGCCGCTTCGAGAGCGTGGAGATGAGAGAAAGATCGGTGGGTCGAACCAAGGTGGAGTAACTATAGAGCTCCACTAGCTTTCTAGGGCAAACTAAGATAGCCCCAAACTCCAGAATCGCGAAAGGCTGACCCGCTACTGTCGGAACTGCCGTCTCGAGGTCGAAGAATGCTATCTCACTTCTCTCGTCGCCGGCCACAGTCGAAGCCATTGTTGATGACGAGAGTGGACGCCATCATCGAGTGAAGTATGTGTGCTTTTTAAACCGACTAAAATTAGCCGGTCCTAATCATAAGGGACCGGTTTAGAAAACCGATCAATTTAAGTATAGGAATTAGGACTGTATCAAACCAGTGAAACTTTCCATATCTGTAACAGAATTGCTATGTTCATATAAGAGAAACAACCCTTTCTTCTTGATCTGCTCGATTCGACTAGACACCGTTTCAGTCTCTCTATCAATGGTATGAACTATTAATTTTGTCTCTACTTCTTAAGCTTTTAATCACAAGTTATGGAGAAGTAGATGGAGAAAGTATTGCTCAACCTAAGGGAACACCACTTCTCAGGTTTGTATGGGAAATTCACGCGCCACCGCCATAGCTTTGTTTTCTGTTTTCTCCTCTTACGAAAATATAGAATACTCTAAAACCCAAGACGCAACTGTAGGATGAGGTTTATCTTGCGTCATCTTTTGTCTGTGAATTCTCTTGGAGTAATCAACAAATCGGATTCATTTCTTCTACACTATCATACGAAATCGCTTAAATCCAACCATACCTTGAAGCATTATCTTGAATCGGGGAACCCAATCAAAGCTCTCTTAACTTTCCGGCATCGGTTCAGAGAAAGTCCTGGTTTCATAGACAGCTTCTCTGTATTGTTTGCCATCAAAGCTTTATCAGCACAGAAAGCTCCCTCATTTGGTGGCAGACAGATCCATGCTCTTGTAAGAAAACTAGGATTCCATAGTATAATTCAAGTTCAAACATCCCTAGTGTGTTTCTACTCTGCGGCAGGTGATCTCACTGAGGCACGCCAAGTGTTCGATGAAACGACTGAGAAACAAAATGTCGTCTTGTGGACGGCTATGATTGCAGCTTACGCTGAAAACGGGAACCCTGTGGAAGCTATTGAGCTGTTTCAACGAATGGAAGCGGAAAAGATCGAACTTGATAAAGTGATTGTGACTGTTGCTTTATCGGCTTGTGCTGATCTCGGGGCGGTGCAGATGGGAGAACGGATTTATTCAGGCAGCATCAAGAGACAGCGAAAATTCGCTGTGGATTTAACACTCAGAAACTCGCTTATTAACATGTACGTAAAATCTGGGGAAATTGGGAAAGCGAGAAAACTCTTTGATGAAACATTGAGAAAAGATGTGACTACTTACACATCTATGATCGTCGGGTATGCTTTAAACGGTCAAGCTGAAGAATCCTTAGGACTATTCGAGAAAATGAAGACGATTGATCAGAGCCAAGATTCATCTGTTCCTCCAAATGATGTGACTTTCATCGGCGTCTTGATGGCTTGTAGTCACGGTGGTCTAGTGGAAGAAGGAAAACGACATTTCAGGAGCATGATTGAGGATTACGACCTGAAACCTAGAGACGCTCATTACGGATGCATGGTCGATTTGTTTTGTCGTTCTGGTCGTTTGAAAAATGCTCACGAGTTCATAAATCAGATGCCTGTTAAGCCAAACGCGGTGATATGGAGAACAATGCTCGGTGCTTGCAGTCTTCAGGGGGATGTTGAACTAGGGGAAGAAGTCCAGAGACTGATCTTTGAGTTAGATCGTGATCATGTCGGGGATTATGTTGCATTGTCGAATATCTACTCTTCAAAAGGAATGTGGAATGAAAAATTAAAGATGAGAGATCGTGTGAAAAAGAGAAGAGTGCCTGGGAAAAGCTGGATCGAGCTGGGAAACATAATTACTGAGTTTGTTTCAGGGGATGATGATGATGAGAAGCTAACGATGGGAGAGATTAGTGGGGTTTTGAGATGTTTAGTTGCTTGTATAACAAGTTATGATTGCGTGGTGGAGAATTTTAACTCCAGTTGTTAAGTATAAGAAAATTATTGAAAACTACAGGAAATTAGTTACTAATTTAATATGACTTTGACAGTAAAAATATGGCGTCATATTTTAATATAAATTCATAACTAATCCATATGTGCTTTTTATTAATTTAACTAGATTTATATCAACAACATGCGTGGATAAAAATATTCGTAAATTATATTTTATTAGTAAATATAAATTAAATATTTATATAATTTTTATTTTTATTTAAAATTACTTTTAACATTATTTTTTGTATATATAAATTAAGAAAGAAAAAAATTATTTTTATAAATTTAATAATATTTTTTGGTTAGTTTGATAAAATATATTAATACACTAACCAAATTAATAATAATGACATATATTGTAATTATTCAAATAACTTAACTCTATTTATATATTTATTTGAAATTTACTGTAATGATGAAACGTAAAGATATTCATAAATGAGTTGAATCACCTGGTTCATTACCGAAAAATGGATTTTGTCCCGTGTGTGAACCCCAAAGATTTACTTCATTTGATTCTTCAGTTCGAGTTAAAGCAGCACCTTCAGGATCAAAACGAAGAGCTAAATCCCATTATGAAAGAGACTTTAGTGATTGAACTTTAAGCTCGATACCAAAGTGAATAGTAGAATAAACAAATTTCACAGCTCCAATAACTCTTGATTTTCTTCTAGTTGTTGGAGTTATCATCCTTGGTATCAGTCCTCGTTACACTGGAGAATATGTATAGTCTTCGTCTCAGTCCCACTTTAAGCCAAGCGAGGTTGGGTTGGATGCGCGAGGTTGGGTTGGATGCGCGTGATTGGGTTGGATGCGCGTGACTTGCTTCCTCCTGTTCTCCTTGATGCGTCGAAGCTCAGGTATTGGACTCATTCTTTTCGCCAATATTTTTGTTAATAACATGTGAGAGTAAAATTATTTTGTTAAATTGGTTCTCAAATAATATATTAGGGATTAGGTAATAACTTAAATTTATTTATATTTATTTGAAATTATTTATAAATTAACGTATTAAAAATTTAAAGAAATAAAAATTATTGTTTTGTAAATGTAATAGTATTTTTTGATTAGTTGAATAAAATATATTGATTGTCTAATGAAATTAATATCAGTGACATGTATTGTAATTATTCTAGTAATTTAAACTCTTTTATATATTTAAACTGAAACTCGTTGTGGAGTTGACACGTCAACATGACATTTTTGTTATTAATACGTCATAATAAATTTATTTTATTAAAAAAATTTCAAATAATATATTAGGGATTTTTTATAAAATATAAAATATTAAACTATAAATCTTCGTATAGATGGGAACTAAAATTGGATATTTACGTTTGGCTTTTAGTTTGCAAAATATTAAAGAGAGATTGTCGGAAACATATATTTAAAAGATGAAAGAAATTAAGAAGAAAAATAACCTCCGTCTTCCTTGCTTTTCGAGCGGTGCCTGCTCTCAACTTCCATGGCTGACATACCTTCAGAATTAGCCCAACCAACCACAAAATTTCTTCTCCTTTTCTAAATTTCTTCAAACCCTAGGGTTTTCTTTATCCATTTGTTTTTCTTTTCTTTTCTTCTTCTCTATGGATTCGATCTCTCCTACCTTGGAGGCTGAAGGAACCGCCGACTCAACGATCGACACAGTTTCTCGGTTCATCGCCGGCGCTTTCTCTGGGGCTCTTACTGGAATTTTCGCTATGGGTAATTTATTTTACTATTTTGATCGTCTTTGTTTGTGCATTTCATTTATCTGGATTACCTGTAGATTAATTTGACTAGACGAGACTTTCATTTTGTGATTATTGTTCCGATTTGTTCTTCTTAACTCTTCGTTTCTACACTTCGTTAGATTCGTTCATTGCAAAATTATCATTTGTGGGCCTGTATATTTTGTGAAAGGGTACATTTTTCTTTCTGAGGGATTTGCTTAAATGTTGATGAACAAAACACGGAAAGAACATGTGAAAAAAGAAGATGTTTCAAGTGGAATTAAAGACGTATTTTGTAGTTCTGTCCTCCAAATTCAGCAACTTACAGCTAATGTTTCTTTATGATAATTAGATCTTATTTTGTTGATCGTAAGTCTATCTCCGGGCTAAATTTATTTGATGATCATAAGTTTCAACAACTTACAGCTAATGATCTGAACTGCTAATTGAACTCTATTCTTACTTTGTAGGAGTTTAAATTGTTTAAAACCAATCGTTGAGTTTGCGATTAAATGTCTTGGAGACTTAGTCCTACGTGTTTGTTTAGGAAAGTCTCTGTGATCTCTGGGCTGATGCTCTGATGTAGTGATGTGTTCAGGTGACATAATTTTTTTGATGGAGCAAGTGATGTGCCTTTAGGTTTGAAATAAATCAGCATCTCTGCTTGATATGCTAAATGATCTGTCTGGCCTTTTGTTATGTTTTCGTCTTTTTATTGTTTAGTAAATTGTTATTGTTCTATCTCTTGTAGCCGGAGCTTTCACTGGAGCAGTAACTGGTGCGTTGGCAGGCAGAGCTTCCCAGTATGGTGTCCTCCGTGGGGCTGCACTTGGCTGTATCGCTGGAGCTATTCTTTCTGTTGAAGTGTTGGAGGCTTCTCGTGCGTACTGGTATTTAGAGCTATCAGGATCAAGGGGTCCATCATCTATGGTTAGTCTTAAAGTCTTCTGAGAAATCTTACATGTTTTTCAAGAGTAGGATATGGTTTTTGGTGGTGTTAGACTGGCTTTATGGTTGAGATGGAGAACAGAGTTTGAGAAAAAAGTAGTTCGGAAATAATGATACAGCTTTTACATGTTACGAGTGGGCAAGCAAAGTTATGGGATGACAGTGTGACTTGTTTACTCCCTTTTAATCGTTTCTTTAGTCTTACATCCTCCTTAACATATAGGATGAAATAATCTACCCAGAGGAACGAGTGATGCTGTTAATGCCATTGGCCATTTTAACAAAGCTGTTAGCTTTACCCTTGAAGTCTGGTGTTGCCAATGTGGTCCAAAAACATTTCTCTATCTTGATTGAACTATGATCGTGCTTTGAATTGTGTATGGCTCAAATGAGAACGCTATATATAGGCCCACTTCAACTTGCCTCCACCTTCTTTGCTGTAGGCGTTTGTATGTGCAAGTTTCAATGGGTTATTTTGATAACGACCCAGCCCTTGAAACCATTTTCTGAGCTTCTGTGAATGACTTTATTCAAATCTGGGTCCCTTTTATTATCTGTGCGAAGGACTTGAACTTGAACAACTAACTACACAGGTCTTTTGTCACCTGTTAATTTGCTACTTTTGACCATGAGTATGACTCATGAGTAAGCTGAGCCTTTGGTATTTGTTTTGCATTCAGGCAGATTTTGTAGAGCAACTGTTTCGTGGGAGACTAGTAGATGAACAACTTATGTCAACAATGTTAAATTCACACCACTGGCAGGTTCTATTCTAACTCCGGTTGTTTTTGCTTTCGTCTTAATGTGTAAAATTAGAAAACTGCTGTATGAAACATAAAAAGTTATTACTGAAAGCTACCATATGAACATGACTGCAGAACTTACAGTTATGTTCCTGCATCTTCCTGCGTTCACTCAGTGTTCAGAAATCTCCTCTAGTTGAAGACTATTTCACATTAATCGATGGAGAAAGGCTGAAAATGCATTGGGTTCATGAGTAGTTTTGTATCCTTTTTGCAGTTAAGGATTTCCGATGTAAGATATGAAGAACGGGATGGTGTTTATGGTGAATTGGAACCCAGAGGCTTGTCGGGTGACTCCCTAAAGAAACTACCATGCTATATCATGTCAAGTGAGATGGCCAAGAGGCAGATCATTCATTGTACGATTTGTCTGCAGGTTTCATCTGGTCTCATTTGTCTTACACGAACTGATTAAACTTACCATGACCCTGTGTACATCTCACACCTTGTGATTTACAGGACATCGAGCCAGGGGAAATCACACGAAGCTTACCGAGATGTGATCACACGTTTCACCTGGTTTGTGTTGATAAATGGCTCATCAGACATGGGTCGTGCCCCATTTGCAGACAGGCCGCTAAAGATTAAAACACCGTTGTTGCCAAGCACTGTATATACCAAAAACCTATATGTTCATGTCACTTATACCAACTTCAGCATCATCAATAGGTTTCTACTTTTGAATGTATACTATTGTAGACATAAATAAGAACACCTTCAGATGTATTGGAAAAGTATATAGAACTCGATCAAGTTATGAACTGATACACGCACCAATTGTTCTTTTCCTTATCTGGAAAATGTCTAGAAATCTGTTTATCTATCTGAAGAAAAGTTAACCATGTTGATGAAAGAATAACGTAACTTTTCTCATGGGATTATGAAACTAATCCACTAAAAATCAAAGCTTTATCTTCGTACCCTAGAGGCTGCATCACACTACAACCGAAACAACCACAAGAACCGCCAGAAGTAGACCCATCGATTCATGGAACTCAAACTTGGTCGCATCACATCCAATTCGCTAGACCTGGTTTGAGTATCGGAGCTAATCACTGGGTCACCCGCATTCGAATTCTTCTTTCCCCGCTTCATAAGAGGGAGAAGACTGTGAAGAGCGGGTTGGATCCTAATGAGTATTCGGGTCTGGAGGAGACACTTGAAGAGATTGGTGTGGATAATGTCAACAGTGGAAGTCATGATGTGATAAACAGAAAGAGGGATAGTGAGTACGTGGCAGAGACAACGACATTATTCGGCCCTCTCTCGTTACTCTAGAGACTATCCATATTGATATTGTTATCAGTTTATAATTTACAGGAGAAATTCAACGATGTACTAAAGCTATAATGACAAAGATGACTTTAATTTGTCTGTGTATGAATGTGTTTTAAAAACAAACGCAAAAACTAATATAATAACTTATATATGATCAATTCAACGATTAAAAAAAATGAAATGGTGAAGCTATAATGAAGAAGATGACTTTGATCTACATGTGTATCGCTAAGATTTGTATTTATAGAGAAAAATGATGTATGTGCATTGTGTCGTGGGCTCTACTATAAACTAATAAATACAAATGTCAAATCTTACTACTTAATAATTCAAAAAACACACACACATTGTCTTTGGTGCATATCTGTCACGTGTTATGTGCATAAAGAGTCGTTGTCTCTTTATTTCTCAGGGTTTATGAACCAAAAATTAATACTCTTTAGTCAAAAAAAAAACAAACATTAAGTATATATCTATTAGGTATATTTATGATGAGACGATTTATAAATGTATACTTTATATGAGTTTATCTTCGCCTCAATGTATAGACTTGTACTAATAAGAAAATTTTGCATACTTTGAATTATGTTATCAAAAAATAACCACACACATCTAAAAACGTTCGTAACTTAAACAGTTACGTCAGCATTGTTTCGGTATATTCTAGTTATATTCTTTAATTTTTCTATGGGATAGACTCCATCGACTCAATAACACAATAATCTAATATTTAATATTTTTATAGAAGAGAAAATGAAATCAAATTCTATACCTCTGACATACGTAGAATAGGAACTCCACTTATTTTTCCAGTTAAATTCGAATTATTTTTAAATTCGAATTATTTTTAAATTCGAATTATTTTTTAGTGAATTCTGATATTCATCTAAATTTGACTATTAATATGATGTTTTCATATTCTGCATAATTATTTTCTAATATTCTAATGTGAAATTTAGAATGATATTTTAATATCTTTCTATATTGTGTTAAGTAAAATCATCATATGTATTGTAATAGAAGTTTTTTTTACTTAGGAAAACAAAATAGAGAGAAATACTGTACCATAAATTATATTTAGATAATTGATAAAAATAATATTTTTTTAAGTTTTTCTTTCAAATATTAAAAGAAAAATTCATTAATATCTCATTTAATTTTACTGACAAACTACAAAACTGACCTCTCAGCATTAGTATTTCATTTAATTTTACTGAGAAATTAAATGGAAAGAAATAATAATATCTTATTCATTAATAGTTAATGCAATGTTAAAAATTTCGTTCTAGGCTATTAGGTCCATCAAAGTGGGCCTAAATATTCTCAGTTTAAATATTTTTCATCTTTGCATATTAAAATTAGTGTACTCATAATTTAATATATTGTATAATTATATTTTTCTTATTAAAAATTTTAAATAACACTTAGTTTAAAATAAAGAAAAAAATTGAAAACAACATTTAAATTGGAATGAAAGAAATAATAAGGAATTGCTTATATTTTACACTTTTAATCATGATGACTGCTTCTCTCATTGCAGGTTTTTAACGTGAGTTCATTAAATAAAAATAAAATCTGATTTCCATCAAAATCGTAAAATAAATACTAAAAATTGAACTATTCATTAAAGTCTTTATAAATTACTTAAATATAAGTTTAATGATTATTTAGTTGAAATTTTAATTGATTATAAAATTGTATATTAATGTAAAACGTGTTCTTATTAGTTAGCTAATTTTAAAATGCATCTGAATAACATATACAAACATCATTTTTTGACATAATTTTTTAACAAGTTAACATCATTAATATTTAGAAAATTGAAAAAACTTTAACATCATTAATACATTAAAAAATGAGTTCCTCACCCATTTGCTTTCACATAATTCTTTATTTTAATATATTTTACAACTATTCACTTTTCTTATTTGTTTTATATAGAATCATACACATGATTGAAATATATATTAGGTGGATCACAAATCAATAATGAAATTATAAATATTTTGATAAGTGGTAGTAGTAGTAAAAATGAATGATATCAAATATTCATCAAATAACAAAATTATTATCTCCAATTCAATAAAATAGCACTATTTCATATTTTGGTTTCAAATATAATATTAATCATTTAAATTTCAAAAAATAGCATAAATTTACTACTAAAATAATTAAAAAAAATTCGTAATGAAAAAAAAATAAATCTTAAATTGGAAAAAAATAAATTCAAACATTATGTTTTGATTATATATTTTTTTTATTTAAGATAAATAATAATTTTACATAAAAATTATGCTATTTTTAAAATTTTATATTTAATGTGATAAATTTAAAATTATGTTATTTTAAAATATTATTCTATCTCCAAAAATCCAAATAGAAAAATAAATCACTAATGGTATCTTACATCCTCGATACTTTGTCTGGATATATATATATATATATATATATATAATATTTAACATGTATTTTAAATATTCAACACGGAAATAGCAAAATATATTTAAAACGTGGTCCAAAACAATATCCACGATAAAGGAAAAGTCTACACATGATTATTGAGAGCATATATGTACTTTCACTTATTTATTTGACTGACTGACTCCTCTTTTCATTTTTAACCATGTTCACAAATAATTTCTACATCGATTAAAAATCGTATAAACTCACAAATTTCTTTTTTTGTTAAAGCATCTTTTTATTGAAAAACATTACTTATTACCTTACTAAAAACAACATATCTAATAATCAGAAAATTGTATACGAATATGATTTACAAACCAAAACAAAAATTATTTTACATTTTTAAAATAAAAAGGATCATTAAATATCAGTTATAATTAAAGAAAATAGCCATGACAGATAAAATAAACAAAGAAAATATTATACAAGACCAAAAAGATCATCATGGATATATTGTGATGGTCATGTTTTAATGAAACTAGATTTATACTCACGTCATACGTAAAGAAAATATTTGCAAATTATATTTTAATAGTAAATATAAATTAAATATTTATATAATTTTTATTTTTATTTAAAATTATTTTTAAAATTAACTTTTATATAGATAAATTAAGAAAAACAAATAATTATTTTTTTTATGAATTTAATACTTTTTTGTTAATTTAATAAAAATACATTAATTCTCTAACCAAATTAATAAAAATGGTATAATTGTAATTATTCTAATCAGTTAAGCTCATTTATATATTAATTTGAAATTTATTGTAGTGATGACACGTTAGCATGTTATTTCTGTTAATAACATGTCAGGGTAATGTTATTTTCTTAAAATGTTTCTCAAATAATATATTAGAAATTACAGTACTAACTTAAATCTATTTATATTTATTTGAAATTATTTATAAATTAACGTATAAAAAATATTTCTCAAATAATATATTATGAATTACAGTAGTAACTTAAGTCTATTTATATTTATTTGAAATTATTTATAAATTAACGTATAAAAAATTTAAAGAAATAAAAATTATTGTTTTTGCAAATATAATAATATTTTTTGGTTAGTTGAATAAAATATATTTATTTTTAATTAAATTAATATTAGTGACATGTATTATAATTATTCTAATAACTTAAAATCTTTTATATATTTAAACTGAAACTCGTTGTGGTGTTGACACGTCATAATATAATTTTTGTTATTAACACGTCAGAATAAAATTACTATATTAAAAAGTTTCTCAAATAATATATTAGGGATTATATTATCGGAATCCAATTAACATTAACACACCATAAAATATATATATATATATATATTGTATAAAATTTTGTATAATGTTTTGTATAAAAATTTGATCAAACTTTCGGCTGTAGAAAGTAAAAAGTTATGTACTTAGAAAAACTAATCCAGAAAGCATAGAACAATTCATCACTTTCAGTAACATTATCGGGTTGACTGAAAGAAATAGATCACACAGCAAAGATTCAATAAAACAATACAATTTTTGTTATTATTAAAAATAGCAGACATTTATAAAACGAAGACGTAAAATCTCAACGTGTGTATTGGAAAAGATGTAAATTATTTTTATATTCACTTCTATATTCGTTTCAATTCGATTCTATTAAAAATATAGATACTTATTAGTGAAATTCACACTTCGATTTGTGAATTAATATGTGTTGTTTTATTTATTTTTAGTTGATTTTAAATTCAAAATTCATAAAAAAAAAATCAAATTTAATATCGTATTAGAACCATTTATAAATGTTGTTTTTACAAAAATTCATTTTTTCATTGTTATTGACTTTGAGCTGAAAACCAATGGTAATATCAAATTTAATAAAAATCATATACAAAAAAAACTCTAAAATATAGTATCAATAAAAGTAAAGCAAATCACAGCTAATAATTCCAGAAATATTAAATATTCCTCTGATCCATAGATTACATAATAAAGTTTCTAATATTCTATATATTATTATTTACTAGAGTAAAAAATACATGAATATAAAATTTTGGATATCCAAGACCACCAGATATCTATATTTTTTTTAATAGCAAAGCAAATCAAAATTTAGCTACCCAACAAAAATGAAGCATCACGTATACTATATTTTTCATGTTACCAATTTCGTGTTCGGTCCTAAAGATCATACAAAACCAAAGCCAAAAGATGTTCACAATTGGAGACTCGACATACGGACGGTATCTTTCGCGGGACCCATCTTTATATTTTTATTTTTTTTTATTTTTAAACTCCGATACAATTTTATGAATTCTACTGGATAATATATACTTTTTTGTGATATTTTCCTTTATTTTATGCATAATAAAGTAACCAAACAGTAATTAAATTTGGATAATCTGTAAATGTGAATGAAAGCAAATTTGGATAACCCTAAATTTATTTGTTATTTAAATTTAGATTTGACATATATCAAAGTGCCACGTCCCTCAAATATAAAGGGCTACATAGACATAAATGTTCTGGTGATTTTAATAATTTATTATTGTGAGGAAGAGCAAGTGGTGTAGTGGTTGTACCACTTTTACATCTATTCCAGAAGTGTGGAGTTCGACTTTACTGCCCCTCGCAGGAGGGTCGGCCCGTTGTGACACAGTAACAAAAAAAAATCATTTATTATTGTGACTATAATCCTACCCTTTTTTTCTTATCACATGGAACGTAATATATCGATATAATAATCCAATACTAGATTTATATCTATATAATACATGAAAAAAATATATTTACAAATTATATCATATTATTTATTAGTAAATATAAATTAAATATTTATATAATTTTAATTATTATTTAAAAATATTTTTAATATTAATTTTTATATATTTAATTTTAAAAAAGAAAAATATTTATTTTTTACGAATTTAATAGTATGTTTTGGTTAGATTTAGTAAAATATATTAATTTTTTAATCAAATTAATAACAATGATATATATTATAATTATTTATTACGTATTTATATTAATAATATGATAAAGTAAAATTATTTTATTTTTAAAATGTTTCTCAAATAATATATTAAAAATTATCAACAATTAATGACATTAAGACAATAGCATATATGATAACTTTCAAACTTAGTATATGATAGTTTGTGAACATGATTTACTATTTTCAATATAGTCTAACATTATAAAAAACTTAGTTTAAATCAATGAGCGAAAACGGATTTGAGTTACACGAGACTTTGATTTGTTTCGCATTTATTCTTTTAATTAAAGCAATCCAAATTCGTTCTGACATGCATTACATTTTGTCCATACAGTTTTGATGGCCAAATGAATTTACTTTCTCTCTGACGCACATTAATCTAATTTAAACTGTAGAATTGATGGAAAAAGGTAATTACTTAGGTACTATTTTGATTTTTGTCTTTCACACTTAATACTTCTTGACAATATTACACCTATGCAGATTTTTTCAAACTCTAATTACACAATCACCCATTTTGCTATTCATTACCAATTTTTTCTGGTGTGAAATAACAAAAAAAACTTCCAACTTTTTCAACTCTCCTAGTATATTGCTTCGTGTTTACTCACATAATTTTTATTTATTTTTACACTCTTTTATTCATCATTATTCTTATATTTTGTTTGATCGTTTTCTTGATAAACAAAATTCAACTTTTTTGTAGTATCAATCATAATTTTTTTCTATTTTTATAAATTTTTGTTATTTTTGATGAAAATTTTAGTGCACATGAAAATATGAACATAACACTATCCATATTATATACTAATTATGATGTGTATGGAAATAATCCTCATGTTTTATATTAACGTGTACTATTTTGGATTTAAATCTCTTAAATGTACACAGCTTTGATTCACAAATAACAAAATATATCTCAAAATAAAAAAATTAAAAACAAAAGAATTATAATGTTTAGCATAAAAATTATTCGAATTATGTTTTTCAAAATGAAATTAGCAATCAAGATAGAATAGAGATGATGAGTAGTTAGAAAATATATTAAAATATATTAAAATTGGTTGATATTTTTTTTTGCCTTCTATATTAAAATTGGTTGATTGGTACTTATTGAAATGGGTTGATTGATACTTATTGAAATGGGTTGATTGATACTTATATACTTATTGAAATGGGTTGATTGATACTTATATACTTATTGAAATGGGTTGGAGGGTAAAAGAGTCAAACACATTTCTTAATAGTTGCAAATATCACAAAAGTTTGTTCATGAAGCCAAAAGTAGCTATTTATGTGCTTAAAAAGTATGTGAAACTGCACCTTTAGGTAACTTACTCTTACTTATTTGTCTTTATTGCAAATTCATAGTAACGAATATTGTTAACAATATATATATAAACAACTTCTCAACATGAGTCATAGGAAATCATCACAAAGATATTAGTTAAATTTTCTTATTATAAATAGTTATGGATTTCATAGTTTGTCCTCAATAAAAAAAAGTTATATATATAATATATATATTGTTAAAAATATTCGTTAATATGAATTGGTCATTGAATATTTAGATAATATTTTAAGTTTTTTGTTTCAAATATATTATTATTAGTTTAAATTTCTAAAAATAACATAAATTTAATATTTACACTAAAATTTATTATTAATGAAAGAACTAAATCATAAATTAAAAAAAGAACTCAAATATAATATTTTAAGTTTAAATATAATTTATTTATAATAAATATGTATTTTCAGAAAATAATTTGTGATATTTTGGAAATTTTAAATTTACAGTGTTAAATTTGAAACAAAAACTTAAAAATGTGATAATTTACAGTATTACTCTACTTTTTTATAACTAAAAACCCAACTAAAAAAAGTTAACAAATTTCCATATCAATATGATATACGTATATTTCTTTTGTTTTTAATTAAGAGACTTAATTTTTTTGCACATATTAAAAACTATTAATAATAAATATTTGAATCTTGGTTTAGTACTTAAATTGTATTATAAATGCATATTGTAAGGATAAGTTCATAATTCATATTAGAAATTTAAAAATTGTAACTGTTTGAAAAAACAAATTCTACAGTGATGATAGTACATAAGGGATCCAGCGGTTGAAATAAATGAAAAGAAAAGGAAAAAAAGGGAAAAGGGGCTTTATTATATATACATAGACAACCCCTTTACTCACACCAGAAAAGAAAAAGACCATTTCACTTCTACTTCTGTATTATCTCAGAGTGTAAGAGCGTCTCTTAAATAAAATCATATCTTTAACAGTGTTCACTTGTTCTTACGTGGCGAGATCTGATTGGTTTCAACAAAGTTAAATGGGGAGGACAACCTGGTTCGACGTCGACGGGTTGAAGAAAGGTGAGTGGACGGAGGAGGAAGATCGGATGCTCGTTGCTTACATCAACGAGTACGGTCTCGGCGACTGGCGTTCCCTGCCTTCTAGAGCCGGTATAAATCTATACTTACATATGTATGCATACATTGTGTACGGATTACCTATTTTTGTGTCTCTTTCTAAGTCAGAGGCTTTGAAGAACTTGCATGATCTTTAGATTCCAGTTTCTGTCTAACCAAAGATTTTTTTTATGTTGGTTCGAGAATAATCCATCATTAACTGGAAGAGATTTATTAACATCTGCTAAAAGATAGAGACTGGAATAAAGATTTCTTTTTTCAGTAAATTAGGAGTACATGAAATTTACAATAAAGATTTTTTGAAAAACAAAGAGTTAATAAAATATATAGTTTTGAGCAGCTTTTGGTAACAAAATCCTATTATTATACTGATAAACTTGTAGAACCTTTGTCCACATTATTTAGGTATAATGATATTATTGTTATCGATAATGCAAAGTGTGAATCCATGAAAAGCTAATTGTTTCTCTGATTCCTTTTTCTCATGATTACTATATTGCTTTTATAAAGTTTTAAGCTCTACAAATCAAAAAAACTATTTTGGGAACAAAAATCAGATTTCTTTTTTGTTTTTTTGTGTCCTTTGTCCATTTTTGTCTGATGGAAATAAAGGTAATAATTTCACCTCATTATTTTTCTGATTAATATGTGAAAAAGGTTTACAAAGATGTGGAAAGAGTTGTAGATTGAGGTGGCTTAATTATTTGAGACCTGGAATTAAAAGAGGCAAATTCACTCCTCAAGAAGAAGAAGAAATCATCAAATTTCACTCTCTACTTGGAAACAGGTAATTAATTAATTAAATGCAACACATAACCCACCACCTCTGAATTATTTAAATCAATAATCGTGTTATGAATATATAAATTTAATAAATGATATGAAAAATAATTACATAAGGTGGGCAACCATAGCTAAGCAAATGGCAAACCGAACAGACAATGACATAAAGAACCATTGGAACTCATGTCTTAAGAAAAGACTCGTTAGAAGTGGAATCGATCCGACGACCCATGAGCCAATCCTAACCGTGGAAGCTACCTCCTCCTCAACGACGTCGTCTTCAACACCGACCCCTTCGTCTTCTTCTTCTACTACTTCCTCCTCTAATTCCTCCACAGGCTCTGCACGTTTATTAAACAAGCTCGCTGCTGGAATCTCCTCGAGAAAACATGGACTCGAAAGGATCAAGGCTGTGATATTGTCGGAACCAAGACAAGCCGTTGAAGATAAAATAATAAACAAGGAGGAAGTGATCGGTTGTTTCATGGAGGTTGATGAGAATCTGATCAGTACGACATCGTTTAAAGAGATACCTTCTGAGTCTACTACTACTACTACGAATAACGGCTTCGTGGCTTTGAATGACTACTCATCAATTCAACCGTATGATCTGTACCAATCTGATTTCTATCATGAGACTGATGAACAATTTGACTTGTTCCTCCTTTGAATTCATTATCTTAGATAAGTTTTCTCTTCAACGTTTTTTGTTGTATCCGTTTATTCAGTGTGGCTTAAGAGAGAGAGAGAGAGAAAGAGAGAGAGATTTTCTGAAAAGCAAGCTAGTGCTTAGTACTACAAATGACATGCATGGGTCAATGTTATCTGAAGGGAGTAGGTTTACCTTTTCTTTTGTTCGATTTCCCTTCTCTCTCTTTTATGGATGCTTCGTTTACTCATCTAAAGAGTGAGTGTCTCTGATAAGTGACACAACAGCAATCATTTTTTTTGACCATTCATCTTTGAAAGTAACAGTTTTCTTTAAAACATGTATCAATTATTACTACTTATAAAAACCATTTAATTTGATTTTAATTATGTTAAAAGTTATTGAAATATATTTAAATATAAAATAAATAAAATTCATATTTAACTTCTAAATATTATAAAACTCTAAATATCAAATGATTCAAAATTTTGAATGCATATTACCCATCTCTATCTCTCTCTCTCTCTCTCATGGATACATCATTTAATCAACTAAAGAGTGAGTGTCTCTCATAGGTGACACATCACAATCATTTTTTGACCATTCATCATGTGAAAGTAACAAATTGTTTTAACATGTATCCAATTATTACTACATATAAAAAACATTTAATTGATTTTAATTATGTTAAAATTTATCAAACTCTAAGTGTAAAATATATAAAGCTCAAATTTAAATTATATTCAAAATTTTAAATTGCGTGTAGTCAAATTGAATATCAAAAAATATTTGATGGATAACACAAAATAAAACAAGATCTGCGTGTAGCGCCGATCTATCATAATATATAAATGTTACATAACATTTCAATGAAACAAAGCTATAGAGTATGGAATAATGTATTGCTATATAGGTATTGTCATAACTCATTATTGTGTGTAGTTGAAACTTTATTATGTGTAATTAAGGGGTCCGATCATCCAAACATATTATTTAAAAAGTTAATATCATGTGGTACTGAAACATTCAAACCAATCTTAGTCGAATTTAAACACCAAAGTTCCTATATAAAGAGTTTATACTTGATATATTTTATACTGAAAAATAATATGAAATATTACCTCCCTGTGTTACATTTTATTTTCTTAAAATAATCTTAATTGCACTTTATTTTTCATTGGTTAAATTAGTCTTAGATAAATAATAAATGATTTTTATGATAAAGACTTAAACAACAACAAACACAGTAGAATTTGAGAGATGTTTTGTTTTATGGTTTCCACCAAAAAAAATAATTTCTAAAGTTTCAGGTAAATAATAAATCATTTTATTTAAAAACTAATAAATGATACTTCCTCGGTTCCTTATTGATAGATTTTCTAGAAAAAAACTGTTTCAAAATGATAGATGTTTTCATTTTTCTATGCATAATTAACTTTATATTTTTTATTATGTGTTTATATATTTATGTATTTGTATAACGTTAAATTTTTTAATGATTGCAATAGAAGGATTATTATTGTAATTGTAAAAACTTTCCTGATATAGGTGAAAAGATTAAAAAAACTATTAATAAAGAATAGAGGAAGTACTTTAAAAAAATAAATGATTTTTTAATCTCTATTCAAAACCTTTAAACATCATTAAAATACAAAGTAATAATTTTTGAAAATAATCTAAACCATTATATAAAAATATTTGTTTATTATAAATAAAATACAAAATAGTTAAAATATAAGGCTTGAATTCTCTTTTCTATCTTAATATTTATATGTTTGAGATATGAATTCTAATTACGTTTCTGTTACTTTATCATAATATAATTTTCACAGTATATGTTTTTTTACAGATGAAAAGAGATGAAAAGAGTAGAATATAAAAAACACAAAAAATTTGTATAACAAACACAATTTATTAGTAAAAATCGTATAAACACAGTTTTACAAATGTGTTTAATCAAATTTATGTATTGTTATCTTTTAACATACGATTTATTCATTTCTAATCTACCTAATCTATCTAATCTACCTAATCTATCTAAACTCATATAAAACAACAGTTGTATTTATTTTTTTGTTTCAACGCTAAAATTTGTGCTAACATAAAAAAGGTTAGTTTAAAATATAATAGAAAACTCCAAGTTAAATCGTTTAGTAAAACTCCCTGTTCAAAAACTTGTGTTTACGCGGCCGTGTGATCAGCTATTCGGTGTTTGGCGGTTAGAAGCAGTCGCAATTTCATCATGATCAAACCGAGAACTTAATACGGTTTCCACATATTGAGAAGAGAAAATATAGTACTTTGTTTATTTTTTTTAAAAAGTCGATAACTAGTGTAGTGCATGACTGCATGTACTTAAAGCTTAAAAGATTGGTTCGAACATGGTTTTCAACCATTGCTTATACATCCTTGTGAACATCATATTTAATTATTCATTTGTATTTTTAGAAATAGTTATTTATTTTGTACGTCGAAATAGTTCTATTTGCTAATGACTTCTTTTAAAAACACACGTATGATTCCTTAATTTTTGTTTATTGTGTAATGAGTTTTGTAGTTAGGACGTCAAGCAAAAAAAAAAAAAAAAACAAGTCAGCAAATTGTTCTTTAAGGTTCGTAGAAATTGAATAAACGGACCAAATCGTTTCTCTCTTTTCTTTCTGTCTCCAAGACGCACCAACTAAGCCGGCGCTGTTATATTGAAGCCATCTCCGTCACACTTCCCAACTCATGTTTCGCCACGTGGTATGCGTTTGAACGTATACTTCACTTGCTGGCATATTTTACAGCCATATGTCCACGCGGATACTTCAATTTAATCCAACGGCTGAGATGTTTTGTCTTTTCATCCGATTTTATTATGTAGATAATTGGTTGGATTGTAATTATAGATTAATTGTTGTATATTTAGTCTCTAACTTTAATTTTCTTTTTCAAAAAAACCATATAATTTATTATTTGTTTTAGGAAACACATGAATATAATATAAAAATTGACTGTAAAAATTGTAAAAAAATTTCTTTCTCATTAATTTTTTTAGTTTATCATCACTTTCTCCTGCCTTTAAATTCAGCAAAGAGGATTTTTTTTAATTACATTTTGCGGAGTGAGAATTTTCTTTCCTCAAAATTGATTATATATTCTGTCGGAATTTGATTATCAATCTCACATTTCATTCGTTTGATTTTGATAATGCCAACAACGGAACACCAGAGATCATTTGGGAGGTCGTTACTAAATTTGCGGCGTGACGCAGTGCACTCGGTTGATCGGACATTTCAGATCGCTTTCATGAAGCGTTTCTAGGTCATTGTCCGCTTCGAAGCAATTGCAAGCCATAGGGCTACGCCTCGAGCAAGTGACGTCACTGCAACTAATGGTTTCGTTGTTCCAGTCAACACAATGACTACGATATTGTTGTTTGTGATGTGGGCTCTTGTGGCAGCGACTCCTTGTCAAGACAGAGGGCTTCAAGTAAATTTCAATGTTCCTAGGAGAGGGTCTTTTTTAGAACGAGAAACTAAATAAACAGATTATCTTTCATTGAATACTCCAAAAATGTAATATGTACAAGTATTTATATGGAAATAAATAATGCGATAACCAGTTATAAATTATCCGGTTTACTGAACCAAAATACATTCTAAAACCCCCCCGTCAAGTTGGTACTTCGTAAAGATTAAGAAGTCCCAACTTGAGTCTTAATGTCTGAAATATAGAAGGATAAAGAGGCTTTGTAAGAATGTCGGCCAGTTGATGCTCAGAACGAACGTGAAGTGTCTTCCAGAAACCAGTTGCTAATTTCTCTCAAACAAAATGACAATCCAAATCAACATGCTTCGTTCTTTCATGGAAAACCGGATTTTTGGCAATATGCAAGGCTGTAGTATTATCACAAAACAATAAAGCAGGAAGGGCAGAAGGAACACGCAGATCAGACAAGATCTTATCGATCCAAACCATCTCCTACAGACAAAAAGACCATCGCCTTATATTCAGCTTCAACTGAACTGCAAGAAACCGTCGGTTGTTTTTTAGACTTCCAAGAGATAAGAGCATCACCAATATACATGCAATAACCCGTAATGGACCGACGAGTAGCATGGCAAACTGCCCAGTCAGCATCTGTGAAACCCTTTATAGTGAAGTCAGGAGCTGAAGAATAAAAGAGTCCCAAGCCAACAGTACCTTTAAGGTAGCGAAGAATTTTGTGAGCACCATGAAGATGGATTTCTCGTGGTTGAGATGAGAATTGAGACAATTTCGTGACAGCAAAAGAGATGTCTGGACGTGTTATACTTAAATATAACAGACGACCTATTAGTCTTCGATAAGATTCAGCATCATCCATGATGGGAGTATCATCCTTATGTAAAGAATGATTAGGCTCCATCGGAATGGAAGAAGGCTTACTGTCCAGAAAACCCGTGTCCCAGAGAAGCTCAAGAACATATTTCCTTTGACAAATGGAAATTCCTTTAGTAGTTCTAGCAATCTCTAAACCAAGAAAGAATTGAAGATTACCAAAGTTACGCAATTTGAATCGATGATGAAGTTGTTGAATAACATGAGGCACAACAGTGTCATTGCTGCTTGCAATGATAATATCATCCACATATACTAGAACAGCAACAAAAACATCATGTTGTAGTCGCGTAAATAGAGTGTGATCACCTGAAGATTTTACAAAACCCATTTCATGAAAGGAAGTAGATAGCTTCAGGTACCACTGTGGGGAGGCCTGTTTAAGGCCATAGATCAACTTCTGAAGTTTACAAACTAGATTAGTTTATCCCTTTAGCTCATTAGAAATTTCGTAACCAGGAGGGAGAATCATATATATCTCCTCATCTAACTCACCATTAAGGAAAGCATTGGAGATATCAATTTGGGTCAAGCTCCAGTTAAGTTTGGCTGCAACTGTAAGAAGAATCTTTACTGTCGCCAATTTAGCTACCGGAGAAAACGTATCCATAAAGTCCAGACCTGTTTCCTGAGTGTATCCTTTAGCCACAAGTTTGGCTTTATACCTCTCAACATTCCCATCTGCCTTATGTTTAATCTTGTAAACATATTTACAGCCAATTGCTCTTTTTCCAAGAGGAAGGGGACAAACAATCCAAGTATTAGTCCTTTCCATAGCATTCAATTCCTCTTTCATAGCATCACACCAAACAGAATGACCTTTAGCTTCAAAGTAGTTACGTGGTTCAGTAAGAAAGGAAATGTTTTGAATGAAAGAATGAAAGGGGAAGGACAATTTGATGTAGGAAATGTATTGAGATATGGGATAAGGTGTAGTGAAAGGAGTGGTGTTGTAACAATGGAAATCCTGCAAATAAGATGGTCTTTTTGTCTGTCTACGAGAATCTGAAACAGGAAGGTTAAGATTCTCAGATGAAGGAACTGCAAAAGATGAAGGACGACCAGGGAATGATTTTGCAGAAGGCAAAAAATCATTAGAGGGTGTAGGTGAAGATGAATGAGGAAAGAAAGTGGATATATCCTCTGTTTGATTGGAAGATACAAACAGGAATATTTCTTCGTAGAAAATGATATGCCTTGATATCGAAATGGTATTGGTTTCCAAGTCTAGGACCTTATATCCTAAGAAGACACACGCCTTAGCCCTGGGGTCAAATTTATGGCTTTGTTTAAGCGAAGTGGATATATAACAGATATCCAAAACTCCTAAGAATGTTGTATTCAGAACTTTATTGACTAGAGTTTCATAGGGTGATTTATTGTCTAAAATAGGTAACCTGTTGATAATAGAGACTGCAGTAAGTACATAATCTCCCAATACTCCAAAGGAACCTTAGACTGAAACATCCAAGATCTAGCCACATTTAGAATGTGTTGATGTTTGCGTTCTACAACAGAAGCCTATTCTTCTTGTTGATAATTTGACTTCTGATATTTGAATAATCATCATTTAGTCCCGTGAGAAGAAAGTTAGGTAAGTATTTCATCGTATTGTTCGAAGCAGAACAGAGAGTCTAGATTCTGGTGGAAAAGTTTCGTAGTTCTTGATAATCTTTACAATCAAGTTATCAACAAACATGTCATCCAAAGAAGTTGTACATGTTCGAAACAATAGCTTGTGTAATAGTACAGCTTTTAATTGCAAATACGAGTACAAACTGAGCTTGAAGTTCTGCTTCCTGACTCTCTTTCTGCATCTAAACAAATCGTAAAAACGTGGAAGGACATCGTATGTTAGAATGCCTTCATATAGTCAAGAAAGATGATTACATTGGGTAAAGCTTTTGGAGCCCAATCTAATTTTAGGCTACAACAAAACAAAACCCTTCATATCTCCGTTCTTCGATGCAATCACCAGGCTAAAGGAACTACATTACAAACATAGAAAAACAACAAAGAAAAATGAAAGAAGATGCCTCAGAGGTAGTGACAATTGTGATATAATTCATCACTATTAAAATCTGATGAAAACACATCAATAGATATACATCATCGGCACAATAAAAACATCATTAAACAGATTTCATTGAAGTGCATCAGAGAGATTCCCATTTAGACAATTACTCATCATTCTACTTCTCCAAACGGAGAATCTGATGTCCCTGTCTTTTTATCGTCACTTGCACGAAGGACTAGAAAAACAAAACAATTTAGAAATTAATCTCCAAAACTAGAGAAGAACAAAACATATGATTCAAAATGCCTCAGAGTTGTTTCTTTTTTCCTAGAGACTAAGCTCTCAAAGTATATTTAACACCATCACAGGCATTCAAACATCAAAAATCAACAAAACACAAAAGAATAAACGTGGAAGACAAAAGATCGAATCTTTAAAAGGCCTTCGAATCGATAAGAGAATTATAGAGTTGCAAATCTTAGGGTTTACATGAGAAGTGATTCTGATCAGTCTCTAGCGAATCGTGATGGCATTAAATAGAAAAGCAGAGGCGGCGAAAATTAGGTCAAAAAGAAGGAAATGAAGACTATATCACTGGGCTCGTCAAAAAAAGAGAGAACGTGTGGCCCATGAAATAATTTTTAAGGCCCAAAATTGCATACTCAAAGAGAACAAGTGGGATTTCGAAGAGTTGTCCATATTTATACTTTATAAAATACTGTGTTATATCATCAAAAATATAATTAAAATAATACCTAAGTCAAATAATTCGGCTTATATATATTTTATTTTCTTTTTATTTTCATAATAATTAATTATGTAAAAATTATTTTTCCTAGTTAGTTTTTTTTTTCATTAGTTCACGACTTATCGATCTATATTCTAATATTTTTATACAAATATTTAACACCCTCCTACGAATAGCGGTGTAGTCGAACTCCACACCTATGGAATGGGCGGTAGAGGTTAGTTTTAAACTCGGAAGTTATAATTGCTTAATGAAACATTTTATGAACATAGTCTAATTAGTCATGTAACGTTTTTTCAAGCTCAGATTATGAACTAAATTTTTCAATCACATTAGAACACAAATAAGATAGTTTTATACACAATCAAAATCAAGAACACAAATAATTAGAACTAATGTGTGTACATAAATGATATTCAGCAGATTTGTATATATCTTTGTGTTTATTATAGAATTATATTATGCAACACTAGTTCTTAAAATAGAAGAGTTTTATTTTTAGTATCATATGATGTCTCCAACTCAAAAGGCTTATTTCCACAATCAACGGTAGAGATCTAAAGAAAGTGATAAATTTTCCACAATAATCTCTACTTTAATATCTAATCTTCTTCCACGATAAGCCCTAATCCTGAAGATGAGCACACAAAGGTTTTATATAAATCAGACAAAGCTTTAGTTGAAGAACAGAGTAGAAACAGAACATATCTTTACATTTTGAGGGAAAGTAAGATGGCGAGAAGACAATTTTATTGTCGTCGAATGTTCTTGATTTTATCTCTTCTCTCTCTCTTGTTATCTTTGAAGCCTGTGCTAATCACTGCAAGTTTGTAAAACTTCTCTCATTCTCTCTCTAATCTTCTCAAGTTTCTTGTTTTAAATTCTTATCTATATTGCAGGCTCTGTGGAATCAACAGAATGCGAAACCAAAGGACAAGAACTGAAACAGATTATCCACCTGGTAAGATTCCACTACATAAACACATGCACACATACAATGTGAGTGTTGTAAAATCACGAGAAAGAAACTAGGAAAAATAATAATTATTAGAGAGAAAATGTATTGAGGTAAATATACGATTCAGTATTGAACAAATATCAACTTTCTTCAGTATTTTGATTCTTGTTCTTGCTTCATGTTTTTTTCATAGAGACGTATTCAAAATAGTCTTGAGAAAAGAACAAGGACACGAAGGATGATGAACGTTGAGGAGATTAATGATTATCCAGGATCAGGTGCTAACAATCGTCACACTCCTAAACCTTACTGTCCTGATTGCTAAATCCAATTTCTTCTAATTTAGTTCCTGTATAATTGTAATAAATATTTTAATGACTTCACATGATGGAATCTTACTATATGTCGAAGATATCAAATACTTTGTTAAGAAACTCATGCCTAAAAAGATCAGTTTAATTTTGTTTTTAATTAAAATTCCCACAATTTACTAAGGTTAAGCTCATCCACTGAACATAAAAGGGTTTTGCTCTGCTTTTTTCCTTTAAAATATGCTATATTTTGTTGACTATTTTCCCCATTAATTATTGATTAATTTGGTGGAGGACCCAACAAGTAGCGGGTCATATTCATACTGCCTCATACGTCCCGCGACCGGTTTTAGATTTTTTTTGTAAATGTTTTTTATACACAAAACCTACTAATTAATTTGTTAAAATCCTCATTTACGTTGTATTAATCAGGACAAGTCTAGCGAGTTTAGGACGACCTACTTCGTTTTTCAAAAAATATGAAAAAAAATATTTGATTTAAATTTTTAAAAAATATTTCATTAATTTAGTTAAAATATTTAATAAATTTAGTTAGTATCGATCTAAATTAGTTTGGATCTAAATTGATTTGAATTACAATTTGACTAATTGGTTTGAACTCAAAATTTACAGATATCCACTAACCCGTAAATTAATAAGTTACAACCCGTATCCACCGCACTATAATTAATGTTCAACTCGCACCTACATCGCTTATGAATTTTTTTTTTTCATTCTACCCACATTTATCCTACAGTGGGTCAAACGGAGTGGGATCGCACGTAAACATGACATACTTATGAGCAACCTCAAACATGATTATATCTTACTATTATATATAAGACAAATATGGTAATTAACCAGTACAACAGAAGAAGAAAAATACAGAAAATAAAACATTATTAATTACGCCAAACAAAACAGCAAAATATATTTAAAATGAAAGACAAAACGAAACTCTCCACAACATAATCAACACTATACAGAAACCTTAAATCATTGCATATATAATTAATATTAGTTAGTGTCGGGAGAAGGAGCAAGATCCGGGGCCGGAGAAGGAGCGTCGGAGGGACCATCATCGGCACGCATGAAGTCGAACCTCTTGATGAGTATATTAGCAACGAGCTCGTTAGCCTTATCGGTGGGATGATACTCGTCCCAAAACACATACTTACTTCTGTCCTTACACAATGTCGACGCCGGAATACACGTCAGCGCCGGTCGGATTCTGTAGAACGAGCAACACGGCGAATCCGAGTTGTCAAACCCTACAATATATAATTATATTACTTATATAACGGAAGATGTTTTTGTATTAGAACGAAAGAAAATATTAGTTCATAAACTCAAACAACAGTAACAATGTGGAAATAGCTAAATATTTAGTTTCAGTGATTTTTTCCCCTTCAAATAATGACCATAACGCAGATAGATCATAAATCCAAAAATACATATGTTAATTTATATGTGAAAATAAGAGTTTGATCAATAATATTTTAAAATGACAAGTGACAACCACAATTTATAATAGTTTTTGAAAATGCTATAAATATTTACCGTATTTCTGAGGGTTAGTGATGACGTCATTGACAAGATCATAGGCTTCACCAAACTTGTAGCTTGCATTAGGGAGCTTGGTTTCAAGATCTTGTAGCATTTTGGAGGCAGCTTTGTTGAATCTCACAGCAAGACTGCTCGCTTTGTTTTGACATTTACCATCGAGGCTTAAAGCTCTTTGTAGTGGGATACAACCCATTGGTCCTAACCCAAACACCATTAGCTTCCTCGCTCCCAAACTATGCAACACCTAATCAAACATTTTATCATATAAGATTATGTATCAGTCGAATTATGAAAACTACATGTTTACATGTATATATCTTAAGACTAACCCTTAGTTGAGAATCAAGTGTTTCCATTAAGTAATCGACGAATGTTTGATCATTGTACTTCCAAGAATCACTATAGACAGGCATCAAGTAGTTGTTTATGAAGTCATTGCTGCCTAAAGCGACGACGTATCTAGCTTTTTGGAAGAATTTTTCTGCTTCTTTTTTCCCTATCTTTGCCATAATTACATCCTGAGTCCCTTTGAATAATTCTATTTGCTTCCACAGCGAAAATCTTTGGATCTTTACAAATACAACCCCATGAGAGTAAACAAAAACGACATACATAAATCAATTATTTAAGTCTTATTCATTTAATTGGTGTAAATAAAAATAATTGGTTAAGAGACTTACGAAATAACCACCAGTTTCATTCAAGATTCCGCCACCTCCTGAAGCATAGTTTACACCATTTGCAAGTATTACATCTTCATTCATTGATGGATCCAAGAAGGCTACTGGTCTTGGCAAACCAATTTTATCACCTTAAATCATGAATTAACCATTATAAAAGAGAGAAAATAGTATATACCTCATTATAAATATACGATGATAATTGATTAATAGTTTAATACAAAGAACACTAACCTATAATGTCTGAAACAGTACGGCCATTAGTGAACCTTCCATTAGGCAAACCATTACCAAAATCAATACCGTAAAAAGGAAGATTCGCCTGGGCTAAGCTTCTCGGTAGGTTCCTATTGTTGCCTACATCAGACAATGAATCTCCAAATATAAACTGGACGATCTTGCAATCGTAGCCGTTGATCGCTTCGAGTCCAAGAACAACGAATAACACAACTATCATCGTGCAGAACTTCATGTTGAGAAATCGAAGATTGTTTTGATTGAAAAGAATGAATTGTTTTGAGTGGTTTTAAAAGCGTTTTTGAAGGTGAAAAATTAGACCAAGTAAGAAAAGGTAGAAGAGTAATGTGAGAATAAAGAGGTGAAGGTAGATTTCGAGTTGATGAACCAACTGATAGATTATTTTTTTTTGGGTTTATGTTTGATTCAAACCTACTTTCAACTACTCTTTCCTCGTGTTGCTGTCGTACGTTATAACCGGTTCTTGTCCGTAAACTTGAATTTTTGTTTTTTAAGGAAAATGCTAAACCTTTAGGGGTTAAATAATTTCAAGTTTCGGTTTATGAACTCATTTATAGAGTAAAAACTATACATGAACTTTTACCCTCTAGACGTTTAACTTAATAGGGACTATTTCCTAGTAGTATTAAATAAGCTAAAACTCTTTATCAAACTCTAAAGATTTCACTCACTTACTAAAACTAAAAGCATCAATATAAAAAAAAACCCAACGAAAAATTATCATTAAAATATTAAAATTTTATTGTTTGGATTATTTAAATATCGAATTTTTAATAAATGATTTAAATAACGATCTGTATTTGATTGCGATAATTTAAATATGCGATTAGTCAATATTAACATGAAAAATAATAATGTTAATTATATTTTTTATTTATTAGTTAAAATAAATAACAGAATTAACGATATTAGTTTTATTGTTAATGTTAACTAATCGTATATTTAAATTAAGAGTAATACCCTAAAATAGCACCTTTTAAAGTTTTTCTTCCAAATATAGCATCATAAAATTAAATTCCCAAAAATAGCACAAATACTTATGTGAAAGTACTTATTTATTCTAAATAAATTATACATAAACTTAAAGTATTGTATTTGAGTTCATTATTTCCAATTTAGGGTTTAATTTTTTTTATTAAAATAGAGTTTTAATGCATTTTAATCTTAAATTTGTGCTATTATTGGAAATTTAAACTAATGATGCTATTTTTGGAATAAAAACTTAGAAAGGTGCTATTTTAGACATTTGCCCTTAAATTAATGTAATCAACTATATATTGTTATTTAAATGATTTATTAAAAAATTTAATATTTAAATGATCTGGACATAAACATTCAGACTTGTTTTTTTGTTTGAAAAAAGAATGTGTGCCAATTTTTTCCCAAAATTTTCTTCTCTTCGGTAATAATGGGCCTTAGTCCAGCCCAAATAGACCGATGAGAATGTTCGGGCTCGAAGAAATTCAAGTCATATAGTGGTAATCTGGTATTGAACTTGAACCGTTGGACAATGAGGGGTATTTTGGTAACTTTAAGTTTAAAAGAAACGAACAGAGTGACGTGTACAATACTCTGAAATTTTCATGAACTGAAAATATAACGTGAACTATTTTTGTGTGAACCTTTTTAAAAGAAACGAACAGAGTGACGTGTACAATACTCTGAAATTTTCATGAACTGAAAATATAACGTGAACTATTTTTGTGTGAACCTAAAATCCTACGGATTTTTGCAATGCCCATGAAGAATCACAAAACGACAAAATCGTCGCGTTTCGATCCTACGTCGCAAAGCTTCAGCCACAGATAAAAAAAAATTACACAAACCTTTAAACTTTATCTTCGTTTTATCATCGCCGTCTAGTATTTAATCTGACGGTTTATACATCTCGGAAATCTCCAACCATATCTAATCCACTAAAATAAAAATACATTAAATAAAAACAATCACAACCGAAGAAGAAGAGAGTCAATTGTTCACTGTGAACTGTGAAGTTACGAAGCTTTTCAATGGCGACATTTACACTCAAATCTTTCATCGGACTTCGCCAATCCTCATCGGAGCAGACCAGTTTCGTTTCCAATGTGCCGTCCTCGCTTTCTCGCTCCCAGCAACGGAGCTCTCTCCGAGTAACCGCGGCCAGATCCAGTCCCAAGCTTGCTAACCGTAATCTCCGCGTCGCTGTCATCGGTGGAGGTCCGGCTGGTGGAGCCGCTGCCGAGACTCTAGCCAAGGGAGGTATCGAGACGATTCTCATCGAGAGGAAGATGGACAACTGTAAGCCTTGTGGAGGCGCAATTCCTCTCTGTATGGTCGGAGAATTCAATTTGCCGTTGGACATCATCGACCGGAGGGTGACGAAGATGAAGATGATTTCGCCTTCGAACATCGCCGTGGATATTGGCCGTACGCTTAAGCAGCACGAGTACATAGGTATGGTGAGGCGAGAAGTGCTGGATGCGTATCTGAGAGAGCGAGCGGAGAAGAGCGGAGCCACCATCATCAACGGTCTTTTCCTCAAGATGGATCTACCGGCTAATTGGGACTCCCCGTACTTATTGCATTACACGGAGTACGACGGAAAAACAGGAGCCACGGGACAGAAGAAGACAATGGAGGTCGACGCCGTCATCGGAGCTGACGGAGCCAATTCTAGGGTTGCAAAATCCATCGATGCCGGAGATTACGACTACGCCATCGCATTTCAGGTCATTTTCTTACTCTTTCCCAGTTTAATTTGCTCAAATAAAAGAAGAATTCACGATGATTTGTGAAATTTGGAATCGTTTAGAATTTGAAAATCATGTTTTTATCGGATCAAGTGTTGAAATTTTATATTTTTCAGGAGAGGATTAGAATCCCTGATGAGAAAATGACATACTATGAGGATCTAGCTGAGATGTATGTCGGAGATGATGTGTCGCCGGATTTCTACGGCTGGGTTTTCCCAAAATGCGACCATGTAGCTGTTGGAACAGGCACTGTTACTCACAAAGGTGACATCAAAAAGTTCCAGCTCGCCACCCGAAACAGAGCCAAGGACAAGATTCTGGGAGGAAAGATCATCCGCGTCGAGGCTCACCCTATTCCGGAACATCCACGACCACGCAGGCTCTCGAAACGAGTGGCTCTTGTAGGTGACGCTGCAGGGTACGTGACAAAGTGCTCAGGTGAAGGGATCTATTTCGCTGCAAAGAGTGGAAGGATGTGTGCTGAAGCCATTGTTGAAGGTTCACAGAATGGTAAAAGGACAACACTTTTTTTTTGTTTGGCGCTTAACCCGATTAAGTTTTAATGAATTCGAACTTGTGTGTGTTTTGTGCAACAGGTAAGAAGATGATTGACGAAGGTGACTTGAGGAAATACTTGGAGAAATGGGATAAGACATACTTGCCTACGTACAGAGTGCTTGATGTGTTACAGAAAGTGTTTTACAGATCCAATCCAGCAAGAGAAGCGTTTGTTGAAATGTGCGGTGATGAGTACGTTCAGAAGATGACATTTGATAGTTATCTATACAAGAGGGTCGCTCCAGGTAATCCTTTGGAGGATCTGAAGTTGGCTGTGAACACCATTGGGAGTTTGGTTAGGGCTAATGCTCTAAGGAGAGAGATTGAGAAGCTGAGTGTTTAAAACAAAGTGAGGTGTTTCTTCACTAATGTTAGTATCATATTTATGTTTCTGTTTATTTAATCAGGCAAAAAGCATCTAGCTTTACAATCCAATTTCCCACTAAAACAGATTTCACAAACCACTAAACTGAGTTGTGAAAGCACACAAGAGATACTTCACCTCTTCATCACTCTCTATTCCTCCTTCCTCAACCGACTCATCGCTAAAAACTGATCCACTGCTTGAACAAGAAGGTATAGACATCTGAGACTGATCGAACTCGATATTTCTCTTCTTCTTCCTCTTGTGGGTAGCCTTGAAACATGCTTGTCTCAACCTCTTTGTCTTGTCTTCAAACTCCAAATCCGGATACTCTTCGATCATCCTCTTCTCCTTCTCGAGCATCTCCAACGCATTCTTCAGTTTTCCTACATTCTCTTCGCCCTCCATCTTCTGCAGCTCCTAATCACGTGATTAAAAAAAACACTTCACATTTCTGAACACACGATATAATATACAAGAGTAGTGACTTGTTGTACATACCTTGACATTATTGATCAGAGTTAGTAGGCTCATGAGTTTTCGATGAGGCCATCGACGAATACCCAATTCACGACATCTTCTTTTCAGAAGAGTTAAACCAACGTTAAGTTCCATAGCGGCCTGAGTTATCGGCATATAGAAGTAGCGAGAGATAGTTTCCATTGACAATGCCTTTGAAGCTGAACAAGTTGTGTACATAGTAATGTCGCTGATGACGGTTTGTTCTCTGCGTCTCTCTTTGATTTTCCTCTTCTTAGTCGTCTCCTGCACTGCTTCGTATTCAGTATTCTTCTCCATATAACTTTCTCCTCTGTTCTGCTCTGTTTCGTTACATGACTCAGAGCTGTATGAATCGAGTACATCTACAAAAAGCAAGACAAGACCAATGAAACTTCTGCATATACACATAACAAAACTACGTAACGATATATATTATACCTTGAGATAAGGGTTCAAGGTCAGGTAAAGGCAGAGAAGGTGTAGGCAAAGGAAAAACTTGAGAAGCAGAGTTGTTGTCGAGAGGAAGAAGCTCTTCTTCCCAGTCAAATGAAGCATAAGTTGGCGAGCTGCGTTAGTAAAATAATAGAGAAAACATACATAAGAGAATAATTTTAAGAAAACAGAGATATCAAACGAAGCAAAAGCTTCTGAAACTGACCCGTGATCAAAGGATGGTGAATGGGTGAGAAATGAGAATAGGTTCTCTCCGCTGAGTTTATGATCCGCCATTTTAGAGAGAGAGGTTGCTTTGTAAAGCTTGATGAGGGAGAAGCGATTTATATACAAAGAAGAGAGAGTAGTAAGATATGGAGAGAGAAGAAGAGAAATGAAGTGATGATGAAACTATTAGGGGACGTGGGGTGACGGCGAATTGATTGCTCTGTTAAATTTGGAGTTACGAGAGATATGATTAATGTTAATTAGTGGTAATAATAGGGGCGTTTAGGTTTGGATTAGACTTCTCTTTTCATATCTCCATGCAATAATCTGCATGCAATAACTTGAGTAAAAACTAAAAAGTTGTATATACAATACACATGTGTATGTACATGTTCGTATATATCTTACATACACATAACAATGATAATGATTGTCTATAATTAATAGCCAAAATAACCGAATAATATGTGCTAATTAAGATCCTAAATGTAACGTAAAGATGAAACTTTATTATAGATCATGGCCGTGTTTTTATTTCGAGTTCTTTGCCTAAATTAATTAATTATAAGTTATTAAGGAAGTAACAAAAAAAGTTATACTCAACAAGAAGAACGATCCATAAACAATAAAGATGATAGAGACAGGAATTTTTTAGTCCTTAGTGTGTCTGAGAAACCGTTTTGAAGACATAGAAGAAGAGTTAGTAGCAAAGCCTTTGCTTCTACTCTTTCTATGTCTTGAAATTGGAATTTTCTCAAGAAGAGACAAAACCTCAGACATCGATGGTCTAACCTTAACCTCTCCGATGCATTGTAAAGCCAAAAATGACATCATAAACGCTGCTTTTTGAGGGTATTGACCAACAAGCTTTGTGTCCATTATCCTAAAAACTTTTCGCTTGTCTCGCAAGTAAGGTTTTGCCCATTCCACTAGGTTTTCTTCTTCTCTAGCTCTCGTTTTGTCTATGGCTCGACGTCCAGAGAGAATCTCTAGCAAGACTACACCAAAGCTGTAGACGTCGCATTTAGTTGTTAGATGACCTGAAACAAACAACATAACAGGACAATATGTTTTTAGAAATGTTCCTGTTATGTATGTTTTCTTGAAAAATTGAATCAATATGAGGCAAGAAATGAAGAAAAACCTGTTGCTAGATATTCTGGAGCTGCGTAACCTTGTGTACCGATGACTTGGGTTGTCACATGTGAACGATCATCTTTTGGACCTTCTTTGGCTAATCCAAAATCTGAGAGTTTGGCGTTGAATCCTGAATCAAGAAGGATATTTGCTGCTTTGAAGTCTCTGTAAATCACTTGGTCTTTAGCTTCGTGCAAAAAGCATAGTCCTCGAGCAGCACCAATCGCGACTTTCATACGCAGTGACCAAGAAAGTACATCGGAACCCCCTAAGAATAATCTGATCGGTCATGAGAGATGCAGAGAAGTACTGAAAAAGACGTAAGTTTAAGTTCAAAACTTACTTTCCAACAAATGATTTTCCAAGCTTCCATTAGGCATGTACTCATAGACCAAAAGACGATTTTCATCTTCCAATGAGTACCCAATCAATTTCACCAGATTTGGATGATGCAATCTCCCAAGATAATTCACTTCCCTCTTTGGAGAAAACATACAAAGTTAACGATTCCAATGGAATAGCTTCTAAGAAAGTTGATTGAAATAAGATTACGTACGTACCAACCACTCCTTGTGTCCTTGAAACCCTTCAGTTTTAAGCTTCTTTACAGCAACAGCGAGTTCGATTCCACCTGGTCCACCATTAACACAACCTTTGTAAACAAACCCGAACCCTCCTTCTCCAATGAGACTCTCTGGACAGAAGTTTCCAGTAGCATTCTTTAGCTCATCTATCATGAAGGACTTCAAATGTTTTGAATAATGCACTATATCTCCTTCTTTGCTTGGTGCAGGTAAAGCTTCACACTTTCTGGTAATCAGAGGTCTTAAACTCCATGGATATGACAGATTTGAACTTCTTCCGGCATCAAAATCATCTCCTGAACCAGAACATTGCCACATTCTTACATCTAAATGAAATGGATAGAGAGAAAATTCTAATAATTAGTGTAAGAACAGGGTAGTGGAATTTTCTCTGCTTCTGTCGTCATTAGAGATGAAATTAGTAACTATCATCTCCGGAAACACCTAAGTATTTCTTCCTCAGTCCATGCATCACAGTAAGGACTCGTATCAGCAATGCATTAGCTCACTAAATTCGGAGAATCCAGGACTACGTATTCGAATTGAAAAATCATATTAATTAGAAGAATGGGAGTATTCAGAGGTTTAATGGAAGAGAGAGCTTACGTGAGGAGTCAACGTTTTCATCTTCATTATCATTTCTCTTCGAGCAAGATTCAAAGCAATTCCCCATAAAATCCTATAATGAAGTATAATAATCTCCAAATAATTAAACACAAAACACAAAACCGTAGATGATGAGGAAACAAATTAGACACTCAAATTAAAGATGGATCTTTCACGCCGCCGTCTCCGTCATCGACGGTCTTCCTCCGGTGAAAAGGAAGAATGTGGAAACGTGAGTGGGGGATCGAAAACAATACAAAGCTTGAAATTTTGAGCGAGAGAGAGAGAGAGGTTGGAATTTGTAAAAGTTAATTAAAAATTAAGATAAACTATAATTAGAGAGAATGGAGAGTTTCCGTGTATTAACTTCCTGACAGAGTCACTCAGTCACCTATTAATTACCTGTTGACCAATCTTATGTCACGTGCAACTCTCGTGTCCCAATTCTTTCCATGAATTTTCGAATTTTGTTTTTATTTTATTACAATTGTCTCTACTCTTACTCTTTTTTTATTACTAAGCTAAACTATGCTTAGTGTTGTAAGTAATAATTTTTTTAATCGTTTTGGCGGTTTTTAAATCTATTTTCCTTACAGATTAATTAATTTAATTTCATTTATCTGTTAAATTATTCATTTCATGATTTATTATTTATATATACCTGTATAATTTCGATTTTTTAATATTAAATATTTTCACTTGAATGCGTAAATATTAAAATATTTAATGAAAAATTCAACTTTTAAAAATGCCTTTGGTCATTTTCTTTGTTTTAGGCCTATAGGCATGTGTAAATATAAAAAACAATCGAGATAAAATGCTACGAAAATAGAAGTAGACATCCTCTTATATGTATTTTCTTTTTCAATCCTAATGTAATTTAGTAATATTAAAAATCTTTTAAAAATAAGTCCATAATGAAGAAAAGAAAACTATAAAGGTAAAATATAAACAAGTGATAAAAATAGAAATTAGGTTATGGCATAAGCTTCGCAGCTTTTTGGGCTTCTTTTTTGAGTGCATAGCGTCAGATTTTCACCCCATACCTTATCGCCCACATAAAAATATAATTCCTCGAAAATTAATCTTTGTTCGTTTGGTTGCCTTATGTGGCTACGGTTTCGATTGTAGATTTACGGTTAACACTAAAACTATGATATATGTTGTTCGTTTATTTTCTGGCAATAGTTGCGATTATGGTTGATCGTAGATTTTTAGTCGTACCAATGTTTTAATCGTACAAATGTTTTAATCAACGGTCGAAAAAATTACGATACATAACGTATCGTTTAACCATTGCATATAGCCGCAAATAACTACAGTAAATAAACAAATAACAATGTACATACGGCTAGATAAATGAACATAACTATTGTATTACGCGAAAACGATAGTTTCAACTATATCTCTGTCTCTAAATAATTTATTACTTTTATTTTTATATATTTTACTATATAAAATTGAATATTTTTTAGCTTCGCACGAGTACTTATCTAGTAGAAAAATAATAAACAACTAATATTTTTGTAACATTCTTTTGATAATTTAAACCCCATAATAATTGTAATGGTTCATTTTTATTCATTTTAAAGGTATGGCCTTGGACAATATATGTCCTCGACACCAAAAAACTAGATAGTGGACAATATTGAATATGGCCTTCGCTATTCAGTTTTTTAACAAGTAGATAAAACTTATAGAACCTAATAACGTTAAATATGAATATGATTCAATACAAATTTTTTACCATTTTTTAAATATTTTAAACAGCATTTTTATTTGAAATAATGACCGGAAAGTGGTCGAGAAGTGAAATAAGTCGTAATCTCAAAGCCAAAAAAAAAAATTGAAGTTTCAACTCAGAGGATAAAAACTAAATGTTAGAAAGAATCAACGGTCTTGATTTTCCTCAACTATCTTGATCTCATTTCTTATAAGTCACGTGAAAAAATAACAATTTCTCTAATCACGTGTGAATAAATTTAGCTAACATAAAAAATCTTTTCAAGAACATTTATGGTCGAGCAAGATGGTTTTACATCACCCGATTCGTAACATTAGATTAAATTGTGCATTAACAGCATAAGATATATGCTTAACCATACAATTTATATCTTTATTTATATAACTAAACTAGATTTATAGATTTATATCTACGATATCAAAAATATTTACAAATTATATAATATTATTTATTAGTAAGTGTTAAAGATATTTATATAACTTTAATTCTTATTTAAAATTATTTTTAATATTAATTATATATATATATATAAAAGAAATAAAAGTAATTATTTTTTATGAATTTAATAGTATTTTTTTATTAGTTTAATAAAATATATTGATTGTATAATCAAATTAATAACAATGATACATATTATAATTATTATAGTAATTTAAACTTATTTATATATTTATTTAAAAATAACTGTGGTGATGAAACGTTAAACATATCAATATGTAATTTTTGTTAATAATTTGTTATGATAAAATTATTTTTAAAAAATATTTCTTAAATAATATATTATTTTTAGTAATATAGACTCATGTAGTACACCCATTAAATTATTTGAGCTATTATAGATACAAGTGCAGAATATATTCAAATAACGACAATAGTACTTAAACTAGTTACATGTAGTGCTAAAAGAATCTCTTAAACTAAAAAATATTTTTTCACATAATACATACGTATTCTAATACTAAAGACTCTATATTCAAATGTCAACTGTTCTATGCTTTCTTTTCAATTATGAGTTACTCTCTGTTTTGTTAAGATATATTGAATTGAATATGTTCAGTTGTTTATAGATATAGGTTAGATTTAATTCTTATCTCAAATTTTGCCAAGCTTAATTGTATTAAGTAAAACTGCAATAAGTGAAGTTTTTTTTTGCAATTGTTTCTTTGAGTAAGAGCTTAGTATTAAATTTCAAAATTGCATGATTGTTTCTTATTGCAGTATCGATAAATGTAACATAAATTTCTTACAAATTAGATGTTTTTATGTAAGATTCCTTGTTATGATACGTTTTAAACTACTAAAGGACACAAACTAAGAAAGGTTGTGAAATGAACATAGACAAGTCTTTGGATGAACAAAACCCTTACCCAAATTAGAAAAAGAGACAAACAAAATAACCGAAAAGGGCAAAGGCTTTTATAGGAAACAACCGAATATTTATGACCTAAGCAGAAGTGAAGAAATTGCAATCATTAAACATCTATAAGGTCATCATCTATAGAAAATACAAATCTGTGTATTATTATTATTATAGTAGAAAAAAGAAGAAGAAGAAAAAGATAGAAATTATTGAGTAAGTAAGTTTCTGATTAAAGCAGCTTGAGCAGTGTCTGTGTTTGCAAGTATCTCTGAGAGCCTCTCACTTAGATCATCAACCTCTCTATGTAGATTCCTTATGTAGTTGCACGTCTCTTGTAACATTCTCACTGCTGAAACCTGTTTATATAGACATCATCAGTAATTCTTGTCATATATACATATACTGTATAGCTAGTTGAAATTCAGCGTACCTTGTCGGAACGACGACTGTCCCTGAGTTCAGGAAGAAGCTGCTGCAATTTGATAACGAGATCGTTGATTTGATCTTCTGAGATTCTTGAAGTTCCTGAGGATTGCCTCGAACGTGATCTTCTTCCCGACATTTTTTTTATTGTTAATTAAGAAGTAGAGATTGAAGGAAAGAGACTTTATCAATCAAACAGGTTATGGAGTTTAGGTCACACACAAGTTTTGCCAGAAAAAGAAGAGAGAGAGAGAAGATGAGGGTATGAATGAAACACAAAGTGACGGTTGTATTTATGTGTGGTTTTTAATTATTTCTTTTATGAAAAATATAAACAAACAATAAAATTGGCAATTCTTATTTTAATTTTGACATATATATATGCGAATCTTATTTTTTTCAAATATATTGAATTATATATATGCTCCCTCCTGACAACTTTGTTATAATAGATCGATTACAGAGGATCTCATAATTTTAATATTCAGATCTATATATATATATATATATATATAAAGTAGATTTATACCCACATGCATTAGGAAAAATATTCGTAAATTATATTTTATCAGTAAATATAAATTAAATATTTATATAATTTTAACTTTTATTTAAAATTACTTTTAACTTTCATTTAAAATTACTTTTAACTTTAGTTTTGTATATATAAATTAATAAAAGAAAATTAATTACTTTTTTATGAATTTAATAGTATTTTTTTGTTAGTTTAATAAAATATATTAATACTCTAACCAAATTAATAACAATAACATATATTGTAATTATTCGAATAATCTAAGACTATTTATATATTTATTTGAAATTTACTGTAATTATGAAACGTAAATATGGTATTTTTGTTAATAAAACGTGAGAGTAAAATTATTTTTTAAATTGTTTCTCAAATAATATATTAGGGATTAAGTAATAACTTAAATATATTTATATTTATTTGAAATTATTTATAAATTAACGTATTAAAATTTTAAAGAAATAAAAATTATTGTTTTTGTAAATGTAATACTATTTTTTGGTTAGTTGAATAAAATATATTGATTCTCTAACTAAATTAATATCAGTGGCATATATTGTAATTATTTTAGTAACTTAAACCCTTTTATATATTTAATGTGAAATTCGTTGTGGTGTTAACATGTAATCATATCATTTTGTTATTAACACGTAATGCTAAAGTTATTTTTTTAAAAAAATTCTCAAATAATATATTAGGGATAAGTTCGATATGCATACTATTATTATTATATTGTTAAATCGTGGAAGTGTTGTTTGCAAAATTTACCCTCTCTCGTAAATATAATTCCATTTTTAGGCATTAGTTAATTTCATTTGACATTCTCATTAGAGTTCATATGTTAGATTGTTAAAAGTAAATTGACCATGTTCATTTCTTTACTGTTGGTGGCTGTGGCTGCAGAAATATTATCATTTATTTATCATAAACGGTTTAGTTGATAATAAAATTTTAATTGTATTATTATTTTAATCAGTACTAGAAAATAACAATACAAAATTTACCATTTAATCGATGCGATTAATCGCAAATAATTAAATAAAATTGTTTTACTGTAATAATAATCATAATTTTTTGCGATTGATAAAAAAACATAACTATTTTATTTAAAATTAAAAAACTATTTTATTTAGATTAAACTTTCAAGATATGTTTCAAAAATAATATTAACTCAATTTCCAAATTGTTTTCGGCATTCAAATTCCAAATCTAAACAACTTTTTCCGTTGTATAAAACCTTAAGAAGTTATATAGCTAATAAAAAATATGTATTTTAAATCTCTTTTACACGACATAGATGTCATGCAACAAAATAAACATGTATCTGTTTTTAAGATTGTAGAGTATTTATTTTTATGTTAAACTAAAAGAAGATATAAAATTAAAATTTGTGCACTTATCAAGAGAAGTGTTATATTTTATAACTATAATAAGCCTATCCATTCCTCGAAAAACAACTTCTTTCAGTATGCATAAAATTCACAGTTTCGATGTTCAGAATTTTGCTGTCCACATGTAGTTTTTTTTACATGGCTTTGCTATTTAAACGTCTATTTTCAAAAATCATAAAAATATGGATTACTGCAAATTATATATCTTTTTGACAATGAAATTGAAGTACCACTTGATTTTATAAGTAATTCGAAATCGTGATTTGTTTTTTTTCTTCTACAATGCTTTTTCTTAGTTTTAAGTTATCATATATCAATTCGTAGATTACATCAAAATAATAAGTTAAATTATAAAAATTCACAAATTTGACCCAAAAGGTATCATAGTAATTACAAAAAATATTTTATATTTATATTAAAACATTACAATATCACATAAAATTTTGCATCTAGTTATAATGGAAAAAAATTAAATTGTTAGTATAGAAAACATTATATATCAAATTTAATTTGAGACAGTGTAGATTTTAACGAGAATAATATCTAGTTTTTTTTCTTAAATTTTTGGAAGTTAGTTTAAACTATGATTATAACATCTAGGTCATATATTCTATATAGAAAAATATGAAGATCTTTTCAAAAATTCTAAATAGTAAATATGCAATTTTTGGTTAGAGTGAGTTCGAAGAGTATTTTATGTCTATATCTTCCTCTCTCTATCAAAATCTTTGGAAAACTTTTTTTTTTCTTTTTATATCAAAGCTAACATTTCTAAGAACTTTTAACAGAAAAAAGCTCACAGATGTCACATATATACAATGATCGATGAAACAGCAGACTTAAAGAAAATCTACATACAATATATAATAATTTACGGTTTTTCCTAATCATAGTTTATGAGAAATTAGTATTATCTCTCAAATTAACACATTTCATTTTTCACGTTTAAAAAATATTAAATACACGTCATTTTTATTTTAATACCATATTCCCAATACATTTATTTATGTTCAATGTAACTTTTCGAAGGAGTTTCTGTTGTTTTATGGCTTTCTATAATTTGTTGTGGTTTATTAATGACTTTCAAAACAACCACTAAAAATTTATTGCTAATCTATATCTATGCATATAACAAAGAGTATGATCATGTTCGTTTGGTAGTCGTAGATTCATGCGGTTGTGGCTGCGGTAGATTGTTGTTCGTTTAGCTACCGCAGGTACCTGCGGCAGACGCAACGGTCAGACGTTGCGTCATGCGTCGCAATTTTTTCGACCGCTGATTAAAACAGCAGTGCGATTAAAAATCTGCGATCAACCACAACCGCAACCGCCAACGACAAACAAATGAACAACATCTGTCGTAGCCGTACGTAACCGCAAGATTAAACGCAATCGCAGTCATAGCAGCCTGCGGTAACCAAACCAACAACACTTATATGTTTAAAATATCTACATTCATGCAATAGGCAGGCTGAAAAACAGAGTTATGTTTATAGTAAGTCGCATGACCCCAATAAAAGATATTTTCGTTAATTTAATACATTTTTTGTTATAAAACAGATAAATACAATTGGACAAGTTAACTGTATCACATATGTTATTATAGTTATATCTTATAGTTGTAGAGTTGGATTTTTTCATTTTCAATCGTGTGAGGAAAGAGCAAAAGTATGAGTGGTTTGACTGGTCAAAGGGATCACACACGCCCATGTTCTTTGATCATCAATATACACGTGGCATTACACCCACCTATGTGTACCCTTCATATGAGCTCTTTTGTTCAATTTTATCAAACTTAAAATCTTCATTTAAAAGAATTTTTCGCAAAATATTAATCTAATTTTAGTTTGTTAAAATTGAAATTATGATTCAGTTGAAGAATAGGTCTATTTTGCTAATCCTAAAACTAGTAGTCTTTTTTGGTTAAGTGATGTTTGTAAGAATCTAAGTTGTATGGATTTAAAAAACGAATATTCATAATCGAAACGTTTGGAAACAAGAAAATGATTTTTGATTTAAATAACAATCGGATATATTGTTAGGGTTACATTTTAAATATATTTATAATATACTCGATATATAAATGAAAAAAATTAAACATCAAACTATATTAAAATAAGTTAGAATGAAAAGTGAAACAAAGACTACATGACTTTCGTAGTAAACAACCTAAAAATAAAGTTCATATTGTTGAAATATATTTATATCAACTCCATCCAAAAAACTTATTTGTATCGAAATAAATTAGTTTGTTTATCACTTGTATTTCTTTTTTCAAAATATCAGAGATTTTACGCAATTTTAATTTTGTCATTAATACTTTACATGATATCGTATTATTTATTTAATCCACACGTGAAAATACTATTTATTAACAATTTTGCCACTGCATTATTTTGATATGCTTCTAAAAAACTATTTAAGAAATTATTCCTACCTAGTTTTAGAACGCTTTTCAATAAACTAATTTAAAGACTGGAATTACAAAAGATAACTAATAAAAAATATGAATCATCTCGATAAGTCTATATCAATTCATCTATAAGACAAATCTCGTAGATAGGACTGAACATGATAAATGAACTAAAAATATCTACACAAAAATATTAAATTTGAGTAAAACTGTTAAATCTACATTAGAAAGTAATAAATCAATATGGATTACATAATTAGGAAATTAATTAAAATAACATTTTTAAGTTTTTATTCTAAATATAACACTAATTATTTAAATTTTTAAAAATAACATAAATTTAATATTAAAATAATTAAAAATCTTATCCTATTAAAAAAATTTAAAATCTAAATTAGAAAAAATAAATCCAAACATTATATTTTAATTTTGTATATATTTTATTTAAGATTAATAATTAGTTTTACATAATAATTTTTGTTATTTTTAAGAATTTTATTTTTAATTTGCTAAATTTGTAAAATAAATTTTAAAATATGTTATTTTACAGTATTATGCTACATAATTTATTATCAATTAATTTTAAATTAAAAATTTATAAAAAACATGAATTAAAATAACAAAGGAATATATGTAAGGTAAATAAAAGAACTAATACTTTGCTATATATAATATATAAATTGGTGATTAGATTAGAGAGATAAGATCTAAATATAAGATTTTTATAATTTAGAAAGAAGATACTGTTTGAGTTTATATATAAAAATATGTAAAAATATAAGAAAGAGCTTAAATGTTGTAAATGGTGGTCAGCGTGTCTCCCGGGGCACATGATCTATTTAACTCGACAGCGAACATTAAGCTTTTACTTCACGAGCAGTCGACCACCATTCCATTCCTTTCTTTTTTTTCTTTTTTCTAGTTATAAATTTCAATTCCATTTGTTTTATTCGTTTTGCTGCTTCTTTTGCCTCTCTACTTTCTAATCTAGTCTAATAAATTATTGCATCCATATTGTATTAACTATTACAAAACCTTTATTTAAATTGGCAATTTTCTAAAATAGTATTTTTATTCAAAATTTAGCATAATTAATTTAATTTTTTAAAATAACATAAATTTAAAATTAAAATATATTAAAAGAATTTTTATATAAAAATTAAATCCTAAATTAGAAAAAATAAATTCAAATATAATGCTTAAATTTATGCATAATTTAGTTAGAATAAACAAGTATTTTTATATAGTTATTTATGTTATTTTTGTAATTTTAATTTTAAGCTGTTAGATTTGGGAAAAAGCTTTAAAATATACTATTTTACAATATTACTCAATTAAAAACTAACTAAAAATATAATTAAATGATTTCACCAAAATATTTGATAAATCTTTGTTCTGATATTTTGACATCTCTTTTCCTAACAGATTTGCTCTTACAAATAAATGGAAAATATTACGTACAAAAACCAATAACTATTTTTTTTAATTTTAATTATATGTTCGTAAATTTAAATAAAAGTTAAGTTTCTGTTTCCATAGTTAATAAAGATATTTCATCTTATAACTATGTAACATAAATTGGGTAATAGATTTTACATACAGAAATTTAATGCTAGTTGATAATATATACACTTAGCCCTTAATTTAGATCAGAAGTTCTCTCTCTTCTTTAACACCGACCAAACAAGCTTAATCGTATAGTATTGCTAAAATCACGATCCAGCATAATTAGCAATAATTATTCTTTGATGCCTTTGTACTATTTTCTTTAGCTTAATACTTCATTTAATTATCGATCAATATTATATAAAAAATTGTATGATGTGTCGAATAGTAGTTTGTAAGTTGAAAGGACACACACTCCATTTATATTATATGATGTGATTAATTATAAGATATGACTTAATTAGTATGAGTGTCCCAAAAGCCTATAAATTCTGAGAAATTGCACGTGAAATTAATCAAACCCACAAAGAGCATCTTTTCTTCTTCCAATGCGTTGACGACTAAGAAAACAACAAAAAGAAAATAATTTCACCGTTAAAGGAATTTCGATGTTACATTTACATCTTCTTTTATTGGAATTGTGTGTGGCTTTTCTTTTAATTACTATTGGCTTATTCGTTTATTTGTAAGTATATCTATTTTGCATATATTTTTCATGTTGTATTTTAACGATTATTTAATTATTGAAATATTATTCCCAAAATAATTGTATATTGATCACAAATTTTACGATTAAATTACGACTATAATATGGATATATTACATACAATTAATATTTAATCATAAATCTGCGATTGAATAACAAATACAGATTTTAGTCGCAAATATTAATCATAATTTGGTTATAAATTATGACCTATATACGATTACATATCTTAGTTTTAAAAGTGCGATCAATATGCGATTATATTTGTGTAGTCACAAATTAATTATAAAATCATAACATCCTAATCGTAAAAGTGATAAATTGACTGGTTTCTTGATTCCAATAGGTAAATATGAGATGTAGTTGGCCTAAAAAGCGATGTCATTTGGTAGTGGAAAATCTATGTGCTATATATAATAACTTTCATTTAATTAACTTATAATAATCAATAACTATATATAAAATAAGTTGTGTTTGATATATTAATCACTATACAATACTCTAAGGGTATGTAGTCTACCCAAAAACTGATTATTAGTATACATGTCAATAATGAAGAACTACATATCAAAGCATAATTAATTATGCCAGATCTTGTTCTATTTATCGACTACAAAAAAAAGAATAGCAAAGTGGATTTGTCAGAAATATGTACGAATATATATATATATATATATATATATATATATATATTTTTCTTTTAGTAACACTCATGTTTTATTGATTTTTATACCAAAAATGTATTTTTAATCAATAAATGAAGTGTTTGTGTTATAGAGTATATGTTTAAATAGTTAATTGAAATTAACACAAAATGAGAAAATAGCGAACTGTGTGCACAAATATAGCTTATATATTTTATTGCTTCAAACACAATCTATGTGTTTTATGTTAACAAATGTACATGATTTAATACGTTTTTTTTTTCACAATTCTGAAATAGAAAATATGCTTTTTTATTGTATTATATTTTTTTCTATACTTAGTATTTGGAGTTTGCGTTTAAAAATATTTAATTATATGCAATAGAGACATAGGAGACGTAAAAGGTGAAACGCTACAAAACTAACTCATTCTAAAATTCTGCATTCACATTATACAAAAAAGTATGTCGCAATATATTCGAAATTCTGCTTTGTGATTCGAAATAAAAGAGTTATATTTTATGCACTTTCTAATTCGACAACATATATAATAAAGAAAAATAAATAAAAAAGCAACGTAGGTTGATAGTTTATGTCTAATCTAAACAATACATATCAATACTTTGATTACTCTCTGCAGATTCGTTTTCTATGTTACAACTTGGTACTTAAGCTTAAGTAATCAACATCTAACGTTCTTTCCTTTCACAATTTGTAACATTTAAGATTATTATAGCATAATCCAATATAGAATTAACCTAATGGATTCTGATTAACGACTGTAATTATCGTCAGAAACGTTTTTACGTGGTTCCACTAGACAAAAAAGTGTGTTAAAGCAAAGTAGTTGCATGCATGAGGTTCCATGCAGTATAAATCTATAATCCTGGTATATTATATGTTGATCTATATATAATCTCATTCTATAAAAAGAAACAGAATTTTGTCGAGCAATATTGATTACATTTATTAGAAATTAAGTAATACGTACATATTTTAAAAGTACATATTTATTGTTATTATTAATTTACAGCAACATAGATGAGGTAATAAATGGGCCAAATCTTTAAAAACAGATATAGCCCATTACTATAAGTTAGGGTAACAAATGGGCCTGAAGACTTAAAGTTGGTTTCAAATAAATACGAATATAATATATTTCTATTTCTTCATCATCGCTTATGTGGTGATGACGTACTTTTATAGGAAAGTAGTAAAACTACTACATTTACTAGTTAAAATTCAAATATTTACATCAATAAAATTAATATTTGCATTCTAGTTTAGCTACTTAGATTTTGTTAACCGTTTTCTATGTCCTAAATTAAAAATATACATTAAATTATACGGTAAGTATTAGTAAATGTAATTACACTCGTGCATTACTTAACATAATCGATTATGTGGTGATGATGTGATTTCATTAATCAATTAGAAAATTTTGAGTTCACATTTATCCTTATTTATCCAATTACATAAAAAAAAACAATCGATTGGATTAGGATATAATCCAAAACGAAGACATTAACTGAGAACTGAGAAGCAATAAAATAAAAAAAAATTTTTAGATAATTAGTTGTCCGAAGCAGAAACACGTGCACGAGCTAAGAATCGGCCGTTAACTTCCTTTTTGCCATAAAAGGCTAACGGCGTCGTCAAATTTTAATAGAAAATGACGAAACTACCCTTAACTCCTTCCTTGTCATCGGTATAAAAAATATTAGTAAAGAATATAAATTTATCAGCTTTATTCTTTATTTTATATGTATAAATCCACCACTGGTTCATTCGTGCATCTTTTTTTGTGTTTTAAAAACCCAATTTAAAATAAAATAAAATAAAAATGCAAATCACAGCTCAAATATGCTACCAATTCAGCTAAAATGTGGCCGCAATGTGAAGATGAATATCATCCATAGCCCATAGGTTGAGGAAAAACCTCAGTTGAGTTTGGTTGATTCTTTCTCCTTTTTGATTCTGTCCGGAAAAATTCGTGTTTTATATGTGCCTGATTGTTGAAGTTATATCGGTATCTAAAGTGGGTTTTGTCTGGATTTCTATTTTTTATTGTTTATTGCAGATCTTCAATCGACTTTGCTTGACGAATTCGTCAACGAATCTGGAGGGGTTATTCTTTGATATCTGGTGAGACTGACTAAGTGAATTACACTTTTCTTAAGATTTAGTAGCTTATCGAATTTGGGATTCGATTAATTAATCTGTGATTTTATTTGGGTGCTAAAGTATCCGTCGATCCATTGGTTTATGCAAATTTTGTTTTTTTTTTCGTTTTTTCTGGTGGTGGGTTGTTTTTGATCTGATCGTGTTGCGGTTTCCGCCAATGAAAACGCTTGTTCTGTGGTTTCTAATGATTGCTTTTGCTGAGTTAGAAAATTTACAGAGAAAAGCTGGTTTAGTTGAATTTATCCTAAAATATGATGTCAAAGCTAATCTCAGTGGTCAAGAGTATTGTTATTTTGTTACCTTACTTGCCTCTACGTTATTATCATCTCGGAGATGATTTTTGATTGATATGGATTTGCCTTGGACCGTTGATATAGATTCTGAAAGATGAAATAATGTGTGGAAATGTCAGTACTTTCTGCATTTTTTTTTAATTTGCCATTGATTGTTTCCATAGCATCAATCATGTTGGAGGCTCCGAGTTATCTGGTGTCAAGGGATTTACCATCTTCATGTGAGGAAGAGAGCAAGTGGATATATAACGCGCACTGCGTGCTTCAGCTGACGTTGAGGAAGCGTTTGTTAGATGATACCGATGAAGAAGGAAGTTCCGGTAGAAAAATGTTACGGGTTGATCATGGAAGCACAGATGAATCCGAGAAGATTACAGATATTCTTTTTCTTGGCAAAACCTATCAAAGGTCTAACCAAAGTCAGCAAGGTAGTGATCAACAGAATCCACCGATAGCCCGGCTTGATCAAAATGCACTTCTCAACTGCTTAGCTCACTGCTCGCTATCTGATTTCGGGTCCATCGCCTCAACAAATAAAACCTTCCGCTTGCTTATTAAGAATAGCGAGCTGTATAGGCTGAGACGGGCAAAGGGTATTGTGGAGCATTGGATTTACTTCTCTTGTAGGCTGCTGGAATGGGAAGCTTATGATCCAAACGGAGATCGCTGGCTACGTGTACCGAAAATGACATTCAACGAATGTTTCATGTGTTCGGATAAAGAATCTCTGGCAGTTGGAACCGAGCTTCTTGTTTTCGGCAAAGAAGTCATGGCCCATGTGATTTACCGTTATAGCATCTTAACCAATACATGGACTTCGGGTATGCAAATGAATATTCCCAGGTGCTTGTTTGGATCAGCTAGTTTAGGCGAGATCGCGGTTATAGCTGGTGGATGTGACCCACGTGGGCAGATATTGAGCTCAGCGGAGATTTATAACTCGGAAACAGGGGAATGGACGGTCATCCCGAGCATGAACAAAGCGAGGAAAATGTGCTCGAGTGTGTTCATGGACGGGAATTTCTATGTTATTGGAGGTATCGGAGAGGGAAATTCGAAGATGCTAATGTGCGGTGAAGTCTATGATCTAAAGAAGAAGACATGGACATTGATACCTAACATGTTACCGGAAAGAAGCAACGGAGGTGGAGCAGATCAATCAAAAGAGATCTCCGTAGCAACGGCAGCTTCAGAGGCGCCACCGCTTGTAGCGGTTGTAAAAGACGAGCTTTATGCTGCGAATTACGCGCAACAAGAGGTGAGGAAATACGATAAAAAGCGTAACGTTTGGATTAAAGTTGGGAATTTGCCGGAAAGGGCTTCTTCGATGAACGGTTGGGGAATGGCATTTAGGGCTTGTGGGGATCAGTTAGTGGTGGTTGGAGGGCCTAGGGCACTTGGAGGAGGGTTCATAGAGATCAATGCTTGTGTCCCAAGGGATGGAGAGTCGCTGCATTGGAGAGTTCTTGCTTCAAAGCCATCAGGAAACTTTGTGTATAATTGTGCGGTTATGGGATGTTGATGAAGACTTGAGAGCCATTTCAGAAAATTATTGACTTCTTTATTAGTTTTTTTTCCTTAACAGTTTGGTTTTTTAATGATTGGGGTCAAGAGTCACTCTGTTTCCTTCATTGTCTTTGTGGGGTTATTGTTTTTCAGGCATAATCTGGAACTGAAGAAGTTTCAATAAATTTGAAGAAGATTTATGAACAAACCTCATGTTGTTTTATCTGCTTGTTTCTATTATTAGCACATCTTTTGGTTATTAAGTTTTGAAATATTCTCTGCAGATTATAGATTACAGAAACTAAAACTCCCTTTTCTGGAATAATGAGATTGTAAAGTGTTAAATCTTCACTATTAATTATAACAGAACTTGATTGCATAGAGGAAAGAAAACAGAGCATAAAGTTTTATTTTTTTTTCTCATTTTTATCAACTTTTACAGAACAAAGATCCATCAAAAAGAGAGAGCAACACAAACAACATCAAAGACATGAACTTGCTTCACACATTCTAAAATCAAAAGCTTTCCAAGTTGCCTTTAGTACTGATAATCCTCACCATACATCATCTCATGTTGTTTATATCTCCTTGATTTATCGGCCTGCAAGATATGCGAAAAAGAAGCATTAAGTAATCATCAATTTTGTAATGAGAACAAATCACATACTAGGAACATACCCGGCTTAAGATCTTCTCAAAGGCATCAGGTCCATTCTCTGCAATGTATTTCTCAGCCGCCGTTAACACATCGTCTGGCTTTCTGAATATATCCATCTTCTTTGGCACATACCAAATGTTAATGCTCTGTGGGTTAACAAACACAGGTCTCACAAAATGTTCATAGACATAAGCAGCGCCGCTGAAGTACGGAATCACAAGCCAGCATGTCAAGATCAGCTTCGTGTATGACCATATCGGTAACCTGAACATACATAGACTTAGGTAATTCACTTTGTTTTTGGCTAATGGCTAATGGGTTTTCAATCATCTTACCACTCGATGAGTTTGGCAAAAGTGAGCTCGAATAGTGTAAGTAGAGAATAAAGGACCCAATAAGTGAGCCATTGTTTGTCATCAGCGTGAGACTGGGTTTCAATTGCTCTTACTGAGGCATAACTGGTCATTTAATCAACCAAAGACGAAGAAACCATTAGATCAAAGCTCAAGTTAGATGAAGTAAACCTTTCGCTCTACAGATTCAATGATGAAAATAATATATGGATTCACTTACAGAGGATAAACGAGACTAACAACAGGCCTGCCAAAGATTTAACAATTTAAAGGAAACAGTCAACTTCAAGAGAAATTCCACAATTTAAACAAGGGTCATATCAAAAATAGAAACTAAACCTTAGACTGTGATGGATCAGAAGCTACTGCCCAAAAGGAATGAGATTTTAGGACAAAAGGAAGAAACTTTGAGAAGGAATTGAAGAAATTTAACATTACCCAGCAAGAACATCGAAGTTTCTCAAAAGAACCTTAACGAAATTCCCAGCTCCAGATCCCATCACCGAAGCTTGATTGGCACTGAAATCTGATTCTTCCACTAAAGCACTGCTCACAGGAGATAGATAGAGAGAGCGAATAATTGTGTGGAATACCTGTTGAAAGTTTTAACTTTTAATGGTGGAAAAAGCGTGCTACCATTTAATTTCTTTTTAGGAATAAGCTTTTGGGAAATTGTTGCAAAAAAAAGGGAGTTTATCTCTCTAAAAGTTGACACACAAGTAAAAAAAAAGTAGCAATCTTTTTCTTTTGGTAAAGAAAATGAGAGCTACTTAAAATTCTGCATTTTGAAAAAATGGCAAAAAAAGGAATTTATGAACATAATTTATTTCGAATAAGTAACGTTTTTGATGTGTTTTGTGTAAGAAATTTAAACAACATTTGGTTTGACTTAAATATGATTTTTTTCTCGCCTAAAAAAATAAGATACGTGATTACGAAATGTAAGAATTGTTGAATAATATATACATGAATTACTCAAAAAATAGCTTAATTACTCCGAAAAAAGTAAAACTAAATCTGGAAAATATTAGCTCTTTGAGCAGCCGAGTGGGAAAGATCGAATCTTCATTCTTCCTCCCAATGCAAGCGCAAGAAGGTCAAACTCTTCCACATACCAAAGCTCTGATACTGTTGCCTGTATTAATATAAGCTTCTCAATTCTTATGTACATTTAAGGTCAAGAAAACTTTAGTTTCGTTGTAAAGTTTTATGAACCTTTTTACCTTGAATCCTCGGATTTGATTGTTTAGTTTTGCGACTAACTCATGGAGAAGCGTCAGATGGTCGTCAGAACCAGCCTGCTATATAAACAACAGTCACTAAGTCATGGAGATTCTACAAGATTGAATTCTGAATTTCTCGACAAGAAAACAGAGACCAGAAGTGAAACTTGCCTCGGTTGGAGATATAGGAGGACCAAGCAGCCTTGCTAATGATGTATGAAGTATTGCAGCATCATACTGAGACAACATTCAGTACAAGTATCAGTCAAGTAAGTGGTTCGTGGTCATGCTATGGATAATAGTTCAAGAAAATATATGTTACAAGTTGCTTCTCTGGGGCGCGTGGAAGTGCAGATCTCAGTTTTGAGCGGATAGCTATAGGGTCATCTCCAGAATTAACCTGATGAAAGAGATTTGATTTCGCCTTTTCTAAAGCAGTTTTATTTCAGGAGTTTATTAAAAAAAGCAACGATTTTTGTCATGGAAATGAAATTCCTAAAGTGGTATAATGGATATACAAAACTAGAAATCTGACTAGCATTTGTTGAGTAAAAGTGAAAGCAAACAGAATTACCTTCCAGCACCCAAGAAGAACACCTGTCGAAGTTAAAAGCACTCTATCCATTATAATCTCTAAAGGACAAAGCTCACTAGCGACTGCTTCAACAGCAGCTGCTTCTGCTTCAACCTGATCACATTAAAGAGAATCTCAGAGATTAGGATCTTCACAATATTATTGGTAAGAAGATCAACTGACTAGTGAAAAAGACCTCATCTTCGGTAGCTGGAACGGAGACAATGTGATGCGATGCATGAAACATGCTGAAGTGGTACAGATTAGACTCCTGAAACCAGATTGCTTAACGAAAACCAAAATAAGAAGTAGAAACAAAAAGTAACCGCATATATATAATTCCTCTATCTGGTACATAGTTCTTCAACAATGTTCAAGAATTGTTGAAAAGAAAAATAACGGCACACTTACTATTTTCAAAGTAAGGACCGAAAACAGTTTTCACGGCGTTCCTACAATATATAGAAATAAAAGGACAACTTTTAGCAGTGAATTTTTTCTAAAAAGGTATATATTTGCATTGAGAATGGGCAAGTTACACACTCACGAGACTGGGACAGAGTATTTTGTGCTGAGATGTAATACATTAGCTCGCACAGGGGGGTTCGCGACCTATATGAGCAAACTGAATATTTTACAGAATCCTATAAGGTAAGTAGCTATTGAAAAACAAAACTATTCACTTGCCTATGCAAAGCCACAAATCAATTCTAACAATAGTAAAAGTAAGATATTACATTCTACCTTCAGGACAGGTGATATCTTTCCATCATTCAGTGTGAAGAGATCTGAAAGTGACAATGACTGCGATGTTTTGCCTTGTTTAAGGAACACCGGTCCATTTTCCTGTATATCCCGTTCCATTTTATCATACAACCTTGTGCTTCGCTCCACATAGGTGACAATCTGATCTGAAACATAAACAGACTTAATTATTATCGGTATGAACAAAGATATACAGCCTTCCAACAAACCATCTACTGCAGATACCACCTTAAGACAGCTACAGAAAGAAAATTCTAAAGGAGATGATTAAGAAAACACATAACAAAGATACTAGATGTTGAGTGTTCCTTAAGCTTAGGGTATACAAACGAAGAGTTGGTGATTTAAGTAACCATTTGTTGCCTTAAACAATTAGACATCAATTCGGCTCAAGATAGTAAGATACAGTGGAATTCAAGATCTTGAATACGGAAACATTTATTTCACAAACATATAAACAAAAACTAGTTCTGTACGCAAACATAATTACACTCGTGCTGGTGAATTCATTTGTTCGTAAGTCAACATCGATGTTCCAATTACGAAACCAAGATTCACAAAAACCAATTGTGGAGAGAGTTTGGCTAAATTAATCAGATCGGGAAAAAAAATCAAACATCATCAATATCTGTAACATTAAAGGGATTTAAGTTCGTAACAAAGGGCAGGAAAAGCCTGTGATAATTAAACGACATTTAAGAAGTAGAAACGATGACTTTACCTAATGATGATGATGGTGATGACGATGAAGAGGGAGTGAGTGGAGAATTTCGAAGACCCATTTGGAAGAGAGTGTAGAAAATAGTGAAAGAGATTGTCCAAAATAACACAACAATTCTCCAATTTGATGACCTAATTGCAGACGTCGTCTCAGTCGCCATTTCTACTTTTGTTTATTTCTTCATTCCCCTCTCTCCACACTGTCGCCGTTAACACACCTATCGTCAAGATAACTTTTTTTCCCATCTAATTTTGCCACTCAATTTCAGAATTTTTTTCTCAAATTTTAATTTTGAAGTACACAATAATTCTTAATATATTATTTGATAATTTTTTTATAAAATAACTTTATCGTGTTAATAACAAAAATAACATGTTAACGTGTAAACACCACAACGAGTTTTAGTGTAAATATATAAAAATGTTTAAATTATTACAATAATTACAATACATACCACTGATATTAAATTAGTTAAAGAATAAATATAATTTATTCAAATAACCAAAAATTATTATTACATTTGTAAAAACAATAATTTTATTTTTTAAAAAAATTTTATACATTAATTTATAAATAATTTCAAATAAATATAAATACATTTAAGTTACTACCGTAATACCTAATATATTATTTGAAAAATATTTGAAGAAAATAACCTTACTTTGACGTGTTATTAACAAAAATATCAGGCTGACGTGTCATCATTACAATAAATTTCAAATAAATATATAAATGAGTTTAATTTATTAGAATAATTACAAGTATATCATTGTTATTAATTTGGTTAGACAATTAATATATTTTATTAAACTAACAAAAAAATATTATTAAATTCGTAAAAATAATTATTTTTCTTTTCTTAATTTATATATATATAAATTAATATTAAAAGTAATTTTTAAATAAAAGTTAAATATTTAATTTATATTTACTAATAAATTATAATTTACGAATATTTTTTTTCACGCATTGCGAGGACGTGGATATGAATTTAGTTTTCTACTTAAATGTTCAACAAAGTAATTTTTGTGATGTTTATTAGTGCCTCTATGTCTTCTCTTGTTAATTTACGTAAATTTTTGTACTAGTTTCTTTGGGGTATCAAATTCAAATCCAGTAGAATATGTGTATAAGTTGTTTAAAAAAACACAAAAAGTACATGAGAAATGTTTTTTAACAACACCAATTGAATTCATACAAATTAATATCGATAGATTCGTACATTAAAAACAAACATAAAACGCAATAAGTGTGAGAGTATAAAGGGATCAAATCACGGCATGTTTATATGCGCATTTCAAAGTTGTGTGTTGTTTTCTAAACAATATGAGCAAATATACTAACCAAATTATATATATATATTTCCGTGAAAATATACAAAATTTTAAGTTTTATTTATGATATTTGTGTGTATATATCTTCAGTGTGAAGTCCATCAAACCTGAATATTTTCTTTCTCTTCATCGAAGCAAATATGTTTATATATGTAGTTTCTCTAATCACCATCATCATCTCCACCATCATGCTTTATCAACGGTGGTGGAGATCCAATATACCTCCGGGACCAAAGCCACGGTTTTTGATCGGAAATCTTCATCAACTAAAACCACATTGGACTCATTCTTTTTCAGAGTGGTCACAGATTTATGGTCCCATTATCTCCGTGTGGATAGGTTCACAGCTCACTATCGTGGTCTCCAGCTCTGATTTAGCTAGACAAGTGTTGAGAGACAAAGATCATCAATTGTCTAACCGACACAGGATCGCAAGGATGACTCAGACAGGTACCGATCTTGTTTGGTCAGATTACAGTCCACATTATGTGAAACTGAGGAAACTATGTACACTCGAGCTTTTCTCGTTGAAGAGCATTGATAATTTCAGATCGTTGAGAGAGATGGAAGCAAGGTCAATGGTTGAGTCGATTTTCAAGGATGTGATGATCGACTCAAGCGATGATCAAACGCGAAAACCGTTGGTCGTGAGGAAGTATCTAGCTGCTGTTGTTTTGAACACAATATCAAAATTAATGATCGGGAAACAATTCGGGTCTGAGGAAGGCAAAGAGTTTAAATCCATTGTCGAAAAAGAACATCTTCTCAGTGGTTCAGGGACGCTGTTCGATCACGTCTGGTGGCTCAATTGGGTTTCGTCATGGTTCATTAGCGACAAAGAGTTCTTGGGGCATAAGGATCGGAGAACAAAGTGGTTTAGAGGAGCTATAATGGAGGAAGAAGACGTAACAGTAGAGGATCATAAGGGTTTTGTGCGGAAACTATTAGTGTTGAAAGAACAGAAAGAGCTAACTGAAGAGACAGTTCATGGATTAATCTGGAACATGTTCACAGCAGGAGCTGACACAACCGCAGTTATCATCGAATGGGCTATGGCAGAGATGATCAAGTGCCCGGCCGTACAAGAAAAGGTGCAACAAGAGCTTGATTCCGTGGTTGGATCAGAACGGCTAATGACTGAATCAGATATCCCCAAACTGCCATATTTGCAATGCGTAGTCAAAGAAGCTCTCCGGCTTCATCCATCCACACCACTAATGCTTCCACACAAAGCCAGTGATACGGTTTGGGTAGGTGGGTATAAGGTTCCTAAAGGAGCTACGGTTTATGTCCACGTGAAGGCGATTGGGCGGGATCCAGTAAACTGGAGAAACCCGGATGAGTTTAGACCAGAGCGGTTTCTCTTGGAGGAGACTGATGTCAAAGGTCGAGACTTTAGGGTTCTTCCATTTGGATCGGGAAGACGGGTATGTCCAGCTGCACAACTCAGCATGAACTTGATGGCATTGGTGATGGGAAACTTGTTGCATTGCTTCTCATGGAGTTCTCCTATTCCTGGAGAGAGAATTGACATGAGCGAGAATCCTGGATTACTTTGTAGCATGAGGACTCCACTGCAGGCTCTAGCTTCGCCCAGAGCTGCTACAAGAGTTATACCTTTAACTTTCGATTGAAATAGATAGATAATATAGACTTTTAGATAATGAAACACACACTATGATGACTCTCTTTAGGGAAAAGAAGATGTAGTTATGTCAAATACAAGAAGCATTGCAAAAGTTACAACTTTCATCTTTTGTAGAAACCTATCAACAATAAAATCATCTAAGTCTTTTCTTTTTGTGTCGTATGATTCACTTTAGGACCACCAACCACCAGCAAATAAAGAAAATATCTACGAAAAAAGTTATTGCTCTGAAATGGAACAATTTGGGGGAAAAATAACAAAAATAAATGTTGTTGACAGTGGGATTTGAACCCACGCCCTTTCGGACCAGAACCTTAATCTGGCGCCTTAGACCAACTCGGCCATATCAACTATTTGTTCGATGGGGATATTAATTATTATTAATATAATAACTTCTACATGCTATTGGAGCGAGGCATCGTTTGTAATTGATTTGAACCAACATCTCAAATACACTTATCTTTTTAAAAACAAACACTCATACCCCTCACTAATATATATACTCCTCAAAATATAAAATTTCAAATATACCCTTAATGAATTCTTTTTAATATTTATCTCAAATTAAAAAAAAAATTATGAAATAATTTTTTTTTACATTTTCTCTCTCCCCGTAATTTTTTCTCTCATCTCATACTTTTTCTCTCCTAAAAAACAACCTCCACCAAACTGCAGGAAGAGCACACGATCACAACCGCCGTTAATCCTTCTTCCCTTCTCCTCCAACGCCACTGAATTTATCCTCCAGCTCACCATCGACTCCGCCACGATCTTCAACAAGATTTAACTTCCAAATTAAGGTTTACATTAAGGATTTGTGAAAATAGAAATTATTTATAAATTTAAGATAAAACCACTATTTTATCTACATTGAAGTTATATCTATGTTGTATGGGTTGATCTCGAACGCATTACTATGGGATGTATTGTGGATGTTGAATTGTAGCGAATCGTTTGAAATTAAGAAAGATTTGAGACCAAAATCATTGTACAGTTCTAGGAAAACTAAGTAGAACTAGGTATTACTATATTTTACGGGATGAAAATAGTAAAACTACTAGAACAAGTAAAACTAGTAACACTAGTATTAGTGATGAGGAAAGTAAAACTAGTAGAACTAGTATTACTAAAAAGGAAAATAAAACTAGTAACACTGGTATTACTGATGAAGAAAGTAAAACTGATATTACTGATGACAGTATTAAACAAGTATTACAAAAAAAGAATAAAACTAGTAGAACGGGTATTACTAAAGGGAATCTGTAACCGAAGATATTAACTAAATTTGAGAAGTCATCAATTTTATATGCACATTGAATGTATATCCATAATTTGTAGGTGTAGTAGAACTTTTCATTGGGAGTTAATGGATAGAATCGTAATGAATATTTGGTAGATAATAATGTATTACTGAATGAACTTGCTAACATATTTACCATTCTCATATCAACAGTTGTATCATCATCCGTTGTTGGACTTCTCTCCACGCATTTCTCAATGCTTTTCTCCACATCTCCGTCCTTTTCACACTATAATCAAAACAACTAGTGTTACGCAATATTACTCAGTATTACTTTTTCATACAAACACATTTACCGTCTCCGCATCAATGTTCCTATCATCGGCCCTATCTTCGTCCACATCATCGGCAACATCCTCCTGCCTATCCTCCTGCCTTGGACGTCTCTACAAATCCTACAATTAAAAAGCAATTAAATTAAGTATTATTAAATGTTTGTAATACTAAGTAACACCTAATATTACCATTTCGTGTTCTCTAATACCACCGTGATACATCTCTTCATACAACCTAGTTGTTTCTAATTTGTCTTTTACGTATTCTTCCACGAATACGACCTTTGTGTATACCCCATCAATTTTCTTATCTAATTTTTCTATTTTCTCATCTACTTTTTTCAATCCCTCCACCATCTTCTTCACGAGCTCTACCAATGCGGTAATGGGCGCATTATCACTAGCTGCATTCTCCATTTGTTCAGCAAGGGGTGCATGGGGTGCAAGGGGTGCATGAGGTGCATCGGGTGCATTCACGGGTTCTGCTCGTGAAGCCACGTCTTCGTTGAATATTTCCTCGAAGAATACCAGTTTCTTGTCATGAAGTAGACGTGCCGTTCAACTTCGGATAATGATATCGTCATTATCCTCAACGTCTCCAACTTCATAGATTTCAGAAAGTAGTCCTTCTTCATCAGCAGATGCCACCAAGATACTCTCAATATCCTGAAAAAAAAAAATTTAACATTAGTTTAACATATTAAAAATATAAAATAGTAACACTACGGAAAACTAACCTTAGTGCTACCAAGTGCTTCGTTGATCTCATCGAGCGTGAATCACTTCATAGCATTGCGCTTGAACTTCGTCTTGCACATCCGAGGACACGTGCTATCAGCACCATAAACATTTTCCCGGAATTTCTTCCTAAGCTCGGAAATTGCCTCAAACGCTAGAAGTTACATAAACAAATATTATTAGTTTTCACCACTTCAGTGATGTAACACCTCGTGGGGATCTTAATTTTTTTTGTGTACTTAGATGGCTTGAAATACATTTGCATCGGCTGTAAAGCCTCTGTTTCCTCACCAAAATCCTGCAAAACAAATACAGTTTTACACAGTGCTACCAAGTGTTACAATTTAGATTCATAATTTTTGCTACATAGTTTTACCTAGTTTTACCTTGTTACTATCCTCAAAAACATATATTTACTACACAGTTTTGCCGAGTATTACAAATACTACTATTTCTTCATTGTTACTAGTTTTGCTCAGTGTTACTAAATACAAATTATCAATTTTAATACATAGTTTTACTGAGTCATTCCAGTGTTACTAATTCTGTTTAGTTTTATTTATTTTGGTTAGTGTTACTAGATTCACGTAGTGTTACCAACTTAGAAAACATCACTTTTGAAACATAGTTCTACTTAGCACTACCAGTATTACTATTTTCTTTTAGTGTTACTAGTTTTACTCAGTGTTACTAATCCAAAAGTTATCAATTTTAATACATAGTTTTACCTTAGTGTTACTAGTTTTCTTTAGTGTTACTAGTTCCACTTAGTGTTTTACTAGTTCTCCTTAGTGTTACTAGTTCCACTTAGTGTTATTAACCCAGAAAACATCAATCTCCAACACAGTTTTACCGAGTTCTTCTAGTATCACTACCAAGAATATCAGTTTTACTCAATTCTACTTAGTTTTACCACTAAAAATCGATATATACCGTTGAATCTCTGTCGGAAACAGTTCGCGAACTGATTCCTTCCTGCTCAGAATCGGTTGGATCTTTGTAAACGATTCTAGATCTACCTACGATAATCCTTCTTTCCAGATTTTCTCCTCCGTCATTCGGACTTTCTCCACATCCGTACGTAGGATTTTTCGTTCGAGGCATCCTACAAAAAACAAACGAATTAGAACATCCGAAAATCCATACAACTCTAATCGAAATCGACACAAAAGAAGTTCTCTTATGAAATTTCAAAGTTAATACTTTAGTTCTACGGAGTTTTACTTTGGTTTGGCGAAGGACACTCTTCCGGGTTGAAGTTGAAGTCGATTTCGGGTGAGGGGGATAAGTTGAAGTCGATTTTGGTTTCGGGGGGAGAAGAACTTGAAGTGGAAGTCGATTTCGAGTGAGGGAGAGAAGAAATTGAACTCGATTTCGGTTAAGTGAAAGAAGAAATTGAAGAAGAGTGAAGAAGGTGAGAAGAAAGTTGAAGATCGTAGAGGGAGAGGAAGAAGGAAGAATGGCCGCGTGATAAGGGGAAGATTCGATTTAATTTTGGGTAAAAATACCCTAATTTACATTTTAATTTTATGTTTTTTTTAATTAAACTGGGTCGATCCGATTTTAATGGGTTTGGGTGGATATTTTCAGGTTGGATATATAATTAGTATCAATTTTCAAATTTTTTGTCTTTTGCTTTTACTTTTGATTTAAAAATAAATGATTTTTAATAGAGGAGATATGTGAGGATTTGATTTAATTTTGAGGGGGCATTTGGGCAATTGATTCAATTGATTTCTGGATCTTCACCGTTGGAATTGAGAAAGAAGCATATGTAGGCTGGTTCTTCGATTTTCATTCTCTTCAAATTTTTTAGGGTTCCGTCAAATTATATGAAGGTTCCCGGATTTTAGCGGTTACAAGAATTTTCGTAAGGTTACGATTCTCGTAATGGGTGCTTCTCTGCTTCCGAAACATGTAACTGCAGTTATAAAATGTCAGAGGGATCCAATGAAAGCTTTAGAAATTTTCAATTCGATGAAAAAGGAGGATGGTTTTAAGCATACTTTATCTACTTACCGCAGCGTGGTGGAAAAGCTTGGCTTCCATGGAAAATTCGAGGCCATGGAGCAGGTTTTAGTGGATATGCGGCAGAATGTTGGTAACCATATGCTTGAAGGGGTTTATGTTGGCGCAATGAAGAATTATGGTAAGAAAGGGAAAGTTCAAGAAGCTGTAAATGTGTTTGAAAGGATGGATTTTTATGATTGTGAGCCCACCGTCTTCTCTTATAATGCTATTATGAGTATATTGGTCGATAGTGGATACTTTGATCAAGCTCACAAGGTGTATATGAGGATGCGTGACAGGGGAATTACCCCCGATGTATACTCGTTTACTATTAGGATGAAGTCCTTTTGCAAGACGAGCCGGCCTCACGCTGCTTTGAGGCTCCTTAAAAATATGTCTTCTCAAGGCTGTGAGATGAATGTGGTTGCCTATTGTACGGTCGTTGGTGGATTTTATGAGGAGAATTTTATGGCAGAAGCGTATGAGTTATTTGGGAAAATGCTTGAATCGGGTGTTTCTCTTTGCATTAGCACGTTTAACAAACTTCTACATGTTCTTTGCAAGAAAGGCGATGTCAAGGAGTGTGAAAAACTTATAGACAAAGTTATCAAAAAAGGCGTTTTGCCGAATCTGTTCACCTACAATTTTTTCATTCTAGGGCTTTGTCAAAAAGGTGAGCTTGATGCTGCTGTCCGTATGGTAGGTTGTCTCATAGAGCAGGGACCAAAACCTGATGTTGTCACGTATAACAATCTAGTATGTGGCTTATGTAAGAATTCCAAGTTTCAGGAGGCAGAATTTTATTTAGGCAAAATGGTGAATGAAGGGCTTGAGCCTGATAGTTTTACCTATAACACACTAATAGCTGGATATTGCAAAGGTGGAATGGTGCATCTAGCAGAAAGGATTCTTCGTAATGCTGTTTTCAATGGGTTTGTACCTGACGAGTTTACATATCGCTCCTTGATTGACGGATTGTGTCACGAAGGTGAAACAAACCGTGCATTAGCCTTATTTTACGAAGCCTTAGGGAAAGGAATACATGCTAATGTGATTCTTTACAACACGCTGATCAAAGGTTTGTCTAAGCAGGGTTTGATTCTGGAGGCTGCACAGTTGGCGAGTGAAATTTCTGAAAAGGGTTTGATTCCCGAGGTACAGACTTTTAACATACTCATAAATGGGTTATGCAAGATGGGATGTGTTTCAGATGCTGATGGTCTTATCAAAGTCATGATCTCCAAAGGGTACTTTCCTGACATTTTTACTTTCAACATTTTGATTCATGGTTATTCTAAACAGTTGAAAATGGAAAATGCACTTGAGATCTTAGATGTTATGTTGGACAAAGGCGTTGATCCTGACGTGTACACTTACAACTCTTTGTTGAATGGTCTCTGCAAAACGTCAAAGTTTGAAGATGTGATGGAAACATATCAAACGATGTTGGAGAAAGGTTGTGCTCCTAACTTATTCACCTTTAATATACTTCTGGAGAGTCTATGCAGATACCGAAAACTAGAGGAAGCCTTGGGGTTGCTGGAGGAAATGAAAAATAAGAGTGTGAATCCAGATGCGGTTACATTTGGAACGTTGATTGATGGGTTCTGCAAAAATGGAGACTTAGATGGAGCGTACACGTTATTCCAGAAGATGGAAGAGATTTATAAGGTTTCAAGGTCAACGCCAACATATAATATCATCATTCATGCTTTCACTGAGAAGCTAAATGTTACTATGGCGGAAAAGCTTTTCCAAGAGATGGTTGATCGTGGTCTCGATCCTGATGGATACACATACAGGCTTATAGTTGATGGTTATTGCAGAACGGGAAATGTCAATTTCGGATACAAGTTTCTACTGAAGATGATAGCAAATGGGTTTATTCCATCGCTCACAACACTTGGACGTGTAATAAACTGTCTTTGTGTAGAGGATAGAGTTTATGAGGCGGCTGGTATTATCCATCGGATGGTCCAGAATGGACTGGTCCCTGAGGCTGTGAACACCATTTTTGACGTTGACAAAAAAGAGGTGGCTGCTCCGAAGCTTGTCTTAGAAGATCTGTTGAAGAAGAGTTGTATTACGTATTATGCTTACGAACTTCTTTTTGATGGCCTTAGAGACAAAAGGCTACGCAAGAAAAAGGGTTTCGCAGTGGTAGCCGTGTGAATATAATGCACTGGCTTACTTCAGATGTTAGAACTGATGTGTTTGTTTTGATTTAAAGACTTGCTGAGCCATTCCTGGAGATGGTTATAACTCAAGATCTGGGCTGAGTAGCTAGGCCCCAAGGGCTGAATTCACATTTATATTCTGGGCTGCAAGTCTACACCCGGTGAGCTTTCATCCAAGACAAAAAGATGTCGAAGTTGCTCTGCAGCTTTCAGTTTTCTTCTGTTTGCACTCAATTCCTGAAAAGTCGGAGAACTATTTAATTCCATTTCTTCTATCCCTTTTATGGTGGTGGTGCATCAAGAAATAATTGAACACACGCGAAATTGTTTTCAACTTCATATCCAATCAGAAACCAGTGGGAACGATCCCTTTGTTGAGGAACATCTCAGCACAGTGAAGAATCTGCATGAGGTATGTGAAGCTGTGGAAAATTTCTGTGGTTAGGTGGTCATAATCTCCGTGAAGTAGATCTCAAATGATTGAGTCACAGCTCCTGACTAGAAATGTTTTCATTGCAGTTTATTTCTGGAAAAGTATAAAAGCGTCTCAAGTGGCTATAGAGAACATGGAGATACCACAAATGCTTATATTTTCATTATCATACATTAGTAGCTAGCGTAGATCCATAAATGCATGTCTCAGGGAGTTATTTTTCTTATTTTCAAATGGTAGCCTAATTCTTAATCTAATATCCTCGAGACATTGAATCACTAGACCAATATTTTGATCCCCTTAGGCATTTGCAGCCTGCTGGAGATGCTGTTCTCTGTATTTCTGGAGAAAGGTAACCAACTTATCATGATGCACTTCGACTTCTTTCATCACAGTCAGCTCTTGCAGGCTTTCTATCCAGTTGTATAAAGTTGGGGTGTTCAGTGGATCAATTATCTCTACACCGATTGCTTCATGATAAGCTTTGTGGGCTCCAAAAGTAGCGATGATGATGATGTCCAAAAGCCCTACATCGTCATTCTCTTTGATGACTTTATTCGGGAAATACTTCTTGAGTCCCTCTTCAAGAACTTTGAATCTGTCTCGAGCCTCTTCTATAGACTTTGCTTGAGTTTCACCCTCTTGGAACAGAACTCGACCTGTGACCTCAAGCACCTGCAACAAGAAATAGTCATTCCTACATTAACGGTATCAACGTATTGGATTTTTTGATGAGAGATTCGGGAAAACACCTCTTGGTTGATGTAGCTAGCCCAGAACCGGACCTGGGCCCTTTCATAAGGATCCTCTGGGAAGAGACGAGGAGAGTTCTTCCACGTTTCATCGATATATTCAAGAATCACAAGTGATTCAGCCACTGGTTTACCATCATGGACAAGAACAGGAATCTTCTTGTGAACTGGGTTGAGTTGAATCAACCATTCTGTCTTGTTCTTTAGATCTTCTTCAACATACTCGTAGAGTAAACCCTTGAGTTTAAGGGCGATCTCAACTCTCTTTGAGTATGTGCTTGCCCACATCCCATGTAATGTCACTTTGCTCATCTTTTCTTCCATTTTTCCCAAACTCAGTTCTCTTTTTTTATTTTTGCTTTCTTTCTCAAATATTCTTGGGGGTTATGATTTTTTTTGCTTCATCGTTCAAACTCTTTTATAGAGTTTAACACATCTTGGACCTTGTTCATCAAGCATATTGTGGACGTTATTTTATTTCTCGTTCCAAGTTTTGACTTTGAAGCTTGAATGTTCCGATATGTATGATTGAATTAAGGAATTGTTATTTCATAAATCACTTCTACCTTAAAGATTGGTGGAACACAGTCAAGAGTTTTACATTGAATATATATCTTGGATTGTATTGCCGCCCAAGAAATGTAAATCATAAATGACTATTGGACACTATTTTCTATGAAGTTTTCTTAAAAAGATATCTACTTGCAAACAAGAGAAAACAAACAATAACGAGAAGAAGAATGGTTCTAAAGACTGTCCAAGTGCCTCTGATCATTCAAACTAAAAGGCTGTCTCGAACAATGCAAGCAATCTCAACTTCCATTTCCATTTAGTTTCAATTGTTCCTTCTTCATTGTGATTTGTCAAAACTTGAACTTGGTGCAAGACTTATGCACCCATGCCTCAACATTCTGGCATTTTCCCATACACATGTCAAAAATGAACTTTGCAAGCTTCTTTCAAATGCACCACCAAAGCTTAAACGTCACACAGAACTCCACCCTGAATCTTTCTGTACACCTGTTCCTTTCATCAACTGTCTAGTCTCCTCCACTTCTTCCCACTCACCAACCTCTGCAAGGATGTTCGAGAGTGAAATATATGCTCCAGCGTCTGATGGCTCTAGCTCTATAGCCTTTTTTGCAGCTAGCTTCCCGAGTTCAACATCCTCGTAAAGTCTGCAAGCAGCAAGCAATGTTCCCCACACCAAGGCGTCCGCTTTAATAGGCATATTGCTGATAAAACTTTCAGCTTCTTTAAGTCTTCCTGACCTCCCCAGAGCATCAACCATGCATGCATAATGGCGGTTCTGAGGTTCGATACCATAGTCATTTACCATCGAATTTAGATGGAAATAGCCTTCTTCAACCAAGCCACCATGACTACAAGCGGACAAAACTCCTACAAAAGTCACTTTATCAGGCTTGAATCCGTTTTGCTTCATAAGATTGTACGCTTGTAACGCTTTGATGGCTTTTCCATGTTGAGCATAACTAGCAATCAGTGCAGTCCATGCGATTAAATCTGGGCCACTGATCTGGCTAAATGCTTTATAGCAGTCCTCAATGCTTCCAAATTTTGAATACATTGTCAGTAGTGAACTCCCTACAGAAGGCTCTGTGCACAATCCAATTTTTGTGATGTAGGCATGAACTTGAGTTCCCAGAGATGATTCGCCTGAGAGAGCAGCGGCTTTAAGGATGGATGAAACTGCAAAGGAGTCCATGGTAAAACCAGACATGACCATATCACGAAATAGGAGGAAACCATCCTGAATTAATCCATGCTGTGAATATCCTGAAATTAAAGATGAACATGCAACTGGATCAATTTCAGGGAGCCTATCATAGACCTGTCTAGCCAACTGTAGTGAGCCACACTTTGAATATGTGTTTACTAATGCAGAACCAAGAGGCATCCCTTTGTCAATTCGAGCTCTTAACGCGTACCCATGTATTTCTTTACTTCTTGGCAGAGAAGGAAGAGAAGCACACACAGTTAGAGCAGCAGCTAGAGTACTCTCATCAGGAATAGTCCCATCAGCCAACATCTGGCCAAATAGTCCAATAGCTTCTCTTATATAACCGTACTCATTGTAACCAGAAATCATGGAAGCCCAGCAGGCATTGTCTTTAACAGGTATCTCCTGGAATAAACTAAAAGATTCTTCCAAACTACCACATTTTGAATATAATGTGAAAAGAGAACTTCCAACAGTGAGATCAAGGACCAACCCACTTTTAAGGGTGAGACTGTGAATCTGCTTACCTAAACTCAAACTATCTAACACACTTAACAAACTGCATACACTAAACTCATCGGGTCTCAAACCTTCCCGAATCATTCGAGTAAAAAGTCTTATTGCTTTACCAGGCTTCTTATTTTGTGAAAATGAAGAGACCATTACGTTTACGACATTTGGCCTCTGAACATCGTCCAGATCCTTAAAAACCTGTTCAGAGAGATGAATATCTCCACTCTTTGAGTACATACTAATCAAGGAGGCAGACACTGAAGAATCGAGATAGAAACCACTCTTTAAGACCCAAGCATTGACCTGGCTTGCTTCATAGACCATAGAAGGTCTACCACAAGCAGCAATTACACTAGTTACAGTACAGTAGTTGATTTCAACACCTGAACGTCTCATTTCCTTGAATATTTCAAGAGCAGAGAAAGCATCATTATTCTTTGTGTAACCAGACAGCATTACTGTCCAGGAGACAATACTAGGGTTCGGGATACGGGAGAATACTTCCCTAGCTTCAGCCATATGCCCACATTTGGTATATAAATCAACAATTGCAGTACAAACGAACACATCTTCCGCTCCGCATTTGATCACCTGAGCTTGAACCGCTTTTCCAAACGAAAGCTTCTCGAGGAAAGCACACGCAGCCAAAACGCTGGAATATGTATAACTATCAGGTTTCTGAGACCCATCACACATTTCATAGAAAAGATCGAAAACAGCGCCATAATCTTGATTTAGAAGTGCCCCTGCTATGACAGTGTTCCAACAATACACACTAGCAGATAAAGCGTCACGGAACACCTTATAAGCATCCCGAAATCTGAGACTTTTTGAGAATGAGTCAATTAGAGCCGATTGAACAACTTCACACAAGAAATAACCGATCTTAATAGTATAACAACACACCAGCTCACTGAAGAGAGGAGCCTGTAGAGTAGTACAAGCCGAAAGCACAGGCCCAAAACTTCTTTCATTCGCCTCGTATCCCAGGAAATGCATCTTACAAAAAAATCTCCATGATTCTTCGAACAATCGATTCTGTTTGAAACCAGAGATCATAATATTACAAGAAACAACATCTGGTTGAGGAATTGTATCAAACAACTTAGCCGCGTCAACCATTGAACCCGAATTCGAGTACCAGCTAAGCAAGGATTTAGTAAGGAAAACATCAAACGGCAAAAGATATCGTCTAAGCAAATGCGCTTGCAGAATTCTGGTTGTTCCGAGCGTACAAACCCTTGAATTTGTTGGATCATTGAAGAAGTGAAAAGGGTTGAAAGGAGCCGAAGAAGTACAGTCTCTGCTGGAGAGGAATAATGGTTCTTGGAGATTGGGAACGGAAGAGAGAAGTCTGTAGGCAGAATAACAAGAAGAAAAAGAAAAAGGCAAGATCTTTAAGCAGTTGAGGGTCTCACTCGCAAGACAATTCATTGGAGTCTCACATATGGATGTTAATAAGGTTTTTGAATCATAAATTAACTCGGATATAGTTCTATTTTAGTTCGTCAATATTTAAAATTTTAAAAATAAGGTTAAAATTTTATACTCTACCTTAAATAACCAATTTTTTTTATTTACTTTTATGATAAAGTATAAATTTTTTTATAATTGAATTATATATAAATCTTATTTAAATTAAATATAATATTTGTTTGAATTAAATATAAAATCTTGTTTGAATTAAATTATTAAGTTTTTAAATTAACAAACTAAAATGTTATTTTGTGGTCTTGACAAGAATACCATATTTTACGATTTTTGCAAGACTTTAAGGGTTTGACAAAAATATTATTTTGTGATTATGGCGAAAAACGTTGTTTTGCGTATTAAAAAAGAAAACACTATTTTACAATTTTGAAAATATTAAATTATTTTACGTTTTGATAAAAAACATGTTATTTTACAATTTTGGCAAAAATATTATTTATAGTTTAGTCGAGAAATACTATTTTATGATTTTGGTAAAAAATAGTATAATTTTGAAAAAAGTATTTAAAAATTAAATACGAACAAAGTATAATATAAGAAGACCAATCCTTCTTTTTAAAAATTAGCGGAATATTTTATACGGTAATTTAAATTTAAAATTTACACTTGTTTTAATGGTTGAATTAACTTTAAATGTTTTAGTATTTTTTAACATCCCTAGTACATATTCCTAATATATTATTTGAGAAACTTTTTAACAAAATAACCTTAATCTGACGTGTTAATAACAAAAATATCATGATGACGTGTCAACACCACGACGAATTTCAGATAAAATATATAAAAAAGTTTAAATTATTAGAATAATTACAATATATACCTTCACACCATATATACATTTCTTAAAACACTTCGTTTTCAAGTGTTGTATGCATGTGCTCCTCTTACAATAATAAAATTTGAAAGAGGGCCGACGACAGATAATGACATTGAACTCATGTTATTGGATCAGAGATTGAGACTTTACAACAACAATCTATGACAAGGAGATTATGTCTGAAAGCTCTCAGCGAAGAACTATGGGCCTCAAGAAGTATTGGGGAGAGTAACAGAGAAAGTTGAGGAGAATCAAGTTAGTTGTTGACTGGAAGTTGCTGAGCTGACAAATAATGACAAACACTCTTCTTCAGTAAGAAGGTTTGTAGTTACGAGTGAGGAGTTTGAATACATGGTTGTGTCATTGTTTTCTTTATGCTTTGATGTGGTTGTGACTTGTGAGAGTGTATGAACTCTATCCATATTGCAATTTCCAAGGAGAGAAGCTATGAAGAATCGATTAATTGTTTTGTAATTCGAGTGAATCCAAAGGAAACATACATTTTGGTGTGTGTCTGTTTGTGTAATGAATTCTTTACTGTCTCAGAAGGCGATTGAATGAGTGAACTGTATAGAGTACATCGATGTACTGAAAATAATGGAGGAGAGAAGAACTTTTTTCTGTCAACCATTATATTAGATTAAGATGTTAATCCCGTGAAAATCGTGGTGTAAAATATGATATATTGTATTTAAAAATAATGTTTAAAAGAATAGATTTGCATCCAAAAAGGAGGTAGAAGCAATCACAACTTTTATGTGATTAAAAAACAATATAAATTAATGATAATATTTAAAAGACTTATGAGGAATGTTGTCGTTATTAAGTTGAACAGTGCGAAATAGTAAAGTTTCAAGATTAATAATAACGGTTATAAGTGAAAAGTATTAGAAAAAAATAATATTTTCTAGAATTGTTAGAGTTGTAAGTTCAAAAAATATAAACCAGAAAATTATGTAATTAGAAATGAATAAATTAATATAGAATGAATCATGATTATAAAAAGATGCAATCATATGAAATATTTAATAAAATTGTTTTACTCGAAAAGTCAAATTAAATGTTTAAACACCAATTCGATATGTACATCAATTACACATATAATAAAAAAAATATTCTAAAATATTATCATTTTAAATTTATCTTCCAAATTTAACATAGTAAAATTAAAATTTTAAAAATATCATAAATTATTATATAAAAAATAATTATTTACGTTAAATAAATTATATATAAAATTAAAACATAATATTTGGATTCAGTTTTTCCAAATTAAATTTTCAATTTTTTTATTAATAATAAAATTTTAATTATTTTAGTATTAAATTTATGTTATTTTTAAAAATTTAAATGATTATTATTATATTTGGAATAAAAACTTAAAATAATACTATTTTATTCAATTGATCATAATGGAAACCTTCACTTTTAATATCGGACACTAATTAAAATTAAATTGAGAAGATAGAAAAAGAAAAAAAGAAAATTCATTTATAAATCAACAAAATAAAGTAGAAACCAATGTGAAACCAATGAAGATGTGATTACGAAATTAGGTGAATAGCCGACAATTGATGGGAGAGGGTGTAAATAAATAGACTAGAGTAAGATAATTGCAATTAAGAGCATAATTAATACCATTTTCACTTTATTAATCTCACATTTAATTTAATACTTCCACGTGTACACATCTCATTCCAAGATCATACATTAACTTTGACTCCAAATCACTATTCCAAAGCTGCTGCCTAATTAAAAGTTTCAACATGTTTCATTCATGTGTTACCTTTGTTATCTTAAATTAAATTACAAAAACAAACCCATTAATCATATTATGCCAGATATGCTTACAATTTTAATGTATACAATTAATGTCTGACGTGTTCTATTGGACATTAACTAATCGACGTTTCATCTCCTGTATGTAATTTAAGACTACAAAATATTGTTCATATTTTTCTTGGATTTGAATTATTGAATAAAGTTAGTGATGTTAACAACAGCTTCAATCAAGTGTGAACTAAATAACTATTGACTTTTAGGTTGTATGGCTGTGGATTGATACTCCAACTACCAAATTTTGCAATAATAACAATCAGAAATTAACGTACGTTCATTTTGTTACAATTAAATCAAATGATGTGTATATGATAAAAAGAATGAATCGTGTCGCCAGAAAATCAAAATAACTTTATAACGGTTTTATATGGTAAATTAGATGATGAAAACTCGAATTTGGCTAGTGGTTGAATATTTAATGTATGATCGTCGCAGGTTGTATCGCAATTGTTTGATCGCAAACGCTATAATTTCGCAGCGATTAAAATTTTTGACCGTAACTTTCTGCGGTCGACCGCAGTATTTGACCGCAAAAACTTACGGCGATCAAACGAACAACATTTGGCCGCATGACGCAGCCGTAAGTTCCTGCGACTACGAAACGAACAGTCCTATCATGTCAAGAGTTAGATTCTACAAAATGTGAATTTTGCATATTAATGAAAATTTTCATTATAGTACAAATAAAATTATTTGTCCTGAAAAATGTATATCATAAATCTTTATGAGGCGGAAAAAATTGTTATTACATAAAGTATATTTTAAATTATATAATAGATAAAAGATGGTAAAATAAAAGATATGAAATATATATATAATAAATGATATACGTGAGCGTCGGTTAGGGTTTCGAATTTCATCATCTAAGGATCTCGACTGCTGTTAGTTCTTTCTTGGCATTGGTAGACATTTTCAATAGTAATATGTTTTTTTCAGAGATTAATCTAAATTTTGTTATATGATATACTATATGATCTACTTCGATTGTAAAAAAATAATAATTAGGAAACTAGAAAGTCTATAATTGGAGCATAAAGCAAATATATAATTTTATTTCTGGACATATAGCACACATAAGTATTTAAGTTGATTATTTTGAATTCTCGTCATTTTGGAGTCAATAGTTTCTTGTTTTATGCAACTCTGCAGAAAACAAATTTGTATCAGATTTTTCTCTATTAATTTGTAAAGATAATATACTATCCAGTTTTTCATTTGCAACATTTTCTCAGTAACAATAATAATATTAGAAAACCATAATATAATATCCATTACAATCACACAACGATGTAATGAAAAAACTATTAAAAAAAACATTAGTCTAGTAGGATATTTGTATAGATAAATTTAAAATTGAATTCTATTTTAAAAGATATTTTTAAATTTATCATGTAAATAAAAAGGTAAAATGTTAGAATACACATTTTTTAGTTTATATATTTAAATGGTATTTAATATTTTTGCATTTATATTAAAAAAATTATGTAATTTTCTAAAACAACAAATTATTCATTATCTATGTATAATTCAAAAATAACAAAACAAACAGGAAAATAAAATTGGTCAAATTAAATTAATTTTGTATTGAAAACTAAAAAAACGATTCATAGTTGAACTTGATTTTCGTCTAAGACATCACTTATTCTAAAAATGGAGAAAGTATATGAAAATAGAACACTAGTTTAGATTTAAAAATTACTGTAGGATGCCGAAATATTTTAAAGCCAAAAAAGAAAGAAAAACGTTATTCACTTCATAGATCATATTCATCAAAAGACAATTAATTGGGCATTTAGATACCTGTCGAGAGATGGCAAAATGGTAATGTTAAAGAATGTCATTTTAGCTATTCTTTCACATGGGGTAATTTTGTAAAATAATACTGTTTTAAGTTTTTAATCTTAATTTAACATAAATTTTAATATTAAAATATTTTAAAATATATTTTTAATATAAAAACTAAATTCTAAAAAAAAAATCAAACATAATGTATTAATTTTATTTATAATTAATCTATGATAAATAATTATTTTCATATTAAAATTTATATTATTTTAAAATTTTAATTTTAGTGTATTAAATTTGAAAAAAAAACTAAAATAATGAAATGGTATTACTCTTGTAACAAATTTCAAGAAATCATATTCTTAAAATTATTATTGGTATATAATTAGAAAAGATGCATAGGATAATATATATATATATTACTGAATATTTATTAATTCTGAATTCATATATCATAGTTTTCTGCAATATTAAACACTCTTAATTGCAGCGGTAACACTTTGATCGGTATTGCCACGTAAGGCCAAAGGAAAAATTAGTAAATGCTCTTCGCTGTCTTTATTAAATATGTGTATGTGTGTCTTTATTTCAATGCATAGAGATCCAAAGAGTGACCCATGTGACCTATAACGCTTGTCTTTCTCCTCAACATCCAAACTATCTAGTGAGACCTCCCTTCTGCTTTAAGAAGCTAATTATAACAAAATAGAACTCAAGAGAAAGTTTCCAAATGAAAGAAATTAAGGAAGTCTCTTTCAAGTCCAAAGTGACGATTTAAGAAGACCCTCTTTGCAAAAATCCAATCTTAGAGTCTTACATAGGTTACACACATTATAACTACTTATATATAAGAAAGAGATCAAGAAAGAATAAGAGAAACAGAGGAGACGATCAAGAGCAAGGTATATGTGGATATGGGACGACCACCTTGTTGCGAGAAGATCGTAGTGAAGAAAGGACCATGGACTCCTGAAGAAGACATAATCTTGGTCTCTTATATCCAACAACATGGTCCTGGAAACTGGAGATTTGTTCCTACAAAGACCGGTCTTGATCTTTATTCTCTTACCTTCTTTCTTCTTCCTATGTATATCTCTTCCTTGTTAGCCTCCATATCAATGATTATATAAACATGTGTCTTTTCAGGTCTCCTAAGGTGTGGCAAGAGCTGTAGACTTAGATGGACTAATTATCTTCGTCCCGGGATCAAACGAGGAAGTTTCACTCAACACGAAGAGAAGATAATCATCCACCTTCAAGCTCTTTTGGGCAATAGGTATCTGGAAATCTTGTAAAGTAATATATCAAGTGGATAGATGTTTGGAAAGCTTAACTAGTTTTGGTTGGAAATCTCCAACATCTTTGTTTGTCCATCTACTACTCTCCGACTTAACATTCATTTATTGTTTTGCTTTAATTTTTTACTTAATTGGATTATCGTCTTTCGATAGATGGGCAGCTATAGCTTCATATCTACCTCAAAGGACCGACAACGATATCAAGAACTATTGGAATACTCATCTAAAAAAGAAACTCAAGATGAAGCTGCTAAACGGTAATATCAATGAAGACAACACCAATCTGTCGACAGAGTTGTTGTCTTGTAAGAACAACAACAACAAAAGGATCACCAACAAAGGCCAATGGGAGAAAAAGCTTCAAACAGATATCAACATGGCCAAACAAGCCTTATTCCAAGCCTTATCATTTGACCAATCATCTTCATTGATCCCTCCCGATCTTGACTCACAAAAACCTCATCATCATTCGCCGACCACTTATGCTTCAAGCACAGACAACATCTCTAAGCTACTCGAAAACTGGACGAACTCATCTTCTTCAAAGCATATCACAGCTTCATCATCACTCTCCAATAACCGGAGTTCAACCACCAGTGAGGGAGGAGTTCTTGATCATCACTCTTTGCTCTCATCGAACTCAGAATCTGGATCAGTTGACGAAAAGCTGAATTTGATGTCGGGGACAAGCGTAGTCCAAGGTGAGAGCAAATCAAACATTGACAGTGAAGCTGATACTGATCAAGGCTCGTTGTCTTTGATCGAGAAATGGTTGTTTGATGATCAAGGCTTGGTTCAGTGTCATGATGATCAAGAAGATCTCATTGCTGTGTCTTTGGAAGGTAAGAACAATAATAACAACAGTCAAGATTTGTTGTGAGAAAAAAAACGTGGAGCAATTCTATAGGTTATCTTATTTTTGTCTTTTCGTTGATGTTAGTTAGATTTTATTTCACCCTGAATTCTGATATACTTTTTATATGTGAAGTTAAAAATAGTGCAATAAATTAAACTTTCTGTTTTCATAGTTTTATTTCTCTTAAATAAAATCAGTATCAGTATATTTTCCCCCACGATCCTAATTTATGATTAAAAATTCTTATTAATCTTATTTAGAATCTTAATTATTTTATTATTCCCTTTGTTCCTAATTATCAAACTCATTTTTCGATAATTTTAAAAGAGTAGTAATTCAAATAGTTTAAACATTAACATATACTCCTTTTTGAGGTTTACAACTAGTTATTTATTAATTATTAAATACTAAAAACTAATTTGTATTAAAGAAGAAAAATAATCTTGAATACCAATGTATTAAAAAGAGATTCATAATCTTGAATGGTGTTCTTTCGCTTTTCATTAATACGTTTACATTAATGACTTTTGGGGTGGGTCGATTAAATAAAGACTAGTAATTTTTCACATACCTACAAAATTGACCAATCACCATTAAATGTTATCAGAAATCTATGAAAAGACATTATTGTATAAAACGAGTAGTTCTTAAGTATTTATTCTTCCTTATTGCATATTTGGTTCTATAATTTTTAAATCTATATTTAATCTATATGTTATTAATTAATTCTAATTCAAATCAAATATTATCTCAATCATACGAATTTCGATTTCAGGATAGACTTTAATAGATTTAAAAAGATTTACATATTAAAAATATCAAAACTGATTTTTTTTTAAAAAAAATTACGACTTTACAAATATTGATTTATATTCACATCTTATTTTTGGAAAGAAGTAAAATTTACAAGTGTTTTTATAAATTCACTAAAATATTATACGAACAGAGCCACAATATATATAATAGGTAGAATTTAACAATCTTTACCTATCTATAACTAACCTTGTTGATATAACAACAAAAGAATATGAGAAATTTGTTTCATTATATGCTTTTGAAATTGAGAAAAAAACTAGTCGTAATAATCATAAATCAATCATAGTATCAATTATCTTTGTTACGAAATGTGCCTAAAGTCAATATCATTGAATTTGTCAAATCTGGATAGTGTATAGTTTCTAAAGCCCATTTATATACTACTGGACCTCTCTATTATCAAATATTTTTTTGGAATTTATAATTCTCATCTTCTTCATAAACCACTTACAAATTTTCAATTTTTTTAAAAAATATTAAATTTCATTTTTAATATTCAGATTATTTTCAATGTTATTCTCCTTCTCAATATTTTATCTCATATTTTGTTCTAATAGTGTTTAAATATATGTATTCTAAAATCATAGTTTGTGCCATTTTTATAGTGAGATTAGATGTTTATGTAGAGAAATAACATATGACACGAACACTTATATGTTCTGTAATAATTGATGAAAGAATCAAATCATTTAAATAGCCAAAATTAATGTAATTTTGGGAGATGTAAAAGAAAAGAACCAACTTTTTCTTTGTTTGTTATATATTAATATTGTGAAACATAAAACGTTTGAAATTTTGCACTGCAAACAATAAGTACTAGTCGATTTTGAAGTTAAAATCTCAAGCATGAAAGCTAACACACAGACATGCAAAACATGAATAGAAACATAATTGCAATTGCCAACTCCATTTACATATATGTATATATACACAACTTGTAAACTGAATTGATATCTCTCTTATGCATATGTTTGTAAATACATCTAAAATGGATGATTTGAGAAGTTTCTACGAAATGAAGAAAGGAAAAAATAATAAGAAAGAGGACATAAGCATGTGAAGTTTGAGAGCGGGCCTTTGGCAAAATCACATCGATCCTATGTATTCTATGGAACTCTCATCTTCACTTTCAATCATTTTCTAAAACCCATCTCTCCTTTGTTAGATAATCCAAATATTTCTTTTCGCTGTCTTGGTCCACTTCTTTTCTTTCATTTTTCTTCATTTATTCTTCAACATGGATTTTTTTATAAACAAATTAATAATTGCCTTGTCATTCCACTTTATCTTAGTTTCATTCATCATCACTCCATTTTTATTAATTTTTATTTCAATATTCTAAAATAACATGTTTAAATATTGTTTTTAAATCTAACATAATAAAATTAAAATTCTAAAAAAATCATAAATAATTATGTAAAAATATTTTTTTATTATATAATAAATTATACATAAATTATATTTGGATTCTTTTTCAAACTTATGATTTTTTATTAACAATAAATTTTAATATATTTTAATTTTAAAATTTGTGTTATTTATAAAAATTTAAACTAATAATACTAATTTTGAAAAGAAAAACTTAAAAATATTATTTTAAATAATTGTCCTTAATTACAATAGAACTTTGAATTCGATAAAGAAAACTAACATCCCATTAGCCTTTTATAAGCTTTTGAATGGGTCTTAGGGCTCTCCACATGGGTTCATTAGTAAGAGGAAAAAAACAAGAAACAAAAATGAAAAAAAAAAAAGTCCTTAATGATAATTGTATTAATTAGTGTGTGTGTGGGTCTTAAAAAATGTGGCACATTTACGAAAGAGCCAATGTTGAACCTAAAAATGCCGATTGTTCACCCAAATAAAACCATTTTGACTTGTTTTAAAAATAATATCATCATTTGTTTTTGAATGTCGACTGATTTGCCAATAATGGGCCTTCACCTATTTCAACTTCAAAGCTCTTCCATGACAATTGCATGCCACCTAATTGAAAAGATGGTCTACTATTTTGTTTTTATATATTTTTCTAATTTCCATTGATTAATTTCTCTGATTTTTGGTTTATACACTTCAAATTCTCCGTTAAATAAAAAATAATTTATGTTTATTTGTCAATCGCAACTTTTTTGCAGCGGCAGCTACACCAGATTGTTGCTCATTTAGTTGTCATAGCTATTTGCATTCATTCGCATCAGTCAAACATTGTGTTATACGTCGTAATTTTTTGATCATTAGTTAAAATAATTATACGACTAAAAATTTATGATCAACCGCAACTGTAACCATTAGAGACAAACAAACGAACAGTATATATCGCAACCGCAACTGCAGTTACAACCACATGCGACGAGCAAACGAACAAAATCATAATGTTTTTAGTTTCCGACAACTATAACCTACTATTTGATTTTGTAAGATAATGAAAAATGTATTGTGTTACTTTTGAGGAATGATAATAGTTCAATCTTCTTGATATGTGAAACCTTTTTAGATATTTCTTTATATTAATAAAAAATATAACTCTAATCATATCTCAACCAAAAATTTATATTCATTTCGTTTCATAATAAGTGTTATTTTAGAATTTAATTTTAACCATAATTTCATACTTTTAATAACAAAATTGATAATTTATTGTGTCCATACTCTTTTAATTTATTAATAAAGGAGAACTCATTACAAAGGATAAAACAGAACATTAAATTATTTTAATGTCTTTGCTCTTTTTCCATAACAATCTTTATTTAGTTTACATTGGAAATCAGCTAGTATTTGAGTAGAGGTGAGAAAATATTTAGATAAAATATTGATTTTGATTGGAAATTCGTGTAATGAGGACACAGGAATATAAGTTTGTAAAATTTTTTATGTTTTTAGGGATCATAAAATTTTGTGGAAATGTAATTTTTTCAAAAGAAATTTTGAAAATTAATTCAGTTTAGTTTTCTTTCTTTGTTTAATAATTCAGCCTTTACCTAGTAGCCGAATCATTTACTAGTTATTTAAAGAGAATCCAAAGTATAAAACTTTCTTATTTAAATATGTGACTCACTTGTCACATATGATAATATTTTTATATCTTTATATTTTAATAGAAGAGAATTTATGTTAAGAATTTTGTTTAATTTTATCTTGTAAAAAATATTTTTAAAAAAATTAATTGGATTTTGTTATAGTTTATATATTTTTATGATTCTAGTATGACACATAAAAATTTATTGTAATTTACGAAATTGTGACATGTATTTTTATTATTTTAGATTTTGACATGTATTAAATTAATAATATAAATAATGAAAATATTATAATGATTTCAAATTAAAAACATATAACATAAACAAAAATAATATAATTTAACTAAATTTTTTTAAATGGAAAAGGAAAAAATTAGAAAATGTAGGATAATATATTTAAAATGATTACCTCTCAAACAATAATGGTAAGTCTATAAATATTAATCCAAGACATTCAAAGGAATTATATATAATGTCATTATAGTTGACTGAATGAATGAAAAAAAGAAAATTGTACAATTGACTGAATGAAAATCTTACACTTAAAATGAAAGTATTTTTTATCAAAAAGAAAAAAAGGTAAAGTAGAAAAAAGAAAAATCATTTTGTGAAATTATAAAAAGAAAATGATTATAATTATTCACCTCTGTATAAATATCTTCATATATAATTTCTTAGATGAAAAAAGTTTATATCGAAGTTTTATATATTATTTATTTTTTACATGTAATCTGATTTTGTATTCCATTACTTTTAGTTTTATTTTTAAATTAACAAAATATTAAATTATAAATCCATAAATACACCATTCTAATCTAGTATAAAACTGTAAAAACAGATTAGAATTTGTGAAGATTCACGATACGATTTAGTTTTAAAAAAGTTGGAATAGAAATATATAAAGTTCTTTTCGTTTGAAACAATAATAATAGTTTAAACTACAGTGGTCTTTTCCAACAAATTCGAATGGCCACTTAGAGGATGGCAAAAGGATCCAATACATCATTTTTTAATCACAAAACCAAAATCTTTTTTTTCCATGGCCATAGATTCACATTAATTTAAATAATTGTAGGTTCTTCTGCCTCTTCTTTTGATTCTATATATACTTTAAAAAAAAATAAGTATACAAAAACCAATAACCTAGATGATAAGAAACATGATTCGATATGTGGACCGTTTCTAATATAATAGAAATTTCATACATTATCCTACAAAGAAATTTCAAGCTTTCAAACACATGTAATATTATATATATATATATATATATATATATATATCATTAATGGAAATTACACTCAACTATCTTCGTGTTAAATGTCTTATCCATCCGACTACTATAATCAACATCCTCATATATTTATTTCCAACTCAATTATTCTTAAGAAAATTTAGAGGTTCATACGATTCTCAAGAAGATTTTTAATTAGGTTTAATTACTAACATGTCCTGAAACTCAATGTAAATGTTAATTAAGTAACTATGTATAAACTTTCTTTTTCATTCACACATATAAGCTTATCTCAGAGGTTCAATATTAAAAAAGAAAAAGAGAGATCTACACACATGTATTGGAACTTGTATTCGATTTTTAGACTGTTAAAATAAGAGACCTCTTTTACAAATTATGTCATATAGAAGGCCGAAGAATGGTCGTGTGATATACTGATCAATTAACATCCTAAGGTCGACGTATGAAAGTATAAATCCAATATCATTAAAAACAAAATCTAGTTTCGATAATCAGCATAGTATTGCAAATTTATATGAAGTATATTAATTAAGATTGAAAAGCTAGAATTGTAAAATAAAACTATTGTTTATATCGCAAATACAAACTATACAATATGTCAAACCAACAAGCCATTTTAAAAATACATATAGATAGGCAGTATGTGAGCTGTTGATATACAGATTAATATATATAATTCATATACAAATATACTCACTAATAAATTCATCTTTAAAAATCAATCGATATAAATCTAAATCACATGAAAAATAAATAAAAAAGGAGTAAAATTCTTGGGAAAATCAAGCATTAGGTGGAGAATACTCACAAACAACCTCAGTATCCACTTCCTTCCGGTGAAAATTCCGATGACAACCACAAGCAGCACATCTCAAAGCATCGACAGTTCCTTCATTTCCGGCAGCCATAAACTCACGGCAACCGTCAACGGCGTAACCTCCGATGTTAGCAGCGTGATTCTTCTGACACTCCACGTAACGGACGTTACTGATCGCCGATGAAGAAGAAGAAGAAGAAGTGGTAGTCCAAGACGACGACGTGTTGGAGCTTCTTGATATTTGCTTTATTACCATCTGTCTCTTCTTCATCACGATCTGTGAAACCCTAGTTTTTAAGGCTTTGTTAAACTTGAAACTGAAAATGGCTCTTTGGTCATACGAAAGATGCTTTAATGAAAACCATTTGAAGACTCTTAAGGTCTGTACTTGCCCCTTTTTATAAATACTTAAAGGTTTGTTAATTAATATTCTAACCCTAGACGCATTTAATTATATGCCTACAAAGTAGCTTTACAAATGGGCTACTTTTTTTGCCTTATATATTATCTTCTAATTATTTATTTATTTATGTCCTACCGAATTATGAAAAATTACAAGTTAGCAACAAAAAAACATTTAAAAAAATTGTACAATTTTTAAAGGCACAATTTTCTTTAAAAAATTGACTGCAAACTTATAGTTGATCTCTTTAATAAGTTTATGTCCGGATATCTATGTATACTATATATATATAGAAATTAATATAAAAAATTGATTAAAATAGTATTTTTAATTTTTTATTTCAAAAGTAACAATATTAGTTTAAATTTTTAAAAATAGCAAAAATTTAATATTAAAATACTTTACAATTTTTTTAATAAGAAAAAATTAAACGATAAATTGAAAAAAACAACTCAAATATAATATTTTAATTATATTTATAATTTATCATGCTAAATATATTTTCGAAAAATAATTTGTGTTATTTTTAAAATTTGAAGTTTAGATTATTAAATTTAGAATAAAAACTTAAAAATATATTATTTTAGAGTATTATTCTTAATCTAATACACTTACCTACATTTTTTGTTCTATTTTTTATATTGAGAGAAATGTAATTGTGAACTCTACAGTAATTTAATGGAGGTGGTTTAAATTCTCTTGCATCATTTTCACCCTATTATCATGTTCAAACGAGACATAAGGTAATAGAAATTAATTTATTAGTGTCTTCGTTAGTGACATATATAATGAAAAACAAAAAGAATAGGGGAGGAAGAATACCATATTGATGAAATGATGATGTTAAAGTCAAAATTATAATATCTATAGTTTTGTGACCAAAAGATAAGTTAATTCATACGGTAAACAATAAAGCATTTAGGGGAATAAATTAAAAATTAGTAGAAAATTAGTAGACAGCCTTATTACATCGTCGAGATCACGTGCTATCATTATACCGATGATTTATCTAATCTAAACTAAAATAAACTAATTAGATTTATTTGAGTAAATAAACAAACACATTTCCCATAACATTTTTTAATTCTAAACTTGCTGTGTATATTTATATTGGATTTATAATAAATATTAATTATATATATATATACTTTTTCTTATAACTTTAGTTACCAAAATATTATTCTAAATAATTAAACATTTTTCCCTTTACGTAGCAAGTTGTGTTTAAAATATTATTTAAATACAATTTCTTACGAAATCATCTCTTCGAAATACTCTATATATACAATATTCAAACACAAATGATTAAATGAGTAGAATTTGTAGCTTAATATTTCTTATTCGTTGTTAAAAAAAATAGAGGTTTCAGTGATGAAGACTAATTAGTGTGTTAAGAGATATGATTTTCATGAAATTTTTATTAGAACTGAGATATTTATATTTGTTCTAAAACTGAATTTTAATACTGATTCAATAAGTCAAATTGACTTCTTTACAACGTGAACCAACAAAACATGGGTCCCACTTGACCTACAAAAGTCCCATTTTTCCACTGTGAACATCAACTTTATTCCTCTTGCTCGTATTTTTTATTTAATTTTGTAAATTCCAAATTTTCGGTCCATAAATTTTGTTCGATGTTTAAGGTTAGTCATTGATAATATAATATTAAAAAACATAAATTATGTCTCTTAAATAGCATTAATATAATAATAAGTGTAATCATTCATTCTTAAACCCACTAGATTATCATTAACTTCATTCATTTTGCTTGTATTACACGAAATGCATACATACTATACATGTCTATGTACATATATACGTATTGTCAAATTGACTAAAAAATTTAGTAGTTTCGAAAAGACCCATTAAAATTAGTAGAGGAATTAATAATACGAGCAAACATCAAAGAAATCTCTACAAAATTAATAAAATTGTGTCTGGTTTACATGTAAGGATCTAAAGGCTTGTATTACCCAATCACGAATTTAATCAAAATCACAAATTTAACAAAATTGATTTTCGACGTTTTTCATTCAATTTTACAACAATCCTTATACTCTTTAAAAAATAGAGAATATGATTAGTAGCAAACAACTATTAATTGCGTTTAGAGACGAACTGCTTCGACGGTAGGAAAACGCGGTTCAAATGAGTAGTTGGAGAAAGTTTTTAGTTGGAGTGGTTAGAATTCAATTTCCAGAGATTATAATAACATTCATTTGGTAAAATATTTGCATGTTGATCAAATGATTGGATCAACAATACAAGTCTTTTGTCTTTTTGCATTCAATAACACATTTTAAAAATTTTATTATAAAATTAGCATTATTAATTTAAATTTTTATTAATAACAAAAATTTAAATTAAAATACATTAAAAAAATTTATTAATAGAAAAAATTATTTCTACATTAAAAAAGAATTCAAATACAATATTTTAAGTTTATGTATAATATATTTAGAGTAAATAAGTGTTTTACACATAATTATTTATGGTATTTTTGAAATTAATTTTAAAATATTAAATGTGGAATAAAAACTTTAAAATGTAATATTTTAAAATATTAATCAATTTTAATTTCATGTGAGCAATACTAACATTTTAAAATTTTCAGCAGGATTTAATTTTCTTATGCATTAAAAGATAAAATCAAAAAGGAAATGGCTTTACCAAATCATTTATCACTCTGGTATTAGATTAACAAAATGTCATTATTGCTGATTATGCTATAAAGAAAAACATAATCAAGATGTTAAAAGCCTAAAATCACGGAAGAATGTTACGAAGTTGATTTGTCAATCTCTGGTTTTATTTTTAGTTTTTCATTATAAAATGTTATAAATTAATTTTGAATTAGGAATGCTTTTATATTAAAAGAACGTAGTCATAATGAAATTAAGAGAGAAAGAGATATAATGGAGGATTACGTTGAAAAGACTGAATGTTTCTCACCAACCGTGCCCTACTCGTGAACTTCAGAATCATATAAAAAAATCAACTTATTGTGTCATTTATAAATATTAGTCAATATATATTGTCTTTTCGTCATAAATTATTGATTAGAATCAGAGTGAGACTAATAAATTATTTTTAATCTATTAAAACTAGAAAAAAAATCAGAAAATTAAAGACGAACCATACGAGAAAAGGCATATAATAATTATTGAACATCATATCTACGTTTATTATTTATTTAAATTAATTAATATTTGGGAAACTAAACATCAAATCTACTTTTTCAGTGTCTCTATGTCTGTTAATTGTTTATGTAATTCTTTTTTCTCTTTACTTATTAATTTGTTTTATCAAATATAACCTGTTTTTAATAGTCTAATAATAAAAGAAATAAAATTGGAAAATTACATAAAGAGGTTGTCGTGTACTAGAATTAAAAGGGGACATGAAGCACTCTAACTTAAAAAAAAACAGTACTTCGTTAACGAAAAACTCTTGTAAAATTACAAATCCAATTTTTTCAAAGATCGAATTACCACGTATAAATCCATAATAGACTGCTTTTTATTCAAGAAAAATTTATTTAAACAAACTTAAAAATTTGTTATATCTACAGTAATACCATAAAATAACGCATTTTAAAATTTTTGTTTTAAATCTAATATTTTAAATTAAAATTTCAAAATAATATAAATAATTATATGAAAATATTTATTTACTCTAAATAAATTATTCATAAACTTAAACATTATATTTAAATTTTTTTTCTAATTTAGGGTTTAGTTATTTCTATTAAAATGAAATTTTAATTTATTTTAATTTTAAATTTTTGTTATTATTAAAAATTTCAACTAATTATGTTATTTTTGAAACACAAACTTATAAAATACTATTTTAAACAATTGCTTTTCTGTCTATTTGTCACTTTTTTTTCTTTCGCCATATTATTGGGTTTTTAATTTTTTTCTCTATCTATTTCTCGGCCTTTTCCCTTTGTCTATTTTTCAGCCTTTTCTCTCAAAATTGTATATAAGATTTCATATGCAATATAAAAACCATAATTTTCTATAACATTTCATATGCAAAAAAATAATATTCAAACCCAAGTCATGCACCTAATTTTATCATCCCAAATTTTAAATAAATTCGGAGCCTAAAGCATTTTTTTTTGTTTTCCTAACAAGCCAAATACGGCAGAGTAATGTAATTTGCAAGTGACATGAAACTTTTTTTCCATATTTTCAAAGCCATTCATACTTTAAGTGACATAGTATATGAGAGTTATACCAATACTCATGCTCTTTCGTATATTTGGGTAATTTCCTCTATCCTATCCGCTCACGACCTTTTCCCATTGTATTCTAAATTTTATAAATTTGACTATCTCTTGTGGAAAATGGAGGAGATCAGGAGGCTCTAGCAATTTTAGTTCATTTGGAAGCGCATAATAGAAAAGTGTTCGACAATTTGAACGAATCTCCAGAAAATACTTTTAGCATTAGCTGTCCAAGAAGCGGAGAATTGGACCTTGGCTAATCGTCAAGTACATTCACTAGCTAGGAGAGGATCTGGTAGTTCTTGACCCTATGTATTTCCAACCTCGGGGCCACGTCCCTCTTGTTTGTTTTCTGGATGGTTCATGGGCGGCTATAACTGTTATAGCTACGATCATTTATACCCAACATGCCAAAAAATCGTTATGTTTGTTGAAAGCAATATAATATATATAAATGAATCATATATATGTCTCCCATGTGAATGCACATGCAAAAAAACTTCCTCTTACCATTTTGTCCCTCTCTCAATTCCCCACCTCTCATCATATCTATATGCACGTGGATCCTTCTATACATCAAACGGCTCTCCCTTGATCATCGTGTTTGATATTAATAAAATTATAATCTTAAGTCTAACGAAATATTCAGAATTAAGATTGTTAGAACGCAATTTTCTACAATATGGGCAACTGATAATTGTGAATAAATTACATATAATAAAATATAAAAGTACCGATATAAAATTTTTGGAAAGACTAGATTTGCAGAGGCGAGACACTCTTTCTTTAATTCTGAAAATGCCCGGTAGTGTGACGGTTGCATGGCGTTCCAAATCCCAGGATACAACTGCAACTATTCTGTCTTGCACAACCCAAAAACAGAATCCAACGAACGCTTTTCTATGTTGCACTCTCAGACTTAACATGTGAGAGATTTTTTATGTGTATTTTTTACACTTTTAGAATGAGAAAACCAAAAGTTTCTTTTCCTTTCTTTTTCATTCTTATTTTTTTCATCATTCTCAACCATTTCTCTTAATGATCAATATATGAGTTTATAAAAAGGTTACTCTATTTTTAATGAAAATTATTCTCCACTAAAAATCATTATGATTTTTATGTTACAAATGTTACAAAATAATAAACCAAATTAATTTGGTTGTAATTTGTAATTTAACTCAATAAAGGAGATGTTGAATTTGACTTAGTCAACAAATAACAAATGAGGTTTGAACCAAACAACAATAAAAATTGTACCGACCATTGGTTCATTTGCTAAATTTCGAAAACTCGAAATTCGAGTTCGGTTATCTCCTTCCACTAATACACCAAAGTGTATCCAAAATTTTGAGTTTTGTAACAGTTTTTCCGCTTGATATACAAGAGAAATTTCACCTCTAATTTCTAATGTGGGACAAATTACATTTGTTCATTTTATGCTTATCAAGCAACTCACTTTAGATACTCATTTCTCATTCAAACGAACTTCGGTTTTAACGTTTTCGTTAGAAAACTCACCAGAAAGTGATTGACCGCCATTTCCGTAAAACCGAGTTCCAACAGTATTGACAAATCAAAGGGAAAGTGGCATGAATCCAACTCTTGTATCGGTCCCAATCACTAGCAATGCTCTCTTTAAATTACCTTTATTATACCCTTCTTTTTCTTCAATTAAATGTGACTTCATTTGGCCTATAGTTGTATCAACTTTCTTTTAATAGAGATGAGTTTTTAAGATTCATTCACACGAACTCAAGGTTTGATAATTGTTCTCCCAGACAAAAAAACACTGATTAGGTTACTGATTAGGGTTTATGTTTCAATATATTGCTTCTTTTTTACTCTTTTGAGTTTGTACTTTTATAATTATTTTAACTATAACTAAACACTAATTATGACTTATAATCTAATGATATTGTTATTGTTGTGTCACCACCACAAGAGTTTACACCTGCTTGATAATAATGTGATTTATGGTTATACAAATCAAGTGGTATATATGAAATATAAGACAATATTGATGGACCTTTATAAAGGTATGTACACACACTAACTATTTCTATATATAGCTGACACGAATGGTATTTACATACTCATAAGTTTCTATAAGAACTAAGAGCTTCACGTACACATCTTCTCTCTCAAGAACCAAGTAGAAAACAGCCATGGAAAAACTCATAACTTCTCTTCTCTTTCTCACCATTCTCTTCTCTTCCATCTTTCTTACTATGTCAAAAGATGCACAATATCATCCAGAAAGTGTAAGTGTCATATAGTATGGACGTGGTGTCTGAAATCATACCGTAAGTAAAAAAAGTTCATCTTTTAATCATACCATAAGTAAATTTATATCTGCATGGAAAAAAATATTTACAAATTATATAATATTAATTATTAGTAAATATAAATTAAATATTTCTATAATTTTAAAATTTATATAAATATATTTTTAATATTAATTTTTATATATATAATTTAAAAATAATTATTATTTTTTATAAATTTAATAATATTTTTGGTTAGTTTAATAAAATATATTAATTTTCTAACAAAATTAATAAAAATAATATATATTGTAATTATTCTAATAATTTCAATTTATTTATATATTTATTTGAAACTCGACAATTCAATATAACATTTATATGTTTTTTAAAAAAAATATTTGTCAAATAATATATTAAGAATTATATAATAAAATTTATTCAACTGTAATGATTTTAATTATAGAGTTATGTTTTAAGAGATCAATTAAAATTTCCATTAAAATGAATGTAAGTAAAATCTAAAAGTGACATAAGGGTCTACAAAGTGGAATCTAGCTAACACATTACTAGTAGTTGTCGCAAAAATTTTACAAATTATTACAAAAAATACTAGGCCTGGGTTTTCGGTTTTTTCGGTTTATCCGGGTCGGTTTATCCGGTTTTCGGGTTTTTCGGTTTGAGAAAAAAACGTCCGAAAGAAATTTTTTTGAGAATCGGTTCGGTTCGGTTTTTTTATCGGTTTAATTGGTTCGGTTTTAAGTAAATAAAACCGTTCCGAATTAAACCGAAATTTAATTTATTTTCGGTTTAACAAATTTAAATTTAAATTTTTATCGGTTTATTTCGGTTTATTACAGTTTATTTCGGTTTTTCACGTTTTTTCGGTTTATTTCGGTTAAATACGGTTAATTTCGGTTTATCCGGTTAATTTCGGTTTATCCGGTTAATTTCGTGTTAATCCGGTTAATTTCGGTTTACCCGGTTAATTTCGGTTTACCCGGTTAATGCTCCAATTCCTGCAAAAAAACAAAACAATCTACAATAACACAAACAAATAATCTAACAACACAGACAATCATAAGAAAATAAGAGAGAAACAGAAACAACAAACAAACAGATAATCTCAGTAACAAGAAATGAAAACAACATTAGTAACCACATCATTCTTGTGATGTATCATTCTTGTGATGTCCGAGAATCTACACCAAACAAAAAAATTTATAGATCTATTTTGATCTGCTTGTTTCGTTTTTGAAGTTCCAAAAAAATGAGTTAGGTGAATCGAAGGCAAAAAGTAAGAAACCCTCAGAGAAACTATAACTCTATAAGAAATAGATTATGCTGTAAACTGATGTGAAAACATACAAGTAATGAAACACCTTGATCAGAAACATCGCATATGTTTTTCTAAGAAATAAGCTATATAAACACGACAATAACTTATGAGCTCTAAATGAAATCTAGTAACATATCAATCCAATATTTACCCTGTGAAATGATGCGAACCACGAACTATAACCTGGTCATATTCAGGTCCGCACAACAGATCCATACATTAGCGCACGGCACAAAGTATAAGCGACAGAGCTGAATTATTTTGGAGATTACACAAGCAGATCGAAGAAACATAAAGCAAATCTATTTTATTGAAGCATTCACAGTTAGATTCAATTCAATCCGGAAATACGCAAAGAAACCACTAGATCTTCAACAGGAAACTAAGTCATTTTACCTTGTTGATATGAGAAACGAATCAATAAAACCAGATTTATTTTTACCTCGTAGAAGAAGAAGAAGAAGAAGCAGAAGTTTCTGTCAAAAAATCGTAGAAGGTGATTTTTCAGAGCCGCCGCTGGAGAGTTTGCGATTTTTCTCTGAAAAATTAGGGTTGCCAAACCCGATTTTTCTGTTATATAAGTCAGCCGATTTTCGGTTTAGGAAAACCGATCGGTTTGGTATTCCCGAACCGAACCGAAATGTAAACCGAATAAAATTAATTATTTAGCCGATCGGTTTAACGGTTAAAATTAAACGAAAACCGAAACCGAAAATTTTCGGTTCGGTCGGTTCGGTTTTTTCGGTTTTCGCCGAAAACCCACCCCTAAAAAATACATTAAGTAAAATTTCACAAGTGCCGTTAAAACAATTAAAAAAACAATATGCTAACAATGATTATTACAGAAAAAGATTCCTTACTGTATTTTTTGTTTTCTTTATGCAAAAAAAATCTACTCTTTACTCTTTAGGCTAAATGTTCGCTGGAAAAAAGGTCTCACAGACATTGTCCTCAACTAAAAAAAAAAAATCACTTGCGTATAACAAAAAAAATCATCGCTTGGTAAATCTGAAGATGAGAGGTCAAATCTTGAAACTTAAAGTCATCTGATTTCTAAAAGGTCATGGCGTAAATCCACGGAAATCCTAATTCATCAGGTACTAACTACTTTCCCCGATGGTTCTTCTTCATCGATGATGTTCAAAAGGTGAAACCTTTGTGTACAAATCTATTAACCGAGAAGGATATTTTGGTTTTGTGTGGATGATTGAGGTTCGAAAGAATGTCGGAAAAGAGCTTGCTTTCGTCAAAATTCCTCTTTTACACGATAACTGTTTCAACGCTACTTTTTATTCTCTCTTCTCTCTTCTTCCTCCAACGCAACGAATCTTCTTTCACTTCAAGTTTAGTTCGCAAGCTGATTCTTCCAAGAACAGACATCAAGAACGATGGATTCGGGGAAACCGGTGGTAAACCGCTCTCTTGTTATCGAAACCGAGGCGTGTTAAAGGTGTTTATGTACGATTTGCCCTCTGAATTTCATTTTGGAATATTGAATTGGCACAGAGAAGGAACTGAGATTTGGCCAAATGTCAAGAACATTAGCACAATCCCATCTTATCCCGGTGGTTTAAATCGGCAACACAGTGTAGAGTATTGGCTTACACTTGACCTATTAGCTTCAGAGACACCTGAGATCAAGAGACCATGTACTGCAATTAGAGTGAAGAACTCGATTGAAGCTGACATTGTTTTCGTACCCTTCTTCTCCTCGTTGAGTTACAATCGGAAATCTAAGCTCCGTGGAAGCGAAACCACCAGTATTGATAGATTATTGCAGGAAAAATTGGTTGAGTTCTTGAAAAGTCGAGACGAATGGAAAAGGTTTGATGGGAAAGATCATCTGATAATAGCTCACCATCCAAATAGTTTACTCTATGCAAGAAACTCGCTTGGATCCGCAATGTTTGTTCTCTCGGATTTCGGAAGATACTCATCCACCATTGCCAATCTTGACAAAGATGTCATTGCGCCTTACTTGCACGTCGTTAAGACTATCTCTAACAATGAGTCAGCTCCGTTTGAGAAGCGTCCTGTATTGGCGTATTTCCAAGGAGCAATCTATAGAAAAGATGTAAGTTGCTTTTTGAGTTTTCCTCTCTATCCGTCAATCTTGTTACTGAATTTAAATGGATTTATTTCTTTCTTAGGGTGGAACTATTCGCCAAGAACTGTATAACCTTCTTAAAGATGAGAAAGATGTTCACTTTGCATTTGGAACTGTAAAAGGGAATGGGACCAAGCAAACTGGTAAAGGAATGGCCTCATCGAAGTTTTGTCTCAATATCGCAGGTGACACGCCTTCCTCTAACCGACTTTTCGATTCCATCGTGAGCCATTGTGTGCCGGTTATCATCAGTGATCAGATTGAGCTTCCATTTGAAGATACACTAGACTATTCTGGCTTCTGTGTGTTTGTGCACGCATCGGAAGCTGTAAAGAAAGGGTTTTTGGTGAATCTTCTCAGAGGGATAACAGAGGATCAGTGGAAGAAGAAGTGGGAGAGATTGAAAGAAGTTGTTGGGTGTTTTGAGTATCAGTTTCCTTCTCAGCCTGGAGACTCTGTTGATATGATTTGGTCAGCAGTTTTGCATAAGCTTTCTTCACTTCAGTTTGATGTTCATAGAAATAATAGGTACCATAGATCCGAAATTTTTGATAGAAACCAATCAAATTAAAATCGTATATGTGAAAGATACTTATCTGTTTTGTTTTCGTAAGTTAAAGACAGGATTCTGCTGATCCCACTCTGTAATTTTGTCTTCGAATAGAATGTTTAAATCTTAATCCTTTGGTCCTGAATACTTTAATTCAAAGATTGTAAATTATGAAAGGACGCCATTCTAAAATAATCACAGATTCATATAAACATAGCAAGTTGAAATCTTCAAAAGTAATCAAAGTAATGTAATGACAAAACCAGAACAAGATGAAGAAGATCCAAAAGCCTTGCGATGTCACAACACTCACAAATCGCAGAAACTCAGCGGCCAACGATAGCACTTGGCTAACATAAACAAACACACAATCACAGACTCATAATCTAGCTTTTATATAGATAGATGCCGGCATTCCTCATGTTGAAACTGTCACTACTATAGGATCAAGAACGATAAAGGCTTCAACTTTGTGAGGTAATCCAGTCACCTCTTCCGCACTACCGGCGTTGTCTTTGCTGCAAAAGCCAACACAGTCAAGAGGAGTTATAGATGCAAAAGAAAATGGAACAACTATACTGACTTTCAGTGAAATAATCAAGAAAAAATTCTGGGAGATTTGGAGATTGTAGTTTGATCTCATTAAGCATGTATTGATTTCTGGCACTAACCATTTCCTTCTCGGGATGACGGAAGAGGTTTCTCCTTCTTATTCTCGGTTTTGCCACCTGAGTTTGTGAGTCTCGTTGTTCTTGGAGACTGAGAGGCGATCCTGCCATTACCTGAAGATGGTAGAGAGTGACGTCTGGGAACACTGGCTTTCTCAGTCCCCTCTTGCTCAGGAGACTTTGGCGAGCCTTGCAGCCTCAGCTTTGCTTTCGCAGATTTAGTAGCTTGCATATAACTTGGGATTGATGGGCTAGTCTGATGATGCCCATTACTCTCTTCACGCTCAGTCTTGTTAGTAGCCGAACCCTTTTTCTTGGACTTCAAGTTCTCCTTCCCAGCTGAATTCTCTTTATTGTTTGGTTTAGGAGTTTTCTCTTCTTTTGCATCACTTTCCATTGAGGGCTTTTCTTCAACCATGACTTTTTCGTTGCTGTCAATTTGGTTGACCACTGAGGAATCAGGAGCTTCATTGGTTTCCAATGGTTCAAGAGTATGCACTTCCACCTCAGACACATGTACCTCCTCAGGTTGTTCTTCTTTTTTCTTTTCGACAAAGACATTCACAGGTTCTTCCACAATTTCGTGAACCAGGGGATATGATGATTCAGCTGTTTTTTCTATGACAAGCTTAGGCTTCTCAACTGGGACTGGTTGAGGTTGGATAGAGCTCTCAACTACAGGATTATGTACCTTCCTCAAGCTACGCTTAACCTTTTCAAGTTCAACCTGAGGATCTTCAACAGCAGGTGGTTCTATTGACTGGCTTGAAACTTTCCGGAAGCTGCGTTTGGGTTTCTCAAACTCAAAAGATGTCTGCACTGAGGAATTTTCAAAATTCGCTGCAGGAGCTTTACGGACACTCTTCTTTGGTTTAGCAGATTCAGCCTCGACTATCTGAGCACTATTGGCAAGTCTGTTCTGGGGTTTTCTCGCCATCGTTTTCTTTGGTCGAGGGACTGGTTTCCAAAAGCATGAAGCTGACCAATTCTCTAACCAGATTGAGTTTGCGTTTGGATTGAATGAAACATAGGTGCTGTGTACCGGTATCACTTTTGGCGACGAAGCAAGAAGCTGTAAGGAAAATTATCCATTAAGATCTTCAATGGAGATTAAGACTCAACAATATAAAAGAGAAATTGTATGCATCCACATTCGACTCCTTATTTGATTCTCCTAAATTCATTATGATAAATAGATCTATCAACAAGTGTACCTTCAGAGCAAAGGCGTTGGCTGTTAGTTTCTTGATTCCAAGGTAAGCATCTTTAGGGTTTGCAAGCTTATTCTCCTGATAATGAAAAAAGGCAGTTAAAAGTTGACTAGAGAAAAAAAGTTATGTCTCCACCAATCACAACTAGAGTATCTTCGTAGACTAAATTTGTATAAAGTGCAATCATTCAACTTAGCTAGGGAACTTGAACTAACAAAGAATCGAAAGTATCATTACCTGAAGCAGCTGCAATCTGCATTTCCTATGAACCTGAACTCCGATGTCAGAACTTCTGATCTCTCTTCCTCGGGCAACTGCTTGCAACCTGACAATCCCCATGACACAGCAAAGAGTTGCAACAGCCTGTCTCCTAACCAGGTGCCCACGAATAAGTGCTTGTAGCCTTATTATGCCTTTGAGAGCCCAAAAAGCACGCCGAGCCTTTACAAAATGAGTTTAAATCAGGAAATACTACAAACAAAAACCAATAACTGCAATGAAGATCGCCGAGTCTACAATACATATAGCTGAAAATATTACCAAGTAACCTCTAAATGCAGCCTGAACAGACGTTGCTGCAATCTCTTGTTGGATTCTCTCTGCAGCAGATGGTGAATTATCTTGTGCATGTGCAGCATTTTGGAAATCTGTTGATTTTCCCTCATGAAGCTGCACTTCATTGTCTGAGATCTCTTCAGCTTCTACATTTTTCGCCTCTAACATACCACTGCTTCTATCAGCAGTATTGGTCACTGCATTTGCAAAAGATGGAAGATCTGATACCACATCGGATTCTTCTACCTTTGAAGTAACCAGTACCTCGTTTCCAATCACAATTCTCTGCGCATGACAACAATAGTTAATAAAGAAACTAAAAAAAGACAACTCCTACTCATGTAATTCTATTAAGCACATTAGTAGCATAACACCATTATCGTTCCCTGCCACACAAGTTCTCGATTCTGATCCGAAATCCACATATATTTAGACTAGCATCAGGGCATATGGTATCCACATATTGAACATAAAACTCGTTTGAAGAAGCGTTACCGTTACCTCCTTCCCTTTGGAACCACTAGATTTAGAAGGTTTCTTTCCAAGTAGTACATTCTTTAACCACTTTGTAGACTTGCCCATGATGTATGGAACTAACACACCTGCACTGCCCAACCAACAACACAAGCTTATATAATTAGTAAAGATAAGAGTCATCTCTCTGTCAAAGACAATAAATAGTCAAAATCAAAATGAAGAAGATTAATAGTGATTAGTTAATCATTCTTTCATTAAATTAGTTATAGCTAAAGAGAGTACACCATGTGGTTGTAATCAACTCCAATAGATAAACCTCAATCATTAGAAGAAATTAAAGAGTCAAGAAAGGACAATGATTAAACATAAAATTTAACAAAGTTTATATGTGACATTAAAGTCAGGAATTGAAATTATCGATTGTACAAAACCAGATCTGGGACTCGCAATGCAAGGAGAAGAACGCTAAAGACTCCAAAATCCACAACACCTGCTTTCAAAACAAAAAAAAAAAACACCGACAAAATCATAAAACAAACCCCAGATGAAAAGATCCCTCTAAAATCCAAACTATTCAAACAATGTCCTAAAACGTCGGTTCGAGTAACCGTCAGATCTCTGTTCTAAATCCGAGTCCGATGAAGACAACAAAAAACGAATAAGAAGAAAATCTACCGTGAGTGAGAAACTACGAACTGCTAAATAAACGCTTCCATTTTAGCCTCTTTTCTCGTCCTCTTCCCGGAGCTTGAAGTTTTAAGAACTGCTCCTCTTTGGTGGTAGTTTCAGTGACCAGAAGGAAAGAGAAAGTAATATATTTCTAATTTTAACCAAAAAGTAAGCGCATCTCCAAAACTCCAATTTACGTAGTTTATTTCTAGCCGTTGGATCATCTCCACATTTTAGTTGATTAATTTACATTTTACAAAACTCATAGGAAAAAAAGAGAGAAATCTTTAAAGGTATGAAGGAAAAACATTAAATGCGAATAAATATATAATACTAATGTAAAATTTGTCGCAATTTCAGCACTGTTTTAGGCACGCGTTTGTTAGTGGGACAATTTTGATGTATATTTGGATCTTATTTGTAATGACAGAACATTGTAAGACTATAAAAAAAACAAAAACAAAAAACATTATAGGAATATTGTATGTATAATCGTCGAGATTACTTCGAGAACAAGTGTAAGAATGCCGCTACGTTCAAATGAAGCATTCGCGTTAAATTTACATTCATACCCTTCATTGGTTGATAAATATGAAAGACTAACTATGCTTTGCACGTGGGGATTTATCATCCGTACGATCTTGTGTCCACGCGTGCGAATCTCAATCGTTCGAGTGAAGTTATCATTAATTGGCAAAAAATAAAACCCAAATTGACTCGTGAGACATTTTATCGAACACCTTGTCTTCAATTCTTGAAGAGAGGTTCAAAGTCTGCAGAAACGAAGGCACAGCAAAAAACTCACGAAACGGCTAAGGACAAGTGAGATGGAGAAGAAGAAAGTATTGGAAATTGAAGGATACCCAATCGAGGGATTATCGATTGGAGGGCACGAGACGTGCATCATATTTCCATCTCTTCGGCTAGCCTTCGACATCGGTCGTTGCCCACATCGCGCCATTTCTCAGGACTTTCTCTTCATCTCTCACTCTCATATGGATCATATCGTAAGAAAAAAACTCTTTCTTCCTCACTTTTATGCTCGTCTTTCTTCCTCATCTCACACTTTTATGCTCGTTTTTCGTCGCTCGCTTGTTGTGGGAAAATCCGGGAGAAGTTGCAGATTCCTAAGAGGCTAACTTTCTCGAATTTTCTGAACAAAAGATGCTTGAAATTTCCGATTAGGCTTGCAAAAATAGTTCTTTTTTCTTGAATTTGAGAGCATTTTTGATAAATCTCTGTTTTAGCCACTATGTGTTTATCATTAACCTATACTCTATCATTGTTTTGTTGTTACATCCTTAAATTGTAAACTAAGTGCTTCATGTTCTTTTGCAAGGGTGGATTGCCTATGTATGTTGCGACTAGAGGCTTGTACAAATTGAAGCCGCCAACGATTATAGTGCCCAAAGCCATTAAAGACTGCCTCGAAAATTTGTTCGAGGTTCACAGAAAATTAGATTCTTCAGAGCTGAAGCACAATCTTGTTGGCTTGGACATAGGTAACTAGCATCCATTGCAGGCTGAGATTTAGTGTTTCTTTGTGGGTTTTATCTTTAACCCCCTTGGTGTAGGGGAGGAGTTTATTATAAGGAAAGATCTCAAAGTGAAAGCCTTTAAGACATACCATGTCATTCAAAGCCAGGTTCCTTTAACTAAACACACATAGGTTTTTTCGATATCTTCCTACTGTTCTTTGTCTTTGTTGAATTCACACATTTGTGGGATATCGCAGGGCTATGTAGTTTATTCAACTAAACAGAAACTCAAGCAGGAGTATATTGGCCTTTCTGGAAATGAAATTAAGAACTTGAAAACTTCAGGTGTTGAGGTTTGTCTCTGATTTCCATTAGAAGGTCTACTACAGTGAGTAGTTATGCATTAGTCTTACCAAAATATAAGCTGTTTAATTTGTAAGGATTTTGGATGGCAGATTACAAACAGCATAACAACTCCTGAAGTAGCTTTTACGGGAGATACAACGTCAGATTTTATAGTTGATGAAAATAATGCTGATGCTCTCAAGGCAAGGGTTCTCGTCATGGAGGTGAATATCTGATGCTAATAATATGAATTAAGACAATGTGCGTGATTTTTAACGGTATTCTTTTGTCTGGCTCAAGTTGCACGGCTTTGTACTAAAGGGAAACTTGTATTGTCTCTATTTCCGCTTGTGCAGAGCACATTTCTTGATGATTCAGTATCCATAGAGCATGCGAGAGATTATGGGCATATCCATTTATCCGAGGTGAGGCATCCTCATTTCTCTGAGAACCTTCTTAGTCTGTCTCTTGATGCACATATAAGTTTTTCCTGTTTCTCTCATTTCATTTTGCTTTAAACCTGCAGATAGTTAGACATGCTGAAAAGTTTGAAAACAAAGCAATCCTTCTGATTCATTTCTCGGCGCGGTATACAGTGAAGGTGTGTTTATTTCAATCCAACCTGATTATGAAACAGTAGAAATACAGTTACTTTCTTCCGTGTAGTTGTAAGTGATATTTGCAAGTTTCACAGGAAATCGATGATGCGGTTTCTGCATTGCCTCCACCTTTAGAGGGACGTGTGTTTGCTCTAACACAAGGATTCTGAACTGTAACCACTCTTCTGAATTCGTTTTGGTTGTGCCAAGTTTTTGTATTGCATAGGTAAACAATGTACTCTTGTTATTGAGTTTTTAAGGTTTCTATGATATTGATCCCTCAATATGATTTGCAAAAGAATATCTGTACAAATTTTAATGAATTTCTTAACATGATTTTTAATACTTAATTAAGATAAACAAGTGTGTTTTGTTGTTTTTGGGGAAAAATATTAATAATGATATTTTTATTGGAACACAAGTGAGGTACTTAAAAACAGTACATGACACGTGGACAGTTTATATAGTAGTTATCGTGTGAAATGATTTAAGAAGTTGAGTAACTTGTAAAGGAACGTGGACATTTGAACTTTAGTTTAGTCTTAATTTTGTGTATGCGTTTTTCTGCTAACTCGTGTTTAATGTGTTTACTAATATTTATTTATTTTACGGTTTTGCTTTTTCATCTCCAGTAAATAAAATAGATAAAATAACACTTTTTACATGTCTTATTCAAACACTCGAATTTTGAATTAATAGGATAGAATCAATGTTACGCTCGAATTTTATTTTATTTTATATTGTTGATAACTATGTTTTAGATTTTTCAATGTGATTATCATTGTTATTTGAGTTTTCGTTCGTAATTTTTTTTTAATTTTTGTTTCCACATATTTTGATTGATCCAATCTTTCTTTTCTATATAATTAAATTTTGGTATGTTTGTTTATTTCCCTGTTATTTTATATAATTTTATCATTTTCTTTGTTTTTTTATATTTTGTTTATATTGTTTAATTGTTTATTGAATGTTTTTTGTATGTTGTAGCTTTATAATTTTTTCTTATTTGAAGCTTTCTGGCCTATTGTTTTCATGTATGCTCTTATGACTTGTTTTTATTTTCGTTTGCAAATATATTTCAAAAAATAACATTAAATTTGTATAGTATTATTTCAAATACCAATAGAAATAACTAATTCAAAGAACAAATGTCAAATATATAGAAAAGTTAACATAGAAATTTAATACTTAAAATTCAATTTTTTTATTAATTTGTTTGAAAATAAATAAATTAACTATTTTAATACATTTAACAACTTAATAAATTATAAACATTTAATTTATATTTATATTTATAAATATCCCATAAACTAAACATAAGTCATTTATAAATACATTTATAGTGATTTAACATTTATGATAAATATGTAAATATTTAATTAAATTCACAAAATATAAATATAACAAAATATCATAAATATAAAACTTTTTGCATAGTTCATATTAAATTCTATAAACTTTATAAATTTAAAGTATTAAGATTCTCGTTTGTATTTATAATACAAATATTATATAGTACAAATATCATTTATAAATACATTAATAGTGATTTAACATTTATTAAAAATCTGTAAAGTACAAAATATATGATTAAATACACAAAATAAAAATATAACAAAATATTAATTTCTAATTAAAATTAAATTATTTTCACTATTTAAGATTAAACAACGTGAAAAATGAGAATATATATATATAATTTTAAAAAATCACGTTTATAATTGGACAAATGTTGATTTTCTATATGGTATTAAGGGCAATTGTTTACGGTATGAATAACAAATCGCCAAAATTCATGATATCCTACGGTATGCAGTCCATTAAATGTTTCTAAACCATAGATTTGAATTTTATTACATTATCGTTTTAACGTGTTGTAGTTACATTCAGTCTACCACATATGTTTCACGCCCTAAATTTTGTACCTAAGTTTTTATTGGATGCTTTGTCGTTCTTCCAAAAGGGGAATTGCATTTCTGCGTCATTTCCCTGTATTTACAAAGAAATTCCAATTTCAAAACGATTTCTAATACAAAACGTATTTAGGTGAAACTTCCATGCAATATAGGTTCTGTTTATCTTGAAGTGATGCAGTTAACTAAGAGCATGTGAATTTTTTTGCAACTAATTTCTGTTCCTAGAAAACATAATTAGTTACAATTATTTTTGTAAATATTTATTATTTAGTGAAATAAATTATATATCGACGTTGGAGTTAGAATAATATAGTAGTTGAGGATCATTGATATAACAACCGATAAATTAATAATTTTTAGATTTTGCCGCACTAATCATTATCACTAAACGAATATGCTTTTAAAATGTTGAACCAAACCATAAGACACTTCACTTATGTCCGAAAAATTAATGAAATCATGAAAATAGTTTAATAAAAAAAATTGAATAAGTACAGATCAATTAATATCATTTGAACAACCAGTCAAAATATAATATGGCGTCGAATAGTTTATAATTTAAAATTCATATTATAATCGTGTTTAGTATGTTTTGATATATAAATTCTGATAAAAAAATTAATTAATAAAAATAGTATTTTTTAAGTTTCATATCTAAATAAAGCACTATTAATTTAAATTTTTAATAACAGTTCAAATTTAATTTTAAAAACTTAAATCTTAAATTATAAAAAACATAAATATAATATTTTAATTATATTTGTAATGTATTTATGTTCAATATGAATTTTTATAAAATAATTTATAATATTTTTGAATTTAAAATATTAAATTTAGAACAAAAATTTAAAAATATGTTATTTTATTGTATTAATCAAAAAGAACTCAAAAAGGCGAACTGATGTGTAATTTATTGAGTTTTACATCTTGAACTAGATTTAGATCAAAGTGTTAAACAAAAAAATATTCATATATTGTAATTAATGGTTTATTTAGTAATTACAATTTATTTTATTATTTAAAATACTTTTATAAAAAATTTAATATTGATTATATAAATAAACTAAATAATAAAATCAGATTATATAAATAAATTGAAATTTTTTCTATTTGGAATAGATAATATTATTAAATAGGTAAAAAATTATAGATGTGATAGATATTTTATTAAACTAATTTTTTATATTTTTTTATCAATTTTTCAAATTATTAATATTTTATTTTATATTTTTTGTTTTTATGTCAAAATATTATAGATTTATATAATATTAAATAATTGTATAATGTTATTTTTAAATATTATAGTAAATTATGGTTTGACACGGAAACATAACATATTTATAAATTAGATGTGAAAATGAGATTTTTTTATTAAAGATTTTTTTATTAAAATATTTTTTAATTAATATATTAGAAATCATGTTTTGTTTTCATTGGGCTTGTTTATAAGTACTTAAATAATGATAAACAACAATTTGACTTTAAAATGAAGTCTCTTATAATATTCATTTTGACCATTTTGATTTAAGTATTGAAAAAGAAAATGAATCATTTTTAAAAGTGTATGGTGAATCGTCGTAATCGATATAAGAATATTTAGTTATTTTAGAGAAAATATGGGGGAAATTGCTGCAACTTTTCACTAGCCACTCTCATGGTGACCTTATTATAATTTAATTAAATGTTAAATGAAAACATTTCAATGACAACAAATCTTTTTTTTATTCTGGTCAATAACAACAAATTTTTATATTCTAAAGGAGTATTTTCAAAATATGTTACATTTTGTTTTTTGGTTCTAAATTACTATGTTTCAATATACCAAAATTCAATATAAAGAATAAAAAATCCTTTTAGTTGAATAAAACTTAAATTAAAATTAGAACCACACATTATTTTCTATTTTTATTTATAATTTATTAAACTAAATTATTTATATAATAATTTATGTATTTTTAAATAAATTTACAGATACCATGAAAATGAGATATTACATATTTAGATCAAATTTATTTTCTACATCAGAACTTTTTAAATATTTTATTTTTACTATGTGAATCACGATGAATAAATGATTTTCAAAGTGGGGGTTCTGAGCAAATAAGAAGATTCGAAAGAATTGATTCGAAAGAACTTAAAGTATAATTGGTTTTTTCCATATTAAATTATATAAAAACGGAGACAATTATTTTACAATAATATTATAAGGATTCTTATATTACAACTATAAAAAATATACATGCCCATTTCAAGCATGCACATTTGACCAATTGACCTCAATGAAAAACATAATAACAGTAATCTCGCTGCTTTAATCAAAGTTGTAATCTATAAAGCATGATATATACTTTCACATTTTTCTGAAAGTAAATTAAAATTTTATTGGCAGAATTCATTTTAAATAAATGTTTTTCCTATAACCAATTTTTATGAATTTCATGTACAAAATTACGAGTATTTTAATTAACGAAACAATATTTACTTGCCGAGAGCCACTTTTTTGAGCTGACCTTGTCTACAAAGTGCTTGTCTACAAAGTACTTTGTAAAGTCAATAACATTAATGTCTCATAAATAATTTTTTATATTATTTCACTAATGTTATTGACTTTTATTTATATAAATGCTTTACGATTGTTCCGTCATCTATATCTCCTAGACATTATTTATGGTTTCATCAAAATATTATGGTATATCATCTTAAAAGATATTTAAACATTTTGAAAAAAATTTTACACAATTTCGTAATAAAAAAGTTCAAAAATAATTTAATTTTACAAACAATTTCAAAGCAAGTTAATTTATAGTAGTAATAGCTTAGGAAAAAAGGATTAAATATATATACTAAATCCTAAAACCTAAAACGTAAACCCTAAACCTAAAACTTAAATTTCGAACCCTAAAATCAAAAATTAAACAACCTTAAATCGAAAAACTAAATAAAATATTTCATAATGTAAATTTGAGATTAGTATGATTTTGAATATTAATTTAGTAATTTAATAACCGAATATATTGTATAGTAAACATAACTGGAGTTATATAATTATCTAGAATAAACTTGTATACAAATAATAACCAAAATTTATTTTAATATACTAGAGTTTTTAACTATAAACTCTGTTTTTAAAAAAAATTATATTTGAAATTGTTGTGACAATAATATACAAAGTGATAAAATTTTAGTGTCTATACTGTTATAGTTTATTTAATATTAGAATAATATAATCCAAAAATGAAATATATGAATTTAAACGGAAAATTTTGTTTTGAAACCAAAATATGTTTAAAGTTAATGTATATATATATATATAATTTGATGTCTAAACGTTAAACAGTGTAAAAACATGATGTAGTTATAAAAATAAGAGTAATATCCTAAAATAATATTATTTTAAGTTTATCTTCCAAATTTAGCACAATAAAATTAAAATTCTCAAAATAGCATAAATTATTATGTAAAAATAATTATTTATCTTAAATAAAATATATATAAAATTAAAACATAATGCTTGTGTTCATTTTTTTCCAATTTAGGGTTAAAATTTTTTTTATTAGGAAATAAGTTTTCAATTATTTTAATATTAAATTTATGGTATATTTAAAAATTTAAATGACTAGTACTATATTTAGAACAAAAATTTGAAATGGTGTTATTTTAATCAATTGTTCTAAAAATAATTAGCGTTATTACGCAACAACCACATCCATCAAATTACTTTTTCTCCCGACAGTTCGACCAATCATTATCTCTCGTTTGATTGATCGGTCTTAAAACCAATAATACATACGTGAAAAGCCAATAGTACATATAGTATATGATATTTTGTGTGTTGGTGTGTCCTTACGTCACACAATGAAAGTTCAATTTCATTAATAAAATAATATTTTTTATAACCCTTTAGAGAAAAATGAGTTTTTGATATTTATTAATTTTTTCAAATTACGATTTTTTTTTGTTATTAATTTTCCAGGTATTATGGTTTTGACATTATTTATTCATTTTTTTATTCTGTTGCATAAATTTCATTTATCTATTTAGTTCATAATTTCGTACGTTATATTAGTTGACTAACAAAATAGAAATATGTCTTTGAAGCCGAATTTTTTTTTTGTCTTTGTATAAACAAAAATAGAATGGATTAAGGAAAGAAAAGAAGAATTTAAGAAGAAAACGAAAATTTCTGAGTAGTTTACTCTTTACTTTAACACAACAGGAATATTTAAATATGAAAAATGAGACGAATATTCAATTTTAATGGGTCCCAATTAAATGGACCTTTGTATCTATTTATATAGACGGATCATAATCTCTTTCATCAAATCTCAAACCCAACAAGATAAACTACTGTCTCTTCCTACAAACATCAAACTCTACAGTCTCACCATCTCTCTCTAAGAATCCTTCAATGGCTTCCCTTCAGTTTTCTTCTCATTTTCTGGGCTCTAACACTAAACTACACAGCTCAATTTTCATCTCTCACTTTCCAACCACATTCACTAGATTCTCCCGCAAGGTTTTTCTGTTTGTTCTCTCTGTTTTTTTCTTTCTTATTTTGTTTTCTTTTCGAAGAACGTAATAGTTATTAAATATAATTTTTGGATAATTTCAGAAGTACATGTCGTGCTGTATGTCAATGAATGCATGTGAGGCGGATTTCAAGACGCCACTTGGTATGGTGGAAACAAGGACTATGACGGCTGTTTCATCTCCGGCAGCTGCCACTGAGAAATTGATCTCCGTTGTGTCTGAACTTAAATCTCAGCCTCCACCGTTTTCCTCCGGCATCGTTCGGTTACAGGTACATGACTTGCTCTGCTTTCTTTTACAAGTGAAAGAATGAGATGACACCACGTGGTCCTCGTGTTGGGTTATGGTGATATCGTACTCGAGTTCTTCCCTAGCCGTAAGCTTAATTACTTTTATATTTTTTAATTAATCAATTAGTTAATAGAAAGGGAATAGATAAAAAATAATATCATAAAATATTATTTTTTAAAATTTTTGTTTCAAATTTAATAGTACAGTAATACCGTAAAATATCACTTTTTAAAATTTTTCTTGTAAATCTAGCATTTCAAAATTAAATTCCAAAAAATATCACATATACTTATATAAAAATATTTATTTATTCTAAATAAATTATATATAAATTTAAATGATTATATTTCAACTCATTTTTTCCATTTTAAAATTTAATTTTTTCTATTAAAATATAGTTTTAATATATTTTAATATTAAATTTGTGTTATTATTAGAAATTTAAACTAATTATGCTATTTTTGCAATAAAAATTTAGAAAGTTGATATTTTATACATTTGCCCAATTTAGTATTATAAAAATAAGTAATATCTTAAAATATCATGTTTTTAAGTTTTTATTTCAAAAATACTATAAATTATTTTCTAAAAATACATATTTAGTATAAATAAATTATAAATATAATTAAAAGATTATATTTAGGTTTTTTCTTAATTTAAGATTTATCCTTTTATTAAAAAGAAGTTATAAGTTATTTAAATATTAATTTTGTGATATTTTTAAAAATTTAAATTAACGATGATATATTTGGAAAAAAAATTTAGAGTACTATTTTTATCAATTACCTTTATAAAATTAATAATTTCGGTTTTAGAGTTAGGAAAAAAAATTTATTTGTAATAAACAAGAGTACATGTTATTTCTTTATCCAATAGTTGTCCAAGTAGGTTTTTTTCACATACATTAAATATTAATGACTATTGTTTTGTGAACAGACAGTGGGGTCGATCATAATCCGTGTGTCACCCGAACTGAACTAGTATTAAAATAGAGTTTATTGGATCGTACATTGACATTAATTTTTTTTGTTGTCCAACACATTGACATTGAATTGAATCTTTTTCTGGCCAATTTAACGTAGGCCAAGGTCTGAGCTTATTTAAAACATCTAATATATTATTTGAGAAATTTTTTTAATAAAATTATTTTAATATGACGTATCAATAACAAAAATACAAGCTGACGTATCATAAATATAAATAGATTTAAGTTATTACCGTAATCTCTAATATATTATTTGAAAAATATTTTAAGAAAATAATCTTACTCTGACGTGTTATTAACAAAAATATCATGATGACGTATAATCAGTAAAGTAAATTTCAAACAAATATACAAATAAGCTTAACTTATTAAAATATAATATATGTTATTATTATTAATTTAGTTAGACAATTAATATATTTTATTAGACTAAACAAAAAATACTATTAAATTTAGAAAATAATTATTTTTTATTTCTTAATTTATATATACATTAATGTTAAAACTAATTTTAAATAAAAGTTAAAATTATATAAATATTTAATTTATATTTACTAATAAAATATAATTTTCGAATATTTTTTCCTGTTAATTAAACAAAGAGACTAGAGAAAGAAATAAACACTGGAAGGTTCAAGACTGGTTTTAAATCCTAAATCCAATTTAACACCTTTTTTTTCATTTGGCATTACTATTTAACACTTTTTTGTGGACCTAGAAAACTAATAATTGTATTTTTAGGGAAAAAAATAAAAGAAAAAGAGAGGAATGATTAGAACTTAAAGGCCGCAATACACTCACACATTTGCATGGAGTTTATTTTTTTGCTAAATTAAAATAAGTAAACCAAAATTTCCGAAAACCAGAGTGGAATTTTACCGCGCAATTTCCCATAAATCCTAAGTCAATTTGGTTCTGAGCAGGTGCCAATTGACCAGCAAATCGGAGCAATCGATTGGCTTCACGCCCAGAATGATATTCAGCCTCGGTGTTTTTTCTCTCGTCGCAGTGACGTTGGTCGTCCCGACCTTCTTCTTGACCTGGCGAGCGAGAAGGAGAACGGAAACGGAAACGGAGGAGTCTCACCTGATCGTGATCTGGTTAGCGTTGCTGGTATTGGTTCTGCAGTTTTCTTCCGTGACATTGACCCGTTCTCTCATGATCACTGGAGATCAATCCGAAGGTAATAAGCTTACAATTCCTACGTTTTTCCTTGTGTTTAGTTCTGTAAAGGTTTTGGTAGATTCATCAAGTTTTTGTATTTCTTTCGTTTGTTTCGCTTATCAAGTTATCTGATTGTTGATTCGTTTAAATTTTGAAGGTTTCTGTCATCTAAGTCACCTCTAATTCGTGCGTATGGGGGCATGCGCTTCGATCCTACCGGCAACATCTCTGTGGAATGGGAACCTTTTGGTGCATTTTACTTTACAGTGCCTCAGGTACTTTGAATTTGATTCATCAAAAGAATTTTGAAGCCAGATTTGTTTACTAATATGCATGTGTAACTGGCTGATACACACACAGGTTGAGTTTAATGAATTTGGGGGAAGCTCGATGTTGGCTGCAACTGTTGCTTGGGACGATGAACTGGCGTTTACTCTGGAAAATGCCATTGAAGCACTTCAAGAGACGATGCTTCAGGTTATATAGATGAAATTCCTCCTTACATCCGTCTTTGCAAAATTTGCTTTAAGTTAGAGAATGATCTTTATACTAACGAGATAAATGCTACTGAAAACTTTGCCTGTGTCAGGTTTCTTCTGTTGTGATGGGGTTACGGAGGGCATCTCTAGGAGTATCTGTTCTTAGCAAGAATCATGTCCCCACAAAAGGAGCCTATTACCCTGCTGTAGAGAAGGCTTTGGAGATGATAATGCAAAAAAGTTCATCCCTTAGCAAGGTAGTTTAGAGACCATGTCCATATCTATTCTTACATAATTATGGGTTTCGTTAACTGATTGTTCGGCTCGCAACATCAGGTTGTGCTTGCACGCAACAGCAGAATAATAACGGATACTGACATTGATCCCATTGCTTGGCTAGCAAAGTTACAGGTTTGTTTTGTCTCTGGATATTTTCTAATAAAACTGAATTTACTTGTAAGCTATACACCTCAGAATCTCACTCAAATTATTGTGTGACAGCGTGAAGGGCATGATGCGTATCAGTTCTGTCTTCAACCACCAGGTGCACCAGCCTTTATCGGAAACACGGTAGGTTATAAGTAGTCTGTTGGTACAACTTGTTTGTTTTTGTATATGTTTCAACAAAACAAGTGCTGTTTGTAAATATATAAACCTTAATTATTCCCCTTTTAACAGTTGACTGAGGGTAGTTTTAAGATGTGTGTGACATTTATCTATGTGAAACAGCCTGAGAGACTTTTCCAAAGGAGTCAGTTAGGTGTGTGCAGTGAAGCTTTGGCTGCAACTAGGCCTAGAGCTGCTTCAAGGGCTCGTGATATGGAGATAGAGCGTGACTTACTGACCAGGTAAATCTTTGACTTTACTGATTTGAAACTAGAATCCGTTTCTCCAGTCTCATCCTTTAATATTTCTGGATATGCATACTGACGTGAATTGCTAAACTTCTGCAGTCCCAAAGACGACCTTGAGTTCTCTATTGTACGAGAGAACATAAGAGAAAAGCTAAACGTAAGTTCAATCTTGTTGTTCTGCATCTTTTCAATCCTTTGTTTACAGAACTAATATGTATCAGTCTGGAAACCTTTTCTTGCATAATGGAGTACTATCCTTTTTGTACTTTGCAGTCTATATGTGACAAGGTAGTTGTTAAGCCCCAAAAGACTGTGAGGAAGCTTGCAAGAGTGCAGCACCTATATTCACAATTGGCGGGGAAGCTTAGGAAAGAAGATGACGAGGTGAGATAATAGAATTTAAATAATATCACATTACATGATCATTTAGATCGCTTGCAGTTAAAAGGGTGGTGCATGTTAATATCCGAGGGTCTTGTTTTCTTCAAAATTAGGTATAACTCCTTGTCTTGTGTCTATCTACAGTTTGAAATATTGGCTGCTCTGCATCCAACTCCAGCAGTTTGTGGGCTTCCAGCAGAAGAAGCCAGGCTTTTGATTAAGGAAATAGGTTAAATACGTGCCTCTTTTTCTTTTTGCTTCAACAATCTCCTGGTAACAAGAAACCTATGCTACCTTAAGAAATTAACAATTTATGCTTATCCGAACATTTTATGCCTCACAGAATCATTTGATAGAGGAATGTATGCTGGACCTATTGGGTTTTTCGGAGGGGAGGAGAGTGAATTTGCAGTGGGAATCAGATCAGCTCTAGTCGAAAAGGTGAGGTTATGTGATATCTCTACCTAACAAAAAGAACATTTTCATAAGTTTTAGCCAAAAAACATGTCTTAAATCGTATGGTGTGATTACAGGGTCTTGGAGCATTGATCTATGCAGGGACAGGGATAGTAGCAGGAAGCAACCCAACCTCAGAGTGGAATGAGCTTGATCTAAAGATATCTCAGGTGCGTTTACATATATATACATATAGAGAACGAAATGTAACCTAACATGGAGCTTCTTCGTTTCCAAAACCCTAATTTTACTTGTGTTTTGTAGTTCACCAAGTCAACTGAGTATGAGGCAACAACAGCTCTGCAGACGATAAATTAAAGAGAAAGTAACATTTGTATAACAATTAGAAAGAATAATTGGTGTAAAACAAGTCTAAGCTTTTTTTCTTCTTCTACTGATTGATATTGGACAGAGCCTTTCTTTGGTTGTGAACAAGGCCAAATCTTTTCTTAATATTAATCGGTTGAGCCTTTTTATGATTGTTCATGGGTAGTGTTTTTGTCAGACTGAGATGTTCAATATGGATCTAAAACTTAAATGGAAAAATAACTGATCTGAAATCCGAATCAAATTTAAATATGTGCTTATTTTCATTTATCCAAATTACTTTGTAATTGTATACTATAATGCTTTAGTGATCAAGAAAAGAATGGAGAAATGGAACTACAATGTAAACTATAATGCTTTAAAGATTTTGATGAAAACGAGATTTGAAACATGTGCACAAAATACTATTCTGAATTCGTTTTCTTTTCATATCTCATTTGACTATTTTGTAGATTTTGAGTTGTCCGTCGACAAAACTGGGTCGATACATTTAACAAACCGATCACGGTTCTTGTGATTTTTACAAACAAACCGGGTTCTTTAACAACACAACAAACACACAATTGGTTTCTTTATATCAATACACCCAAAGAACAATTGGTTTCTTGTGATAATAAATTACATTATATGAAGAGAGCACGAGGGGACTAACTTCTTTATCGTGTGCTGTGTGGGATACAATAACAAGAAACATAATGGTATTGGTCCCCACCTACTTCACTTCTCACAATTATATGATAATATTTCCATAAATCATAATAATGCTTTAAACACAAGATTTCCTTTAACAAAAAAAGAAATAAACTACTTTAGTAAATAATATTATCCAACAACCTTGTTCGCCAAATCAATTTTCATGTAATAAAATAAATGAAGAATCAACATAAATAAATGAGATAGTATACAATAATAAAATCCAAGAGCATGAATTAAAAAGTGAGAATAAAACGAAGGCTTGGTGATAGAGCATGGAATCGGATTTCCCATTATCTCTACTCTAACGCCAACTATTCCTTCTCCCTTTATGCCTTCCACCAATATTAGGTTATTAATTTGTACTTATTACTCTTTATTAATTTTATAAAAATATCTTAAAGTACCATAAAAAGTTTATTTTATAAAAATTACGTTTCATTTTCTAACAATACCATTATAAATTTATTTCATCCAAAATACCATAGAATTTTAAATAATTTATAACCAAACAATCTTATATTTTGTTTTAGTTTATATCAACTTTATTATTATTCCAAAACGTGACAATAGGAGAAACTAAAATTCCAATTACTACGTTTAAAAACCAGGTTAGAAAAATAATGAAATAAACTAACAATTAGAAGAAGAAATGCTTTAGAGAGGAATATATTCAAAGAAGGCCGAAAAAGAAATTACTTTCTCTCTTTCTCTCTCTTCCGCGATTACCGTAGTAATCTCTGTCACAAACGCTCTCTGTCTCTCTCTCTCATATGAAGAAGAAGACATTCTCGGAAAATGAGAGCACTACTACCATGAACACGACACCGTTTCACTCGGATCCTCCACCTTCAAGGATCCAGCGGAAGCTCGTCGTCGAGGTTGTTGAGGCGCGTAATCTCCTCCCCAAGGATGGTCAAGGCAGCTCAAGCGCATACGTTGTTGTCGATTTCGATGCTCAGAAGAAACGCACCTCTACTAAGTTTCGTGACTTAAACCCTATTTGGAACGAGATGCTTGATTTCGTCGTCTCTGACCCCAAAAACATGGACTACGACGAGCTTGATATCGAAGTCTACAACGACAAGAGGTTCGGCAACGGAGGCGGCCGGAAAAACCATTTTCTCGGTAGGGTTAAGATCTATGGAAGCCAGTTTTCTAGAAGAGGCGAGGAAGGTCTTGTGTATTTCCCTTTGGAGAAAAAGAGCGTTTTCAGCTGGATACGAGGCGAGATTGGGCTGAAGATTTACTATTACGACGAAGTCGCCAACGATGACATGGCGATTGGGGACCAACAACCGCCGCCCGACCAAGAAGCGGATGAGCAATTTCTTCCGTCGCAGCAGATGCAGAATCTACCGCCGGAGAAACCGTCTCCTAATGTAATCGTGGTGGAGGAAGGTAGGGTTTTCGAGTCGGCTCAAAATCATGGGGATATGTGCCGTAGCTATCCAGAAGCTCAGCAACCGCCGGTAGTTATCTTCGAGGAGTCGCCGCAACCGGTAATGCAAGGTCCTAGTGATAGCCATCCTCCACGCCCACCGTCCCCTCCTCCTCCTCCGTCTCATCCATCAGCGGGGGAAGTACATTATCATCCGCCGGAGGTGAGGAAGATGCAGGTAGGGAGACCTCCAGGCGGAGACAGAATTAGGGTTACGAAACGACCGAATGGGGATTTTTCGCCTAGGGTCATCAACAGCAAAATTGGAGGAGAGACGACGATAGAGAAGAAGACTCATCACCCTTACAATCTGGTTGAGCCAATGCAGTATCTGTTCGTCAGGATTGTGAAGGCGCGTGGTCTACCGCCTAACGAGAGCGCCTATGTCAAAGTACGGACATCGAACCACTTCGTCCGGTCTAAACCGGCCGTTAACCGGCCTGGAGAATCAACCGACTCTCTGGAGTGGAACCAGGTTTTCGCTCTTGGTCATAACCGGTCAGATTCCGCCGCATCCGGCGGGACTCTTGAGATCTCCGCCTGGGACGTTTCGTCGGAGAGCTTTCTCGGGGGAGTATGTTTCGATCTTTCTGAGGTTCCCGTTCGCGATCCGCCGGATAGTCCGCTCGCTCCTCAGTGGTACCGACTCGAAGGGTCCGCTGCGGATCAGAACTCCGGAAGAGTCTCCGGCGATATACAGCTCTCTGTTTGGATTGGAACTCAGGTAGACGAAGCCTTTCCAGAGGCTTGGAGCTCCGACGCTCCGCACGTGGCTCACACGCGCTCCAAGGTATATCAATCGCCGAAGCTATGGTACTTGAGGGTGACGGTTCTTGAGGCACAAGATCTCCACATTGCTCCAAATCTTCCGCCATTGACAGCGCCTGAGGTCCGTGTGAAAGCTCAATTAGGGTTTCAGTCGGCGCGTACAAGACGAGGCTCAATGAATAACCACAGTGGTTCGTTCCATTGGCACGAAGATATGATCTTCGTCGCGGGAGAGCCATTGGAAGACTGCTTGATGTTGATGGTGGAAGATCGGACGTCTAAANTGCAAAGGCAAGGCTCTGGTGGCATGTGGAGTTGGATTGCAAAGTAAATTCCAAACATTCTGGCTACACAAGTACACATCATTGAAGAAGCTCATCGTTCGAATCCGACAGAGACAGAATTATACATTGGTTATAAAGTACTATTTTTGAGAGTGAGATATAAGTTCTTTCTAATTTTATTACAAAGATTCAGAATCAATTTGTTTCTTGTGAAAGCTTTTTCATTGGAGAATTTACGAAGTTCCATTTCAGTTAAACATTTAAAACCAATGTTTGCAACAGTAACAACTAGAAAGGATCAAATGATAACTGTCATATATAAAGTTATGTCCTCATTTCTAGAAACTGTAAAGAGAATTCAAACTACACAAAAACCCATAAGAAAAGAAAAATATTAGGCAGCAAAGCACTGCCAAAGTAAAGCCTATATAATTGGAGAAAAGGTACAAACACACAGTTCAGTTTTTGATCCTATCACCGAGCAGAGACGATGGTTCCTATTTTGAAGCTAACAGAGAGTAAGAGAATCCATAAACACATGAAGATCAACATAGCTCTTGTCGCTGTAGTTCCTGTCTTGCTTCCAGAGGAGTTCATTGTATCATCCCGTTGGACCAAACCAAAAGAAAGGATTACGTTGAGGTTACCGTTCTTGTCATATGACCAGCCCATGCCGCTGTCCGCTGCTAGAGTCATGCTTGATATTCTGACCATACCTGCAGTTACGTGAACCGAACCTGAAGATTGTGCTGCATGTAGCCGGATTGCAGCATCCTTTGTTTGGAACTGGGAAGCAAATGAAGGTGGAGCAGGAATGGCTCCAAACATGTGGCTCGCCTTTTTGAGGAAAGGGTATTTTGAAGCTGCAGGATTTAGTTCAGCAGAGTCAGAAGCAGTCATTTTGATGAATTGTTGACGAGGAATCTATAATCATCTGAGTGTTACCTGAATCGAAATCCATGACATCTGCATCTTTTTTAGAGGAAGATCCTTCAACATTTTCCTTTTTCTCCACCGCCTCTTTGTCTTCTGCAGCTTCCTTCTCCACTTCTTCAGAGGATGGCTGCTGATGTAAAGGTAAGTTAGAAATGACAACAATAGAAAAGCTAAGCAAGTCCAAAGCAAGACTCTTACTCTCTGCTCAAGGCCTTCTTGGTCAGAAAGGACATCTTTAGATCCCATAAATTGACAATCATCAAGTGTAAAATTCTGAGTATCCTCCTTGTCAAAGAAGTTAAGATAATCTTCAAAGTTAAAACCATCTTCTAGAGCACAGCTGAGATCATTTGTCTCAAGGTACAGACCATCACTGAGTGGAAGATTGCTGTTAGGATCGATAAATGGCTCTTCAGGTAAGTAGTTGGTATCAATAGGAATGTCACCGTAGCAGGTATCAGCCGCGAACACATTAGTCTCGGAAGTTTCCAGATTCACGGCATTCTCATCATGCACACCACAACCAATTTGTTCATCCGGAAAAAGAGAACAAGGCTGAATGCTACCATTCCGAATGATAGGCTTCTGATCTTCCTCAAACGTTTCAACTGGTTGTTCAATGTAACCACCAGAGTCAACAACATAATTTCCTAGTTGAACGTAATTTCCAGGGTCTGAGTAGTTTCCTCCTGATCCAACGTTATTGCTTGATTCTCCATGACAATAATTAGAGGGAATAGGAATGGCATCATAGACCACCAGATTTTCAGGCTTCTGCAAAAGAAAATTGGATTCAGATGTTGTTGTCATCAATATGCCAGAACCTTAGCTGACCAACATACATCCCTAATCTTTAACCTAAACAGGTATCCTAATCCACGTGTGTAACCACATCACTTATCACATATTAGCTTTGTTGAGGAAAAGGTAAGAGCTACTACTTCTTTCACAAACCTCGTCAATGCCCTCAATATCGACATAAACATCATCCTCAACAGCTAAAGCATCTTGTTCTGGAACAAATGTCATTTCATCCTCTTCCCACTCTTCCTCAAGAAATGGAGCTCCATACTGCTCCCCATTCTTAGGCCCTGTGCCGCTTTTCTGAAATATCCTGCATAGCACAAACGCATCCTTTCTCCAACAATCCCCACCACAACGATAAAAAAAAATGTCAATAACTCAATCTTTTGGCGATATTAAAAAAAAAATATTAAACAGAATAAACCCAATTGATCTTACTTGCGGCACACCAGCATTCTTCAGGTCTTCATCAGAGAGACGATACTCGTGCATAACCCAATTGGTCCTTTCACCACGAGGAGCTCGACCCTTGTGATAAACAAGTGTCTTCTTCATCCCTACGACCCTTGAACCATTACGGATCTCCCGATCCTTCCCTGTCGTCTTCCAGTACCCTTTCTCCGTCGCCCTATTTGTCTTGGAACCATTCCCGTATTTCTTATCCAGCATACTAAAGAAGTACCACTCCAAGTCTCTACTTTTCAACTTCGACTTGTCTATATCCACCCCCAAAAAAAAAGACAAAACACAATCGAATCAAACATAATTCTACATCATAATCGAGCTACGCAATTCGATCTAACCACCAAGAGAAGAAAAAACGAGAGATATGTGAAGAGAACCTGGTAGATCCCACGGCTCGGATTTGTATATATCGGTGACGGAAATAGCATCGAATTTAAAGGGTTTGTTGCAGACCTTGCGTTTCAGGTAGTAGCGAACGAGTTCCTCGTCCGTAGGGTGAAAACGGAACCCAGGAGCGAGTGACGTCACTGAGCCACGACCCATTAATCGGTGAACCAGAACGCAAACTCGAAACTTGAAGAAATTAAGGATTTTTTGGTCTAGAAATTGCAGATTCGACGAAGAAAAACAGATAATTTAGATTACGAAAATTAGGGTTTTAAGAAGAATTGGGAAAATGGAGGAGAGAGAGAGAGAGGGAGACGATTACGATGCCATTGGAATTAAGAAAATCGTGGAAAGAGGAAGAAAGAGGAGAAATTAGACAGCGAAGGTTTTTAAAAAATCTTCGACGAAGGTGAGATTAGAGAGAGTTTTCAGTGACGAGACGGTCATATTTGATTACTGACAACATCTTGTTAGGTGACACCTCCACATGTTAGCTATATTTCTCATTCTAGAAGTTTCCTACATTTTGCTTAAACTAATTATTTATGCGAAATTCGAATTACAAATCTATTTTTTAAATAATGTTTCTAAACAACGTTTTAAAAAAAGATATTATTTTATTAAAATTATTTTATAATATTAGATGTTAACGAGTTTAAATTAGGGTAATTGAATAAAATAATACTATTTCAAATTTTTGTTCTAAATATATCACTAATAATTTAAATTTCCAAAAATATCACAAATTTAATAGTAAAATAATTAAAAAAAATTTATGAAAACAATTAAATCCTAAATTGGAAAATATAAACTCAAATATTATATTTTAATTTTATATATATTTTATTTAAGAGTAATACCCTAAAATAACACCTTTTAAAGTTTTATTCTAAATCTAGCATCATAAAATTAAATTCTCAAAAATAGCACAAATACTTATGTGAAAATACTTATTTATTCTAAATAAATTATACATAAACTTAAAGTATTATATTTGGGTTCATTATATTCAATTTAGGATTTAATTTTTTTAATTAAAATATAGTTTTAATGCATTTTAATCTTAAATTTGTGCTATTATTGGAAATTTAAACTAATTATGCTATTTTTAGAAAAAAAACTTAGAAATGTGCTATTTTAGACATTTGCCCTTTGTTTAAAGTAATAACTATTTTTACATAATTTATGTTATTTTTAGGATTTTATCTTTAATGTGATAAATTTGGAAAACTTAAAATAGTACTCTTTTAAAATATTACTATTTAAATTACAGTCTAATTTAATTTGAAATTAAAAAAAAATAAAAATCTATTTCATTCTGCAATTTTTTGAAATTTATTTATATGTTATATAAAAATTTGAAGAGTAATATCTTAAAATAGCATTTTTAAAGTTTTCTTCCAAATCTAGCATCATAAAATTAAATTCCCAAAAATAGCATAAATACTTATGCGAAAATACTTATTTATTCTAAATAAATTATACATAAACTTAAAATATTGTATTTGTGTTCATTATTTCCAATTTAGGGTTTAATTTTTTCTATTAAAATATAGTTTTAATGTATTTTAATCTTAAATTTGTGCTATTATTGAAAATTTAAACTAATGATGCTATTTCTGGAACAAAAACTTAAAAAGATGCTATTTTAGACGTTTGCCCAAATTTGAAATAGAGTAATACCCTAAAATAGCATCATTTTAAGTTTATCTTCCAAATTTAGCATATTAAAACTAAAATTCCCAAAATAGCATAAATTATTATGTAAAAATAATTATTTACCTTAAATAAAACATATATAAAATTAAAACATAATGTTTGGGTTCACTTTTCCAATTTAGGGTTTAAATTTTTTTCATTTGGAATAAGTTTTCAATTATTTTAGTATTAAATTTTTGCTATTTTTGGAAATTTAAATGACTAGTGCTATATTTGGAACAAAAACTTGAAATGGTGCTATTTTAATCAATTGCCCTTTGAAATATGCACATTATGTTATATATGATAATATTGGTAACCAAATAGTTATTTATCTAAAAACTATAATACATTACACCAAATCTTTTTTGCTTTATTTTAAAAGAAGTAATAAAATATCACAATTACGTAAAACGAAAGTCTCATAACGTCCTGACGCACGCAACCACATTCGTTAGATCTGTAACGCTAACCACCGAAATGACAGAAACACCCTCTATTGTCACCGATTAAGCATTGTTTGACTTTGACTTAGAAATGGTCAAAAGCTTGGAGATTGAACATTCTTTGACAAATTAAGAGAGCTGTAATTGCCCATGAAAATGTACTGTCTTGGCTTCGATCCAGAAAAATAACTGTGGAATCTGTTTGTTGCAGAGAGGAATATGATCTGCCATTTACGCCTCACATTTTCTCCATCCAACTTTTCTTCCAATAACACAGAATACCTCTGTTTACGAGGATTGTCGCAAAACGGTCTAAGTCTCTCTTCCTTCATAATTGGGCTTTCTAGATTCTCTCTTTGTTTAAATTGGGTTCTATTTTGGGCTGGGCTTATTTTGAGTTTCTTCTTTTCAACAATATATACACACTTTTCTCAAATTATTAAATTATTTTTTTTCAAAAATATTACAAAACTAAAAAAAAATTAACCTTTAAAAACTAAGATCTCAACCCTAAAAATACACCCTAAAACCTAAAAACTAAACTTTTAAAGAGCAATATCCTAAAATAGCATATTTTAAAGTTTTTTTCCTAAATCTAGCATAATAAAATTAAATTCCCAAAAATAACACAAATATTTATGTGAAAATACTTATTTATTCTAAATAAAAGTATTGTATTTGGGTTCATTATTTCCAATTTAGGGTTTTATTTTTGGGCAATTGACTAAAATAGCACTATTTCAAGTTTTTGTTCCAAATATAGCACTACTCATTTAAATTTCCAACAATAGCATAAATTTAATACTAAAATAATTAAAAACTTATTTCTAATAAAAAAAATTTAAACCCTAAATTGGAAAAAGTGAACTCAAACATTATGTTTTAATTTTATATATAGTTTATCTAAGGTAAATAATTATTTTCACATAATAATTTGTGCTATTTTTGGAATTTTAATTTTAGTGTGCTAAATTTGGAAGATAAACTTAAAATAGTGCTATTTTAGAGTATTACTCTTTATTTTTTTCTATTAAAATATAGTTTTAATGTATTTTAATGTTAAATTTATGCTATTATTGGATATTTAAGGGCAATTGACTAATTTAGCACTAAATAAAGTTTTAGTGACTAAATTAGCATGCCAAATCTAAACTCCCATATATAGCATTTTGTAATTAGAAAAAGACAAAAATAACCTGATTTAAAATTAATTCCCCTTTCTCTCACGTGATACCAATCCCTCACCCACCACCGCCTCTTTCTTCGTCGTCTCACCCAATGCCGGAATCTTTCACGCGATACCTATCCCTCCACCGCCGAAATCTCGTTCTTCGTCGACTCTCACACTCTTGTTGATCTCTTTCGATCTCACACTCATGTCTTCGTCGTCTTCACCTTGGTACGTCGTCTTCATCTCTCTCACCCCTCACTTAGATTTTGCCGCGTTGAATCTACCAAAAATTAGGATTCCGTTTAGGTTTCATTTGGAGTGCTTGTTTTTCGATTTTGAAAATCAGGTGGAACATGCTTAGTTTTTTCCTTCTATAATTTGGGTTTCTGTTAGTAAGTATTTCGTTTACATTCGCAAGAACGTGTTTGTTCTTGAGAGATAGAAGAAGTAAAACTAAAGTACACAGAAATTAAAGAAATAGGAATCTACATTGCATTCCAACTCACCAGAATTGAGTTTTTGTCCATTAGTTGTTTTATCAATTTTTATATTCTACTGCATCAAAGTTAAAAATTATATGTAATGAGATGATGGTTCGTATGAATCTTTGTTGTTGAGTTTATGTTAATTTCTTTTATTTTTGATCTGTTTATAATCTGTTTAAGAAGCACTAATCGTATATGTCAAGTGATGATTTGTTCTGATTTGAATATGTTTGGGAATATTATCAAATAGAGTTCTGATTTGTTCTTTGTTCTTTGTGTTGTTATGTCACTTTTGCTTTCGGTGAGTTTATTATTTGTTTTCAACTTATGATTGCATAAATCATACCACATGATTATCTTTTTTTCCTTTTGTTCCACTTCTTTTTTTCAATGAATTTATGCACAAAATTATATGCAATTTACTGTAAAATATTGGATCACATGTTTGATGTGCTAAAAACCAAGAATCTTGTGGGAACTCCCTTAAAAACATCCTCTCCGGCAATTAGAACGGCCGATCGCTTGCCACCATCTTCGTTAGATTCAATATCACTATTGTTCTGCAGTTTGCGAGATTCAGCTGAGAAAAAAAGAAGTAAAGAGACAAACAGTTATCTGAAAGTGACCAAGAGAGCACATTGTTTGAAAACTACTTCTGAAGTTTTTGTTTTCAATGTAAATTCTTGAATCTGAGTGTGACAATATATTTTTCTGATGATTAACTCTTTTTTTTGAAATTTGAGTTTCTTTAAACTCTTGTAATCTAGATTCCTAAGTTTAGTAGTCTTATATTTCACTTGATGTGGTATATATTGTGTTTCTTTATCTTGCAATTGTTACTCATAAGCTCTTCTTTCTTGCATTATCTGTTACACTATTAGGTCATCATTTCAACTAGAACTAAGAAATGTGATATAATTTTGGTAGATGTAACTTTTCAGTTCAATTAAAAAAACATCACTATTGATTTGAAAGTTTGCACTGATTTTTTAAATGTCAATGTTAATGAACAACAACAACAAAACACTAGTCTTTACATGATATTAGAAGACATTTGGGCATTATAAACTATATAGTAGAATACACGATCATATACTATAGATTAGAAGCATAAATAACCCTCTGCAATTTTACGTTTTAGGAAGAAATTCCTAAAACATAAGAGATACTTCCAAAATTTGCATAAAGTTTTCCTAAATTTTACATAAAATGTGACTACATTCCTAGTTTCAGTAAAGAGTTCTTAATATTAAGGAAGTTCTTCCTAAATAAAATAATTTAAGAAGGAATTCCTAAAAAATAAGAGATACTACATAAATTTGCATAAAGTATTCCTAAAATTTAATGAAGTTTCGGTGTAAAAGAACGTGGTAGAAGATTCCAATGTATATATGCATAAAATAGAGCTCAAATAACTACAATAACAAGATTTTCCATAGCAATGATTATTGAGTAATTGATTAGAAATCTGTAAACAATGTTGCCCCTTACTTTGTAAATCAAACTCTTAGTTTGATATTCCACACTTTCGTTGATTTCTCGATTTATCAGCTTGACAAATACTTTGCCTCCCAATCGAGTGACAAACTGAATGATTAGAAGATAGATAGCTGTCAATAAAAACCTGAAACCATCATAGAAAAATTGTCATGCTTTTAACAAAATTGCTAGCACATGGGACTCGTAAAGCTTGTAAAAAAAGAGTAATCTCTCACTTAACTATATCAGATATGATAATTTCGTAAAGATGAGTATACATTTCAAGGAAGTTGGAGGCAGATATAATGTTCATGATAACAAGAACATCATTTCTAAACTATTTACTAAAATTGTATACATTTCCCTCATGTAAAACTATTTTGTAACATTCAAACCAGAAAATACAACAAAACCAACCTATGTAAGAACAAAAAAAGACAGAGATCTAGTTATAGGAATATGAACTATTCTTTCTCAAAAAGAGATTACAATCAAAATGCCTAGTTTTACATACCTAAGAAATATCTTGCTACAATAGCATTAATGAGATGAATCATTACTATTATCCAACATGTGATGCAGTAAAGTTATTTGATCTTATTACAGAGCTAGTAACAGAAGGTGGTGCTTTTCGACGGAGAAGAGTTGGAAAAAGTATCTGGAAAATATTGCACACATACCGGATCTTTCCCTCTGCTAAATCGCGTGCAGAATCTCTACCTCTACTGAATAGCATGCCGGAGATGGAGACGAAATGTGGAATCGCGTGCCGGAGATGGTGACGGAGTTGGAGACGAATGCGAGCGTATTTCTTGTCGATTTCGTCGCTTGAAATGTTGAAGATGTGCTGAATCGCGTGCGAGAGATGGAGACGACGACGATGTCGTCGCCGGAGTTGGAGACGACGACCAGCGAATTTCCAGTCTACGATTTTGGCGTCGGAGAGGTTGAAGAAGAGAAACACTTAACGTTAGTTCTAATTTTAATCAAGGAGAAAATAGACTTTTCTCATTTGTAAAAATGCTAAATGGGAGATTTTTTGTTTGGAGTGCTATAATTGTCATAAAAAGTTGGTTTAGTGCTAATTTAGGGTATTTCTCGATATTTAAACTAATGATGCTATTTTTGAAACAAAAACTTAGAAAGGTGCTATTTTAGACATTTGCCCAACTTTAAATCCAAAATGCTTCAAAATTATTTGTTTATGCTATTTTAAAAAAAATATTAATGGAATTTCTGAAAAAAAATAAAATTATTGATGGTATATTTGCTTTTTGTGATATTTTAAGATATTTCTTTTTATAAATGATTATTATTCATATTAGAAATGATACTATCATTTCCATCTGATTCGAGTATTATTTTGTGAGAATTTACAGCTTAGAAAAGGGTTTCCACAAAACTTGAGAAAATCAAGTTTCGTGAGAGTGGAAATTGAAATATTGTAAAGTTGAAGAAGATAATAAATTTGTGTTTAGATGAAGATCCTCGAATCTAGGAAATAGCATTCATTGCAACTAAACAGAATTCTGTGAATGACGTATACATTATTGGAAAGAATCGCCACTGGCAATTCAAAAAAACTATAAACGCATATAAACACATATATAGTAATGTTTTATTGAAAAATTCAAATAAGAGTAATACTCTAAAATAGCATTTTTTAAAGTTTTTTTCCAAATCTAGCATCATAAAATTAAATTTCTAAAAATAGCACAAATACTTATTTATTCTAAATAAATTATACATAAACTTAAAGTATTGTATTTGGATTCATTATTTCTAATTTAAGATTTAATTTTTTCTATTAAAATATAGTTTTAATACATTTTAATCTTAAATTTGTGCTATTATTGGAAATTTAAACTAATGATGTTATTTTTGGAATAAAAACTTAGAAATGTGCTATTTTAGATATTTGCCCTATCTATAATATATTAATTGAAAATCATTTTAACAAAATAATTTTATGTGTGATTTACAAGTATGTTATGGTGATGTGTCATATTATTAGAGCATTTTAAATTAAATATTACCTAAGAAATAATTTAGTAGAGTATTTACGAAAACTGTCATTAGACATTATATTATATGTAAATCTCTAATATTTTCGATATATAATATATTTTATTATAAAATGCAAATACAATATAAAACAAAATATAAATTTTGAAAAATTAGTCAAATAAAATGTAAAACAAAAGTTTAGTTTAATTGAATATTTATCACATATACAATTTTATAATATAGATATAATTTAAATCTATTTGGATAATTCGATTTCATTATCTATTTCATTTTCGTAATTACTATTAAAAAATTTATAAAAATTATTTTAAATATGAGATAAATTATATATATATAATTTATATCAACAAAGTAAATAATTAATTATGAGTATTTGTCAAAATCTAGTTATATTGATTTTAGAAATTCAGTCTCAATAGAAAATACAACTTTTTCTTTGAACTGTTGGTAAAACAAACAACAATTTCAATATTTCATGAGATCAAAAGTATAAAAGAACGTGACAACAATTTTTTATACAATTGTCTTTTGTAACAAATCGAAACTAACAAAGTGATTATATTTTAGTATTCCTCTTAAAAGGATTCACCCCCAAAAAAAATATCGGAAGTTTGTAACAAGCAAAGAATCGGTTATACCAAAAAAAGGTTTGTGAGAGAAACGATGAATAATCAATTCTCGAATAAACCATTAGAAAATGTAACGATAAATTAGTAATGGCAATCCACCAAAGTAGGAGCTGACAAGACAACAGACATTGGTTCTTCTCTTTGCTTCGTCTGTTGATGTTTTTGCTTCAAAGCAAAGCTAAATCCGTTGACCCGATTCTCATCTTCCGGCGCGGGTAGATTCAGATCCAAATCCAATGATACGACCGTGTTCTTAGCTCTCTTTGTCGCTGGCATCACCATATGACCTTGACTGTCCGAAATTTGATCGAACGACATCGAAGACAATGATAGCTCCGTGTTGGCAGCAGCCGTTGCCACCGTGACGGTGGGAGGCGCCGCCGCGGTTACAACCACCGCGCCCCTATGCCGTCTCATGTGCCCACCTAAGGCTTGTCCGGACGTAAACTCGGCTCCACAGATTCCACATTCATGAACCTTATTGTTACTTGCCTTACCATAGAGGACAAGCGATCTATTATTATTGCTCTTGTTGTTATCGTAAATAGTTGTGGGTGTGAGGAGTGAAACAGTGTTATAATTATTTTCATAGATGTTCTTCTTGAGATCAAAGTTAGAGTAAAAGGAGGTGGCTTTAGGTTTCTTGTGGCTAGCTCTATGGCCTCCTAAAGCTTGAAAAGAAGGGAAAGTCCGATCACATGTCTTGCACTGATAAACGTAGTAACCGGCTTTACCACCACCATTAGAAGACGAAGAAGAAGTCTCTAGAAACCTCCTACTGCTAAATCTATACGCCTTATTATTGTTGGTTGGTTCTTGGCAAGGTGTCTTGAGTTGTAGTATGTTGTGTGGAAGAGAGTTTCCTTGGGCAAGGAGGATCAAACAATTAGCTATGTCTTGATCTTCATCGTCTTCATTGGTCTTCAGTACTGTTGGGTTGTTGTTGTTGGAAGACCAAGAGGCTGATGAAGATGAAGACGTGATCACACCATACTTTTTTTTTACATTATTCTCTAAAGCATTGTCGTCCTTGGAATCAAGATCAGTCGATTCGTCTTCCATGTTGCGTGGAGTGGAAAAGACTATAGAGAAAGGAATAGGAGATTGTGGACGTTGTCTCTTCGTTCGCTTTCCTTTAAGGATCAAAGATTGCTCCTTAGAGGCTGCTATATCCTCTTCGAACACTTCCATATGACAGGGATATATTCAAGATCAGAGATCAAGCTAGATCAATAGAAAACTGAGAGAAGAAGAATTGTGTTATTGTTGATGAAGAAGTTAAGGATGAGAGATGAATATATAGTAATTAATGTGTAAAGGAGAAAGAAGAGATGGAGAGAGATGTGTGGAGAGATGTATACATAAATAGTGAGTGATATAGGAAGAGAGGAGTCAAAGAGAGACACCACACATATTTAACTAAAATATATGAGAAAAGCTTTTTAAGTGTGTGAATATGTTTGGACTTGTCCTTTTGTAGCCTCTTAAATTTAGTACTTCTGTTATTGTCTCTCTTCCACCATTTGCCCAACTTGGCAAACTAATCACAATACAATGAGAGAGAGAGAGAGAGAGTCACAACTTGCAACAAAAATTGAGCAATTTTAGACAATTTCTATAGTAATATATGTTTGCATGTTCCACTTCATTATCCCTTTTTTACTTTTCAGAACGATTTATTTTGGAGTGTAATTGACCATAATATTGTAAAAAAAAGGTTTTTTATAGAGGATTGAGTGAATAAAAATATTAAAATGAAGAGAATAAAAATAAAAATATTAAAATTGATGTGTAGATCAAAAGTATATACGGAATCCGTTAATGAATGAATGATGTGAAAGCACCCACTTCACGTCAAGAATATTACTCACTAACAAGCAATCAGCAAGTGCAGCTCATCGTATCTTCAAGAGTTATTATCTTCTTCTTCTTTTATTTACCTATAATTAAATAAATTATTATTATATATATATCCCCTTAATTAAATTTTTTACGATACTCGACAATTGTAGAATTTAACTTTTGGAATTTACAGCCGTTTTAAAATTTTAATGGGAAAAACCCGTCTTATTGAATATAATTTTTAATATATTATCTGAGAAATATTTTTTTAAAAAAATTTACCCTAAAATGTTATTAACAGAAATATTTACCGTGTAATCACCACAGTGACATTCAAATAAATATAAAAATAACTTTAATTTACTAAAAAAATTTACAATATATGTCATGGTTAGAATATCAATATACTATTAAATTCGTAAAAAAATATTTTTTTAATTTACATATACAAAAATAATTTCATATGTAGTAAGTAGTAGATTATATAAATATTTAATTTATATTTGATAATAAATAATATTATATAATTTACGAATATTTTTCTATATGTAGTGCATAGGTATAAATCTATTATATTGACTTATTAATGAAATACAAAACTTAAATTTTACCAAAACTCTTATCTAATGACATGTATTAAAATCTTAAAGTCTATAGGGGGGTTATTTGAATATTTATGATGGAAAATGTGATTTAATATTACATATGTATATATATGGTTAAATTAAAGCAATATAAAGTCCACTCTGCATCTGGTTTGGAGACTTGGTTAGTAGCTATATAATTAGCTAAAGAAAAAGAGAGTTACTAGTTATTGCTTAATCCCAATTATGAGGGAAGAGTCCCAAGTCTAGATAACATGGACTGCATGTAAGCATTCTAATACATTTATTTAATTAGATAAAATTTAATAAATTATAAACTCAACTAATTTATCTTTACATGACAATATCTATATATGGATTGAATTCGCTCTTACTAAATGTTTAGATTAGATTTAGGTTTATAATATGGAGTTGATAGTATTACATGTAGATGTAAAAATCCCATATGGTTTGACAATAGAGAGATCGAGAGAGGGTACGTAGTGGAAGAGTTAAGGAGGACAAGTCGGTTCTCTAAGCTTATCCCATAGTGTGTGGTGAGCCTTCTTCTTCTTAATATTGTGTCTATTTCATGGTCGCACGTTCCTTTAATTTGACCACACACAATTGTCTTTTCTACAACACACTCTAGTTCGGTTCAATTTCTAAGAACCTGTAGTTTTTGCTTGAAGTGTTTTAGCTTTAATTTTCAGACCGGATTCCAATCAAGAACCAATAGAAGAAGGCTTAAATGATGGTGTATCCGAAGCAAACATATTAATATTACTTATTGGAACAGAACCAACAGTGGACAAGACAAAAGTGAAACTCAAGGGGGGCATGACAAGCCATGTTACTGAGAGAATTATGTGACCATAGCATTTTTTGCTTACCTGCTTTGCTATAAGAAGAAGATAGATTCAACCACTCCTTGATTCAACAAACACTGTAGTGGTTCTTGCCGGTACAGTTAAGCCGCCAGAAAACGAGTCATACACTGATTTCTTTACTGTTTCATCGCTTGACATCACCTGTGACTCGCAGTTGAATCAACACTAAGAGAGCTAAACTTTTTCCAATACACACAATAAATCTGAAAGGAGAAAAGCTTATGATATTGTTTCATAGATCTTGTAATGTGTGGTTTACCTGTACTGGGTGTAATACGAGATTCCTGTCTTTTAGAACGGGACTGAGAAATGAGAACTCACATGGCCGTGCATTGAAGATAACCACAATGAATGAGTAACTGCATGAGTAACATTACTGTTACCAAACAGTATATACATAGTTTGTGGATCATATTGTTGTTTTTTTAACTTACATCGGATCGATCTGAGATACACTTGGAAAGCCTTTGTGGCCATCTTCAATGCTCATGACAATGGCACCAGGGATTGATGCAGGGCCTGTGTTATGAAATCGCACTCGCTCCTGGAGAACAAACAGAGAGCTTCTTATCGTCGTCAAGTATTTGAGATTTTTTTTTTCATTTGTGACATTGTGGTTACAAATGATTTACTAGAACCTGCATGAGCTTCCAGTTGTATTTTTTTTATCATTGTGACATATGAGGGCATTGCAGAAGAACGATACTAGAAGAATTAACTTCATAAGAGCACAGAATCTAGTTAAGAGAATTACAAAACAGTAGTCATCCTGACCTGGATAGCCGTTGCTGAGTCTAAACGAAAGAGTGGTGAAGAGTATCTGATGCGTAACAAATCTAAGAAATTGTGGAAGGTGGCAACTATGTGACTACTCTGAGGCTTGAAGGATGGATCTTGTAACCTCGGTTTAATCCTGGAGACATACAGCAGGAGATGACTGGTTTCACAAACATGCACTGGTTGTAGGATTCTTTAAGTGATCCATACATATTTAATGAGATTAGGCCGGCACTTACAGTGGCCAGTTGTGTTCGTTTTTCCCTTTTGGAGGAAGCCCAACACCCCAATTGTTGGATTTATAGCTGAAGTCTAGCCTAAACTTGTGGTCAATCAGTAGGTGCCGTAAATAATCAGAAGAAATGTTCATTACAAGAGGGAGAAGGCAAACCTATTGAACCAGTCACCAGAGTTATAAGAATCACGATCAAGTGATTTTGAGCGTAGAATTTCGTCCCCAGCATGGAAGAATGGTATACCCTTCACATGCAGAATACAACATATTGAATTTAAATTTTATGAGCCAAATAAGAAATCTACATGCCGTAATAGCTTCAAGAATAATGCCCAACTACCGCCATTCGGCAGTCCATTAGTCTACAAGTGATCTATCTCTGAGTCATGTAGGAGATGGTAGAGAACCTGTGAAAGGGCAATCATACTTGATGCCAAATGATTTATCCGACACCTTTCATCAAGAGAAATCTCTGTTGGAGTCTGCAAGAAACGGTGGATAAAGCAAAAATACACATACCCTCAAGTAGGAATATCGATGGATATATATATAAACGGTGTATACAGGCCAGTTTCCTGGAAGATACAATATGCAGAGTGAATCGAGAGCACTTCAGAATTGAATTTTAATAATGTAAAATAAAACAGAGCTGAAGAATTTAGAAGGCGCATGTCTCTATAAAAGTTCAGAAAGCATATTTATATATTACCTTCAAACTGATAATGTCAAAGAGGGTTTCATTGTCATGAGCAGAGACGTAGTTAATCTGAAACCACAGGAAAATGCTTGGTATGAGCACCACAGATTTATTGGTGCTTGATTCACTTAAATGATGCAAGTAGTATATGTGAGGTTGCAAACAGTTTCTGTAGGCTGTGAAGCATATGCCACAGGTGTAGCATCATGCATTAAAACTTCTGATCCCTTCACCTACAAAAGAGAGCAATACATCATAAAAGGGAGAGAGAAAGTTCTCTGTGAATGAGTGAATGGTTAAATAATAAAGTGCGTCAATTTACATACATCCTTTCCTTCATGATTAGTTAGCACATAATCCTTTAGATTTGCAGCCATCCCAATCTAAACGATGATGGAAGTAAAAAATATATTAGACAAAAAGCTTTCTAGAACTAAGTGTTACAAGATATGCATACCACTGTCGCATTTCCACTCGTAAGATAACAAAATTTGGTAAGAAAGGAGAATGCAACAGGACCAGCTGCGAAGCGAATTAGAGAGCAAATTTTGGGTTTGCACATCCTTAAGCCTTGACCGCAGAAATATGATTACCGTATTGCATATGATATCTAACGGCAATTAACTACCTGGATGTGATCTTTCGCAGTAGAAAGCATCAACTGCTGGGTAGCTTCTGAACCATGCTCATGACCGTTAGGCTGTCCAGAAAAGGGAAGGTGAAGAAGTGAAGAGAAGAGTTACATATTACTAAGCATATATATATATACTCGAAATAATCATTACGCACTGACAAACAACGGATACACGATGATTGATGGCATGGAAATTTGATCTCAGATAAAATTATTTTAGACACTTGCATGGGAAATATATCGAGTGATGTGATCTTTATTCCAAACAAAGCTACAAACATGTGTCATGGTCTAGTACAATATTCTTTATTCTAAACCTTGATTAGAGTTTAAGAAATTCGGTGGTTCAAGATTTTGATGAGTAACTGCACAAAATAAAATCCAAAATACCTGTAACAATAAACCTGTAATGAATCCTTGTTGAAGAGGATGACCAAATGGAGATCCACCAAGAATTGCATCTCGTATACGGTCATTAAAACTGATAAGAGATTTTGTTCCAGGTAAAACAAAAGGAATCAGGAAATCAGGAAGATGTCGAACAATCGTTGCAGAAAGTAACAACACGTCCATCTTCAGGAAATGCATTAAAATCGTCGAAGAAAGTACCAACACGTCCATCTTCAGGTAAGCATTAACTAAAACAAAGGGGAAACAGGGCGAAAAACTCTTTTTTCAAATGTATTGAAGCAATGAACTGCACACCTTCCAATTCCAGTCCCGCCTAAGTTGAACTGTGAAGCATTTATTCCACGTCCATTTTCAGCAACTTCACCAAAGTTCCATCCTTCCCCATATCTGATGAAGGGATATAGCACAAGAAATGATATGGGCCAAAATTATTTCACAAGAAAAAAAAAAAGAAAGAGGCAACTTATGTTGGAAAAACTTGCATGTATAAGTCTGAAATGAGCCAAGACTTACAAATAAATTCTTGAACCATCAACTCCATCTGTTTCCGTTCTCAAGCTACCAATTGCAGATTTTGCTTTTACCTTAGGGACATATTATCACTCCCATGTAAAAATTGTAATATCACAACAAAACTAATGAAACCAGATGCTAACTTCTAACAAGAACACTAAAAGATAACTATCGATCCTACAAATTAAACCTGTAGAGGAAAAAGGTGCTTACCATTGTCTCTTTCATTAAATGACCCATAAGATCAAAACGGAAACCATCAACCTGACAGAATCAGCACATGACCAGCCAACCGGAATATACACGGTCAAAAAAACTTTAGTGTAATAATGCAGAATACAATAAACCTTGTCATGGGCAGTAGATCAAAGGTTGAAAGTTACAAGAAGAACAATTATATTTATTTTGGGAAGGGGAAGAAAGTAGTCAGTATAGATGACAAGCATGTACCTTATAGTTAACAACCCAGTTTAATAGATCATCCCGGATTAGACGATCAACCATATAATGCTCACTGGCAGTGTTGTTTACGCATGTACTGTTTTCAATAAAACCATCGTTGTTCCTTCTCAAATAGTAACCTGGAACTATCTAAGCATAAACAATTTGTCATGGAAGATAGAGAACTCACGCTAGACAGTTAGCTATCAGATTGAAATTAATAAAATCTCAGCTACGTGTTCACCTTATCAAGAACAGAGTCTTTGTCATGTGGCCCATTTGCATGCAAATGGTTGTAAACAACGTCTAAGACGACACTGAGACCAGTATGATTAAGAGCCTGCCAAAAGAAGCTACATATTGAGCCAACTCAAAATAGCTTGTACCATGAAATCATTAAGATCTGAGAATCACTAAAAATTTAGATTTCAATGAGCTTATTAGAATCACCAGCATCAGTATATTCCTTTTGTCCAACTTTTAATATCTAAACACGGGAAAATGCAAACCTGAACCATTTTTCTAAATTCAATTACACGGCATGGACCAGAAGGGTCACTAGCATAGCTTCCTTTTGGTACTCCCCAGAGCACAGGATTATACCTTCACAAAATAGGAAATTTTTTGATGAAGGTGATTATAATGAATGGAATAACTTGCGTATAACAAACTACCCCCAATTATAGCCATCATCATTCTGGATTTCCGTAATACGAGCTTGTGCCTCGGCTGAATCAGGTGGTAATCCTTCCAGCAGACTGGTATCTACAATTAGGAAGGTCATCATTATGTGTACAATAAAATTCAGATACAAAGTACGAGAAAACAGAAACAGGATAGACGACTTTGTTACTTTTGCTTATGTTTCTATTTGTCTGACGACTTAAGGTTTCCAGCTTTTGAGCTATATCTTTAGTGCAATAAATAAGGCCTCAAATTTAAGGAAAATATTGCATCTCAAGCATGAATTGCGAGCAATCTATTAAGTATGCGTTTGACACATCAAAGATACCGTACCTATAGACTTCCAGTTTTCTTTCTCATCATCAACATCCCCAAACTGGTATGTTGGAAGAAGATGTAGATGGGTAAGACCGGCATCCGCTAATTTCTGAAGATGTTTCACACCTGCAGAATCCTGCCAATAGATCTAATGAGATATGGCACAACACATGACGATACCAAGAATATTTGCAGAATAGCGAATGTGTCCGAATGAGTAGAAGTTTAACTAACTTTGGGGTCACGATCTGAGTTTACACAGCATATATAACACAAATATGATATAAAGTGGCTTATGCACATGTTTACAGTGATATTTGCACCTTTAAAGTGAAAGCCAGATATCCACCACGATTTTCATGCCCGACTGTCTCATCATTGGCACTGAAATAGCAGGTAAGAATTAGACAAACAAGAAGAAAGGGGAAACCTGCAATAGCAAAGTAAAAATGACTACACATTTTTAATAATGTAAAATCAGATAGGGCACATACTATTCTGTAATGAGAATTACTTGCTAAGTTTTGCCCGTAGTTTATATTCCATAGTCACAATGACAATTTTTCCATCAAAGCATGAATCTGCAAAATAGAGTCTAATTACCTGAAATCCCTCACATGCAGCTCATAAATACTTATATCTGAGTAGGATCTTAAGCATGGCTTCTTATCTGCTAATTTGTCCCATCCTTCAGGTTTTAGATCATCGGAATTAAGATTAACTAGCAAAGTTTTGCTACCATCTGCCGAAAGCCTGCTTGAGAAAATACAAATCATACATGGCTCATTTGGAAACAAATAGTATGAAGGATATGCCTTCAAGGCAGTTGGATAATACCATACCCTCGTGCGTAAGGATCATTTGCATAGCAAATTTCCACTTTCAAGGTGCTTGAATGATAGACTGATACTTTATACACATAATAGCATCCTTCCCAACAACTAGGTCCTTCAGTGGTCCACACACCATTAACCTCTTTGAGTGGGCAGATTTCCATCGGACCCTTGTCATGTGAGTTTTTGTAGATGCATACAGAAACTGCCTACTTAAATGTACAAATCAGCGCACAGAGGAGTTAATTATGTTGAAAGCAGGTTTAACCAAAGGTAACACCATTAACGTTTCCAACATGAGCATCATACTTGAGCAGTGGGGGCCCAGAGGTGAAGGGAGACAGCTTGTGATGTAAATTGTGCACCTAGGGGACCGTCATATGAGAACAATTCATCGAGGACGCCAGGCAATTGCAACCCAGTTCCCTGAATCAGCTGTCCTTCCGCTGCAGGTAATTAATCAACCATTAAATAGTTTAGTATCCATAGTTTCTTAGTGATGGCAATGAATTATCCTAAACAAGAACAGGAAACAAATAAAGCATAGAAAATGAATAGATAAACTGAAATTGTATTGAAAATTCTTACTGTCAACGCAAACAACAGCTAACTGGCTTTTGACAAGATCTCTGATATCCAAATCCGAAGGAACTTTGAACGGTTTGTAGTTTTTAATATGTGGAAACTTCTCAATTACCTGAAATTAAGACTTCCACCTTGAGAAAAAAAAAATCTTGCACTCATATGAAGCAAACACAAAGCAGAGAAGGCACAACTGACATTTGTATGAAGTGATCCGGATTCAGCTTCAAGCTTGAGTCTTAAATCATAACCTGAAAACCAATGAACTTGATTAAAATAAAATAAAAAAGCTTCACAGAGAAAATTAGAGATAAGATTAAGCACCATTCATTCCATCTTCGCTGAATGATAAACCAGCAACTTTGCTCGCATACAAGTAATAAGACCCTTCACCAACATCCACATTCCAAGCAATTACGCCTTGGGTAACCCAATAGGCTCTTGAATAGAGCAAACAATCAAGAACCTGATGACACAAACGTAGGGGAGAAAAAGCAAAAACAGCAACAAGATCGATCAACATTCTCCACCCCCACAAAACAAAATTCCATACCCAGCTAAAATATTAAAAAGCGTAATACCTGGGAATTCAGAGTGGAGACTTCGAGCGACATAGAAGATGCAGGGGAAGACGAAGAGCAGAGACAGCGCAGCGACTCGCTGAAATAAGTTCTCAAAGGCAATCTGCGACGGAAGTTAGAGATTGACGATACAGACCGTCGAAACCGCGATTGAATACGAAAATCAGCGGCGAATATCTGAGGAAGCGCGATGGAGCTTGAGTTGAGAAGATGAACGGAAGTGATCGGTGTCAGTGTCATTCTTCCTCTTCTCCGATTGAAGATAGTTTCCTTCCACTTCTTTAGATGTTCTTTCGACCGTTGGTTCATTAAATATCTCTATATTTGTTCTTTTGATCCCTGACTCTTTTTAGATCTTACAGATAATTCATATAACTACTCATTCTACTCAATAGACCCTGTAAGTAGACCTTTTGTAGATTGTGTCAAAGTTTTAACATAAAACACGTCGTTATATACAAAACATAAACTTTGATTATCTATAGATGAAAATCCAAATAAGCGATTTGGTAATAATTTTAGACACTAAGATGACAGAAGTGATCTATGAGTGTTAGCATGCATGCATGAGGAACATCCGGCCCATGCATACATGTAAGTATAATATTTGCTTCTAAAATTAAACAAGTAAATGGCATCATCTCTCACTACCCACTTACAAGTTTTTTGCTTCCACAAAGTAAGTCTGTGAATTTGTACGACAACACAAACGCCTTGAAATTCTGGTGATGCTTCTTGAAATTGGGTCCTTTACACACGCTGCACCGGAAAAGCGTTGTCCCGATCATGTTCTCTCAAAATCTATCAGAATGTATAAAGTTTCACATTAGAAGTTAAGAGCTTTCTACACAAATATATAAGGTGTATGAGCTACTCTATTCATTGTCAATTGGTTTTGAATTGGATGCTCATGTTTACTAATATGGTATCGGAGCTAAGATTAGCCCGACATGCAATTTCCTACAAAAATAGTTTCTCATATTATAAAGTGACCCGTATAATTGGCATGTATTATCGTGATATGTTCGAGATGTTAGTGCGTATTCCGCCCACATTTCGAGAAGACCTATTAGAATATGTAAAGTCTCATATTAGAAATTGTGAGCTTTCTACACAAATATATAAGGTGCATAGGGTACTACACTTCATTGTCAATTGGTTTTAAGTTGGATATCCATGTTTACTAATAAAAGCTGAACTCGTAAATTTCTGATTCGTTGAGGTCATGGAAACCTAGATCATCGTCTTTCCATTTACAATGAACCCTGAGTTTTTTGTGTTCTTCTACCATTTTGTTCTCTACATTTACATGGCTTGTAATGAAACAATGGAGGGTTATGATTACACCAATGGGTCATGAATTTAATTACTTCTTATGTTAATATATGAATCTAATAAATCTGTAATGTGAATATATATCGATAAAGATCTTAATTGGATTTGATGATGAAGAATTGAAGATGTACGTCCGATAACAATTGTCACACGGGAATGGTCTTGACCAACTCCAACAATTAGAATTTAAACACAAGAACAATTAGCTAAAAGTGAAAATAAAGTGGAAATTGTATATATATATATATAAAAATTCTTCCAACGACATGTACGTAAAACAAAAACCTAAACTGTTCTTTAAGATTCAAACAAAGGGGGTAGTGACACATGGCCATGCCAATATATGGCCACGTTTAAACTTTAAGTTGAATAAATGACTCGAAAGATAATTAAATTGTAATAAAGATTAATTGGAGATCAAATACTTTAATTTAAAGAGTATATATTCATCGACTAGGAAAACAAGCAAGTTAAACAAATTATTATCCGGATAAACTAAAAATCTTTAATATATTATTTGAAAAAAATTAAAAAATAACTTTATTATGATATATTATTAACAAAAACATTATGTTAACGTGTTATCATCACATTGATTTTCAAAATAAATATATAAATAAATTTAAGTTATTAAAATAATTATAATATATGTCATTGTTATTAATTTGGTTAGATAATCAATATATTTTATTAAATTAACCAAAAAATACTATTAAATTTGTAAAAAATAATTATTTTTCTTATCTTAATTTATATATATATAAAATTTCTTATTAAAAATAATTTAAAATAAATTATATAAATATTTAATTTATATTTGATAATAAACAATATTATATAATTTACGAATATTTTTCTTCATATAGAATGTGGCTATAAATCTAATTAAACATTGATTAGTCGAGAAGATAATATAATTGTATACTAAGATTGGATATGACTCAAAAGCATCACAATACTTGTTTATATTTCTTAAAAACTTTATTTTATTGATTCATCAGACGAATACAGAGATATATATTAACCAAGAATATATATTATATTTATATAGAACACTAATTTTTGAGGATGTGAGGACCATCCCACACATATTTTCTGGTGGGAGGATTTCCATCAAGAGAGAAATAGATTCCATCTTCTCTAGTAATCCACTTACAAGTGACCTCAAGAGCTTTACTCCACGAAGCATCATACGCCACAAACTCTTGATGATGTTTAAAATTAGGACCTTGATCCATTTTACATGAATAACGAGTTGTTCCCAAAATGTTATCACCAAAAGTAAACTCGTAATCTTCACCGATTTTCAAAAGTTTCTCACCAAGATCATCGCCTCCGGAACAATGAACCTTGAGGAGTTTGTTGTGTTCTAACTGGTTGCTTATCACAACTTTGCTTTGTCCTAACATGTGGAAACCATTGCTTAAGCCAATGCATAGGATGTACATAATCGAAATTATTACAAGGTTTCTCATTTTTTTTGTGTTGTAATTGAGAGATAGATTTGGATTTTTTTTGTGTTTATACTTTATATTTGTTTGGTATTTATATTCACATTTTTCGTTCATGAAATATGTTTTTGATATTTTTAAATTTGTGCCAAAATAGAAAATCCAAACGGTGTGGAATGATATCTTTACCAAAAAGTTCAAAAATGAGGCCTACACTAATTTTATGGTATAATATAGAAGTGAGAATTCGATTAACTAATTTGGATTTTTGGACAATATTATAACAAATATAAATCATAAGAAATCAAAAGATTATTTACGTTCTAATTAGTTCCGTTTGATTTTGGATAATAAAAAATTATAACAAAAACAGAAATAATTCATTAATATATTACAGATTTTTAGTGTATTTAATTTAATTAAACTATTAAATCTTAATAACTTTTAGTTAGTTAGTTAGATTTACTTTCATAAAAATTCAGATTTGATTTGATTTGATTTTAAGAATAGTTCGGCACAAAAATTATATTCCATCAGATTATTTTACAATTAATTAAGGTTCAGATTAAAGAAATTTTATTTGGTTGAAAAGGTTTAAAATTTTTACATATTTAAATATATAAAAAGTCTTAGATAAAATAGTAAAAAAAATTCTTAAGAATTTTTTTTAAAAATATTACGTTTGGATTGTATATATGAAATTTTCAAATTATAAAAAGTAAAATCTGTTTAAGAAGAAAATACAATACTTATGACTGCCCGATTCTTATCTTTACTATATATATCAGATTTAGATTCACGGCTTGTGCGGTTAAAATATTCATATATTATAACTAATTATTTATTTAGTAAATATAAATTAGAAATGCACATAATTTATCTTTTATTTAAAATATTTTTTTTTAAAAAATTATTATTGATTATACAAATGAATATATACAATAAAATTGGATTAACAAATAAATTTAAATTATCTATATATTAGATAAATAATATTATTAAATAGTTAAAAAATATATATGTGATCAATATTCAATTAATCTAAAATTTTATTTTATATTTTGTTTGACAAATTTTCAAAAATTTCTAATATTTTATTTTATATTATGTTTTTTTATTTCAAAATATTATGAATTTATATAGAGCATATTGTTAAATATTTGTGTAATATCATTTTCATAAATATTTTAGCAAATTATGTATTAGATATTATTTGACACGTCGTCGTGACACTTGTAAATCAGACATGAAAATAAGATTTCTTTATTAATTTTATTTTCAATTAGTATATTAAGAATGCTATTGATCAAATATTGTTTTTGGTATATATATAGGTATGAAAGTTTCAAACTTGTCAAAAGGAATTCAAAAAGTTTCAGAACAAACAATATAAAAAAATAATGATAGTTAGATTCAGTATCAAATCCATTTTTAAATCCGATCACATCTGTCCTTGTTTGAAATTGAAATACTATTCCTTTTTAGTTGGATTGAATATTCATAATCCTCAAAGATTGCACAAAAGATTTTGACGTACGTAGTCGATTGATTTGAATAAACAATAGACCGATCGTTTTTCTCCAAACAACATATATTACATTTATACTAACGACATGCATGCAGAAAAATATTTATAAATTATATTTTATTAGTAAATATAAATTAAATATTTATATAATTTTAAATTTTATTTAAATTATTTTTAATATTAATTTTTAATATAAATTAAGAAAATAAAAATAATTCTTTTTTACGAATTTACTAGTATTTTTTAGTTAGTTTAATAAAATATATTAATACTCTAACCAAATTAATAACAATGACATATATTGTAATTATTCGAATAAGTTAATCTTATTTATATATATTTTTGAAATTCATTGTAATGATGAAATGTAAGTATGATATTTCTGTTAATAATACGTGAAAGTAAAGTTATTTTCTTAAATTGCTTTTCAAATAATATATTAGAGATTAGGTAATAGCTTAAATCTATTTATATTTATTTGAAATTATTTATAAATTAACGTATTAAAAATTTAAAGAAATAAAAATTATTGTTTTTGCAAATGTAATACTATTTTTTGGTTAGTTGAATAAAATATATTGATTCTCTAATCAAATTAATATCAATGACATGTATTGTAATTATTCTAATAAATTAAACTTTTTTATATATTTAAGTTGAAACTCGTTTTAGTGTTGACACGTAAACGTGACATTTTTGTTATTAACACGTCATGATAATGTTACTTTGTTAAAAAAATTCTCAAATAATATATTAGGGATTATATGAATTTAAATCCAGATATTTACTGATTAATACGATTACAAATCACTAGCTAGAACACTACAGATAAATAAAACATAAACACAACACATAAAAAAACGTAACATATATTCAATCTTATACACAATAATTCAGATTTCTATTGTAAAATCTGTATACATGTCAATCAATTATTACAAAGGTATTATAATCTTGCATGAGACTGACATGCATACGTAAACAAAGAAATATATAAAACCCTAATCATTGGATAAGGTCGATAGTTTATGAAGGTGCAGTGAGATTCCAATCATATTTTTTCTCTGGAAGATTACCATTGGGTTCTGTTCTGTAATAGATCCCATCATCTCTTCCTATCCAGTAATAAGTTGGTCCATACTCCGATTTCCATTTGGATTCATATGCAACGAACACTTGGTGAATCTTAAAAGTAGGTCCTTTCCACATACGACACCAGAAAAGGGTCGATTTCCATACATTATCGTTAAATTCAAATTCTTTACTTTGGCCAACTCGCAAATAATGGTCACCAAGATTGTTGTCCTTTGATTTACATCGTACCGCGAGTACTTGATTGTGGAGCTCGTTCTTCAGCAAGAGTTTACTTATTCCGGTTGTGTTTCCGATGCATAGACTCAGAAGAATCAGAAAGATTAGTAAATTGTTCATTTTAGTTTGGAACTTTTTTTGTTTGCTGAGTTATTCTCTTACATTTTGGGTATTTATCACATTTTCGTGCTAAGACTCTCTTCTCATCTATTTTTGACTGGCTAATCTTCTTACAGCCAAAAATAACAGTCGCAGATTTGTTTCTTAATTTTTTCTTCACACATTTATTTCTTATTTTCGCAGATTTGTTCTTAATTTTTATCTTTGCAGATTTGTGTCTTTATGTTTATCTTTACAAATTTGTTTTTTAATTTTTATCTTCGCAGATTTGTTTCTTTATTTTTATCTTTGCAGATTTGTTTCTTTATTTTTATCTTCACATCACTATCTTTTTCTTAAACACAATTATTTTATCTTGTTTTGTCATTTTTAATGGTTTAGTATTTACAATTAGTTGATTAAATCATGTAACTATAGTAACACATTTATTTTCCTACATCTTCTATGGTTTTAGAAAAAAAAAATATCTATATATATATATATATTTTTTTTTTAAAGTAGTAAATAATGTTTCTAGTTTAGAATATGTTACGGTATATATAAACATATTGAATACAAGGATATATTATATTATTTATCAACACTTAGATAACTAAATTTAGATTTATAAATAGTAAACCATCGGGGAAAAAACAAGTGGTTGTACCACTTATACGTTCATTTTAAAAGTGTGTAGTTCGACTTCACCGTTCCTCGCATGAAGGTGCTAATATTTGTATGAAGATATTGTATTGGATCGTTTCGTTGTGATCCAGTAATTAAATAAATAGTAAACCATCAATACTAAAGTCTAAACTCAAACCTAAAATTTTTTAAACCCTATTAATAAATTCAGAATGCAAAATTATATCTTTTATTAATAGTAAATAGTAATTAAGAACATGTTATAGTACAAAGAGACATAAAATAAAATAGTCTACTATACTATTCATCATAACAGTTAAATAAATCAATGTTAGATTTAAATATTGAGCCCTAAAACTAAAAGGGTAAATGCAAAAAAAAATAAGTTACAAACTCAACTAATATTTCAAAATTTGTGTTATATCATATGGTTATTATATAGAACGAAATAAAATAATGTATTATTTTGCTTTATATATTACATCAAATTCTTTTAATAATTACTTATTCATTTCTTGATAAATTTGTACCCCTAATTTCAAATCATATCATAGCCCAAAAAATTTAGTTACTTTGTTAAGTTAAGAAATTATGAAAAAGTTATAAATATGATATAAAAGTTAAGAAATTAGAGTAATACTCTAAAATAGTACCTTTTAATTTTTTTCTTTCAAATCTAGCATTTCAAAATTAAATTCCTAAAAATAGCACAAATATTTATGTAAAAAATACTTATTTATTTTAAATAAATTATATATAAACTTAAAGTATTATATTTGGGTTCATTTTTTTCCAATTTAGGGTTTAATTTTTTTCTATTAAAATATAGTTTTAATGTATTTTAATCTTAAATTTGTGTTATTATTAGAAATTTAAACTAGTGATGCTATTTTTGGAATAAAAACTTCGAAAGATGCTATTTTAGACATTTGCCCAAGAAATTATATACATGCACTTTCGGGAAAACAAAAATAATTTCAAAAGGTCAATCATTTGCTTCTTCTTCTTCTACTTTCAGAAATATATACAACTTAACTAAAATAAAATATATATTTGACATTCATGTGTATACTAAAAGACAACTTTTAATCCTCTCATAAATTATACATGCAATATTTTTGTAGATAATGTAGACAAACATACATCATTAATCTCAAAAAATATAAAACATAAAAACAACAAATCATATATATAAATATGTATAGGTTAATTAAAAACAACTAGTTAAATATAGATAAAATGAGTTAAAGCCAAGGATACATAAATTCAGCAGTCCTACGATCCATAACCAAATAAATACCCTTTTCCACAGCTAACCATGTTGCATTTGCTTTACTCTTTAATGAATCATTCCATTTTGATTTGTAAGAAATAAACTTTCTGTGATGATAGTCATATCTTAGTTCGCATTGAAAGAGTGTTTCACTGAAATAAGCATCGTTGAATCGCCAAACTTGTGATTGTTCATTAAGCAAGTATTGGACCTTAAGATCATCGTTCTTTGAAAAGCAATGAACCATCAATTTTGTTCTCTTTTTGAACTTGTTTACGACCATCAATACGTTTCTTCCATATGTATCTCCGATTAATAACCCTAAAACAATGAGAACAATTGTCACATGTTTCATTTTTGTTTTTTGAGGAATGTTAGATTAGTATTTTTTTGTTTCTGTTTAATAAATGTTGTAATTTTATGTATTTATATACAAATTTCAGTTTTTTTTCTTGGGTTATGCGTTAAAATCTGCCTTATTTATCCTAAAATGTATGAGGCTATTTTTAAACAGGTTAAATTTGAAATGTCTCTAGATAGAATTCAAAATCAATCAAGTTATTAATTCATTGAAGATGTTGTAGATAATTACAATTTTTGTAGAGAGGATAAGAGATTTTGGTATCAATTTTTGAAGAGTTAATAAAGATACCAAATTTATTGGACATTTTTAGGACAACAACAACGGTTTTACATATGTCATTTGGCATTCGTGTTTGTAATTATGTTTATTTTGTCGCACTTGGGACCTTTTCCAAACGTAAAATCTCAAACGAATATTTTTTTTATTGAATATAGTTCAAACTAGATTTTGACCCACAGTTTGTGGAAAAAGATATCCATACATTTTAATTAGTTATTTGTTTAGTTAACATAAATCATATATATATACATATATATATATATAATTGATCTTATATTTAAAATTATTTCTCTAAAATTTTTAATATTGATTATGAAAATGAAATATATAATGAAATCGGATTACACAAATAGATTTAAATTGTATCTATTTTAGATAAAATTATAGATCTGATAAATATTCAATTAAACTAAACTTTTGTTTTATATTTTGTTTTAACTAATTTTTAAAAATTTATAATATTTTGGTTTATATTGTATTTGCATTTTATGATAAAATATATTTTATGTCAAAATATTAGAAATTTACATATAATATACTGTTTAATACTAGTTTTCGTAAATAGTATAGTAAATTATATCTTATATTATATTTATTTTTAAATGTTCCAATATTATGACAAATCAACGTAATATATTTGTAAATTATACGTCAACGTAAAATTAATTTATTAAAATGATTTTCAATTAATATATTAGAAATGTGTTCTAATTAACAAATTTCGAGTTTCACGGTTACTTAGAAAATTGTATTGTTTTTGTAAATTAGAATTGGTCAGATCACATCGATATATATTAGCTAGCCGCTTGTTTATACATTTTTAAAAAAGATAAATTAAAAAATTTGGAAAACATCAAATAATAAAAGTATAATTTATAATATTATGACAACAAGAAGAACAAGAAATAAAGAAGTTACCAACCATACATTTTGACAGGAGTATGATCCTTATCACCAGACAAATAGATTCCATCATCTCTAGCATCCCAAAAGTATACTAAACCAAATTTAAGAAAATAAGGAGATTCTTTATATGCAATAAATTCTCTAGTAAATGTAAATCCAACTCCATGAGATAATATACATTTGAAAAGAGTTCCACCAAAGAAATTGTCCCCAAATTTGAAATGATATATGCCTCCATGTGGTAGTATGTGAACTCCAAGATCATCTTTGTCAGATATACAATGAACTTTGAGAACATCATTGTTTTTGCTAATGGAGTTTGTAAAAACTAATTGGTTTTTTGGCCACAATTTGCTTGTGTTGTTTACTCCAACACACAAAGCAATTACAATTAAGAAAACAAAGACACTATTCATTCTTTTGTGTTTTTTCTTTCGATTTTTCGTATATGTTTTTATGAGTTTATTCGACTGAGAATTGAATATATATATATACATTGAAGTTTTTTCATGGATGGTATCTTATTAATGGAGTAATGTGTTTAATTATATCAGTTTTGGAAAACTTATTCAACGTTTCAACTCTTACATTTGTCATATGCATTAATTGTTTTGTTTTTCATATACAAATATAACATAATGATAACTATATTTTGGTCAGATTTTTTTCTCGTTTTTTCGAAATTTCGAAATTCTAAAACTAAAGTTAATTTTGGTCAACTATATTAATAAATAGTTTAAACATAATATTTAATTATTATTATTATTATTATTATTAGTGTAAAATTAATTTTTCAAAAAAGGAAAAAGCGCTCTAAAATCACTCTTGCATTAACTGGCAAAAAATAATGAAGTACTTTAATATATAAACTAGATTTATACCCACGATATGTGTGGAGAAACATATTCATAAATTATATTTTATTAGTAAATATAAATTAAATATTTATATAATTTTAATTTTTATTTAAAATTACTTTTAATATTAATTTTTGTATATATAAATTAAAAAAAATAATTATTTTTATAAATTTAATAGTATTTTTTGGTTAGTTTAATAAAATATATTAATAGTCTAACCAAATTAATAATAATGGCATGTATTATAATTATTCGAATAAATTAAACCTATATATATATTTATTTGAAATTTACGGTAATGATGAAACGTAAACATGGTATTTATGTTAATAATACGTGAGAATAAAGTTATTTTTTAAAATTATTTTCAAATAATATATTAAGGATTAGATAATAACTTAAATTTATTTATACTTATTTTAAATCATTTATAAATTAACGTATTAAAAATTTAAAGAAATAAAAATTACTGTTTTTGCAAATGTAATACTATTTTTTGGTTAGTTGAATAAAATATATTGATTATCTAATCAAATTAATATCAGTGACATGTATTGTAATTATTCTAGTAAATTAAACTCTTTTATATATTTAATATGAAACTCGTTATGGTGTTTACACGTCAGCCTGACATTTTTGTTATTAACACGTCATGATAAGATTACTTTATTAAAAAAAATTTCAAATAATATATTAGAGATATATATATATATATCATAATTTACTTAATGAAAAATTTGGCATATGAAAGGGCTAGCTTTAAATCGGAGCGTAAGAAATTGAAAACTGTACTACTTAATTACTTGATTAATAGATACTAATTCAAGGAAAATTAAGATACAATATAAGTGTATATATATTATATATATATAGCTTAAGTAAAAAAGCAATTAAAGTCCAAAGAGAATTTTGACTTGGATGACGTACAAAGCATGAAATACGCTTTTGAAATGGAGATTGAGAACTGAGAAGACAAAAAAAGGCCAAGACAATTTGTGTCTGAATGTGTCTACTTTTACGTGTTTAGCGTTTGTATTTACGTTACCATTTCTTTTTAGCATTCCAAATCTGAAACGATCATCTTTTTTTTAATATATAAATCTCAAACGAAAATCCTTTTGTTTGCGGAATTCCAAAAATTTATAATTCACATATCTCATTTAAAGACAATTTTACGGGAAATCGAACAAATGTATTGCTTATACACTACTTCAAGGAAAACTAAGATAACAAAGTAACGAGAAGAATAGAGAAAGTGATAATATAGCTTACACTACGGATGAAGTTGAAGATAACATTGACTTGGATATACAAATGAAGTAAGCTCCTGAACGCATCTTAAGATGAAAAAAGGCCAAGACAATACTCAAGATTCAGAATTCTCGCCGCATCTTCACTTTAAGTGAGACTTCTCTGTATGATTGGACTTTCTCTGCGGCATGTCTGGATGGTCTTCCGACAGATGTTCTTCTCATCGTTCCTTCTGTTTCATCAGCTCTAGTCTTCTTCCTTGATTCTCTTTCGTGGTCCTCTTCAGAAACTGATGATGATTTCATAACAACACACATCTCTCTGGCTCCGTCTTTGATGGCTCCATCGGTGTCTGTAGCTGTTTGAGATTTACCCTTTGTTGATTGCCTTCTCATTGAGATTCTGACAAGCACACCACAAAGGTAACAGTCATATTTACATCATTGAGAATCTAAACTCATCAGCCGAAATGCGGGGAGTTGACTATCACTAGCAAACCTGCGTTTCCCATTTGTATCTTTTGTGACATGTCTGTTTTCAGATGGTTCCACAGCTTCAGATCTTGATCCATCGCTAACTAAGCTTCTGAAATATTATTCAGGAGAGAAAACGCAAGTGGTATTAGCTAACTCAACTTCTATGCTACCACCAATTAACGGGATAGAGAAATGCTAAAACTGATGTTTCAACAAACCCTGGATCATCAGCATTCAAGGTTTCAGTCACTTCCGGTTCTATGAAATCAAACCTTGCAGACTCTTGTCTTGAAGAGACTCTGCCCACCAATACAAGATATTAGTGACCTCTGATGCATTTTTTAGTGACATCTATAAAGGATACCACTTGTAAATAGGACGTTATTCAGTCTCTTACAAACCTTCTTCTCTTGATCGTCTCCCTGACTTCGTCTCTCTCATGGAAGCTTTTACATGGTTCAGCTTCTTCAGGCCTTAACCGAGCAGACCGTCTTCTCAAAGAGAGCCTGTCAGTGCAATACCCTATTGTCCATTACGATTTTGCAGCAACGTAGATAATTAAAGTGGAAAGAGAACATAAAAAAACACTAACAAACCTTGCGGTTTCTTTAGTTTCTTTGGCATCATCCATCTCAAGCAATTTTTCCATTTGTTCAGTTTCTTGAACATCAATCCTGCTAGATTTCCTTCGTACACATTGCCTACGACAAAACAACAAGACAAAAGAACAAAGCACAAATAAGATATTCTTGTCTTCCCCTTGTTTTGGAATAGAAATTGATATAAGACATGTAATATATGAACCTCTTGCTATGTACACTGTCTTTTACCGGGTTAGCTACATCAAGAACAAACTTCTTGTTGACAATACTGTCAACAATTTGGTTTGCCTCTTGACAGACAACCCCCTTTCCGATGTCATCTTCAGTCTGACAGGTCACTTCAGGGATACCAGTAGTATCTATTACTCCAGAAACTTTCCTACAAACGAAACAATACCAATTCAGGTTTACTTGACTACCAAAAGCTTTCACAGAAAACATGGATGAAATATTAAGCAGATTTCGACCTTTTACTCCTAGTTTTCTCTTGAACTTGTATTGGCTTTACGTTGGAGCTTTCCGAAGCTGAAAATGAAACAATATAGAGTAAGGATGCAAAAGATGGTTTCTAGGATCAATAATGAATCTAAGTAGAACAGTTTACGTTTTATCCTAGATGAACGCTTTCTCTTGGTGTCTTTATGATTAATTTCATGCGCCTGAATTTGTTTGCTATCCCCATCAGAAACGTTTGCTGGAACCTTGGAGTCAGCAACAAAGCAAAATAGCGTGAAAAGTGAAAACATTGTAGTCCTAAAGGTAATAATTTGCTATTCTGATAATGTCATAAAAGACATTTCAAGTAAGCACCTTATCTTTCAATTTCTGATGTGTAGATGGAAGTGCTTGCTCCTGGACGAAATTAGGTAACAAATTCTCAACTTTTTTCTCAGATAACTATAGTAAATGGAAATATGCAGAACAAGGGGATAACTTGCCTCAAGCTGCATTTTCCTGGCCTCGAGTAATACATTCTTGCAGCCAAGTTCATGCTGAAGTAGCTTGAGCTGAAAATGTTCATACAATGTCAGTTGATCGAAGAACTTGTAATATGATGAAATAGGAAAGCCTCGCTTTGAGAAACTTCAGTTTCAGGAAAGCTTACTCTGTCTCTGTTTGTATTGAGTTCCTGCCAGGTAAAATATAAAAAAGAACAACGAAGGCATACTTTAATCATATAGTTTCAAATTATCTCACAATCATCTCAAAAACTGAACCATAGAAAGATGGGACACACCGCCAACATATTACTGTTTGCCTGTGCGAGCTGCAAATTCTTTTCCTGCACATTCCGTAAGTTGATCCTCATTTTCTGAAACTCAACACCGCTCAGCTCGATGATTTTACTGCACCCACAAAAAAAAACATTACCAACAAAATAACATTCATCAAACTCATAAGCCAACATATTTTAACGAAAAAGATGGATACTTTCTGTGTGCTAGGGCTTTCATCAATGTCATGTTTTCCTGCAAAGGCAAATCAACAAAGCAACAAAATTAGCAAAAAAATAGTGTGCCACGATTCAACAAGATGAAAGTGAAAGGCAATGCCTTTTGAAGCTTTTCAGCATATTCTTTGGAAGAGAATGGCATATTTTGTTCATGGTGCGTCTCTTCTCTGTTAATTTGCTTCGCATGACCCTGCAAGTTGCTAATATCCGCCAGTTTTCTCCTCTGTGCACTGCTCATAAAAGATTCCAGAACGCTCGTCTTTCCTTTTCCTTTACGAACAGGAACCTCTGCCAAATTCATCAGGGTGTTAGCGCAATCCCTAACAATAAAGTCAAAATTAACAGCTAGTAAAAAACTTACGCAACGGAATAAACCCTAAATTCAGGACAACAAAAGACTGTCTTGAGCACAAATTGCAGCAAATGAGAATGAAGCAATCGGATGCGAACAAGAATATGTATTCAATAACAAGACTCGCAGCATATTATATTCCGAAAAGCATAAAAGCCAATTTACAATCTCAATGTGAGAAAACCATTAGAAGTTGAAAGGGGGAAAACAAATGTCCGAGATGCGAGCAGTCAATTCCATAACAAAGGGAAACCAAATGCGAAGAAAGATGGTGTTAATTAAGATGCAATTCGAACCTGCAGCAGCATAATTATCATCTTCGAGAACCGTCACAGAGTTCATGGCGAAGGCGAATCGAGAAACCCTAATCACTTTTACTGGATCGGTGTTTTGAAATCGAGAGGAGGGAAGACGAAGGGAGAGCGAGTGAGGATTTACGACGAGAGATCCTGAGGGTAAAAGCGTAAACTTCTATGCGATTATTATTTAAACGACATACTATTATGTCGTTTTAGTGTTTGTATTGTATTTGTATTTATCTATGCATTTCCTGCCAAATCGATCAATCCATAGTCCATACGATTTTTTTGGTACACGTAGATATAAATTTATCAAGTGTTTAAGATTAGATTAGTAATAATTTAAGTTAAAAAGATAACTAATAAAAAAAATTTAGGTGTAAAAAAGCTATAGTTTATAAAGAAATGGATTATATATGGGTTCTTGTATATATTTTTGTCTAGTGGCCAAGACCGGATCTGAGTCCAAGTAAATAAAATCCGTGATTATGGTTTTCAATATTAATACAAAAAATCAGTTCTTATTCCAAAAATATTTTTAGTACAATGATAAATAAAAATAAATTATTTATTTAAGTTTTTCGATTCGAATCCATATAACAACATAATTTTAAAAAATTACAACGGTCCATTTTTTGTAGTATAAAACAGTATATTAGTTTTTTTAGTTTACGTCCCTTTTAAATTTAGTTCCGGCTTTGCTAATGGCCTAAACTATTAAATTCCCTCTTCCTCTATCTATTAATATTATATCTGCTTTATGTTAATGAAATATCAGACTATAATTTTTGTGAAATTATGTTATAGTACTAGAGAATTGCTAAAGATTCGTTGATGTCGATCATTAGGGTTTTGGTTTGTATATTTTGATTTTTAGGGTTTTGGTTTTAAAGAAATGTAACAAATGTAAAAACAATGTACAGATTTCATAGAACGGGCAAAAAAATTTTTTTTGAGTTTTTGGTCTTAGTTCATCTTTGAGCTTTAATTAGATGTTAAGAAAAATACATATTAGTTAATAATTTTTCTGTTGATATTTACATTTGTTTTTCGGGTATTTACAAATTGCAAGACTTGAATTTTTAATCAATTTTTTATACAAAATACATCATTTATATTTTACGCATATAAACATCTCTAATGAAAGGGAAGAATAAATAGATTAGTTATTAAATCATCTCTATGTTTATTATACAAATATATAGTATATGTAGAGTTTGATTATATTTTATTTCGTACGAAAATATTAAATTTTTGTATAAATTTTCATACGAAAATATTAGTACTATTGAGTCGGTTCCTTTGAATCCGGTGAAGAAGAAAACAATGAGATTATACATCAATAGCTGCCATGCACCTGGCTGCAATTCCACGTCAAAGTATTATCCTAATCAACTATTTTCCCATTTGACTTTAAATATCTTTTAAAAATTATATTTTCTTTTGATTTAAATGTTATTTAAATTAACGTAGAATTTTATATAAAATTTCAATTTGGACTATATTATTAATAACAATACATAGATGTATGATAAATATTTTAATATGTTTCTTATATGACATAGAAGTTATATATTTAAACCTTTTTAATTAGAGAGAACCAAACTGGTTTTCGCCTTCAATCTCACCAAAAGGGCATTGGAATTTAAATATTTTTCCATGGATCTTCTATATAGAGCCGATTTTGTTGAATTAATGGTACATAGTTTGCTTTTGTATTTCTGTCTTATCCTATCACTTTCCTCTTGTTATTTTATTTTTTATTTCTGGATTTCAACATTTTGTTCTTTTCATTAGATAATCGAATATGGACAAGTTGTTGGGAGTCGCATTCTCAACTAAAATTAACAAATATATTATTGGCTAAATAAACTTAACTAAAACATTTATTAAGTATACATTGAACTTTTTACCAAAAAAGTATATATTGAACTTAGACAGATAAGTGATGTTGGTTTTGTAGCCGCAGTAATATGTGGTTTTGTCATGTGGCTAAACGTTGTTCGTTTGACGACCGTAATTTTTTGTGGTTAAACGCTGCAGTCGACCGCAGAAAACTGCGGTAAAAATTTTTAACTGTTACGAAATTATAGCGTTTACGATCAAACAATTGCGATACAATCTGCGGCGATAACTTTTGGCGTTCAAACGAGTAACAATATTATAGTGTCTAAGCACAGCGTCTGACCACAGGTCGCTGCCGCAAACGTTGCAGCAGATAAACGAACAGCGCTATAGTTTTGATTTTTGATGAAAATAATTGCAACTAAGTTAATCATAACTTATTAATAGGCATAGTTAAATGAAGAATAAAATGTTAGGTAAATTATTCAACTAAGGTCAAATCCTACTGATTATGTTCTTTTTCTTCCACCTTAATTTACTTGAAAGAAATTCAAGACATCAATAATTGAGGATCATGTTACATATCTTTAATCCATCATTTTTCTTTATTTTAAAACTTAAATATGTTATCTTTGGGGGCAAAGAGCTTAGTTATGTTTCGCTAAATCTAAAAAAAAAATACTTTGATCCATCCAAAATTCCATCAATTTTTTTTTCAGTGAACCATAACTTACCGACCCAATAGTTTAATATTTTTACACGAATATTTATTACTTTTATACAAGGAACGGTGACGTGGAGTTCAGCAGCCTGCGATGGGCAATGATGAATCTATATAAGATGTAACGCTACTGTACCAGTTTTTATACAGAATCAACTGATTTAATCAGTATAGTCTTGAACCAGAAAAATGGTGAGGATTTATGACGGAGATCGAAGAGTTTGAGGCAATTCGGGAGAATTACCCGACTTTCTCCCTTCAACATGTTGCAAGGAAGAGCAATTCCCAAGCGCACGCCCTAGCAAGACAACCCAAGCATAAAAACTCGATATTTTCCTACATTAACATTTCGATACCATAATGGTTCGAAGATACGAATGGTATCTTCTAACCAGGAAATGATTGTGGTGTTACTCGAAAATGACAAAAAAAAGTACAAAGGACGGTGAAGTCGAATTCCACACATTTATAATGTACGTATAAATGGTACAATCACTAAACGATTTATTACTCTTCCATCAAATTAATTTAGTTAAAAGGTTTTGCGCATTCGTAATAACCTAAAAGCATATAACTATCAATTTTAAAAGGAATTATATAATGTTCGAGAGGTAATCTTGGATATAATTAGGAAGCATAATATAGTCAAAGGCCACGATTGCATCAAGTATACGATTCAAATGTAATGGTAACTTTTTGTATAGATCATAAAATGGAGAATCTGCCTTTTATGTAAGAAAAAAACTGCCTTTTTGTTTTAAGTTTTAACCTCTCGACAGAAAATTTATCTTTACTAAAAGAATTTCATGTTTCTTGAACAGAAATTTCGAAACTTTAAACGTAAACAGGTAAATATTTGTATACAAAATTGTGTCGAATTTAATGAAAGTGAAGGCTGCCAAATCCATAAAAAGATTGTTTTTTGAGAGAGGGATGTGTAGATGATTGGGTAACGAAGGTTAACTGAGTCACTCTTACAAAAGCAAGAATCTGAGAAGGAGAGAGATAAAAGTTTTAAAGCCATTTAAGGATTCTCTGTCCCTTCACACACTCTCTCTCTCTCTCTAACCTTCTTTTCTTCTACTTGAAACAAACTAGAGAGATTGAAGAGATATAAGAGGGAAACACAAATAGATTCTTTTGACCCTTGTCTATTATATAAACCCAATTTGCACAATTCCCCATAAAACCAGATATTAGAAACTTCAGTTTCTGATCTTGGTGATCTTTTTCAGAAGAGAGAGAGAGAGAATCAGACAATTATAATGGTGGCTCATAAGAGCATCCTTATTCCTCAAAAACTAACATGCATTTGCATTATCTGGTTTTGTCTCTTTGTTTCGTTCTCTCACCATGGTAAAGCATCTTCTTCACCCTCATCATCATCAACCTTAAAAAAGTTCGTCCATCGTTCTCTCCCACACCAACACCCATTCCCTGAAGATGTTGTTCTTAATGTTCAAAGGTATAAACTTTTTTCTTACATTTTTATCTTCTGAGTCTTTCTCGTTCTTAAATATTCCAACTTAGATTTTGGAATAACAATGGCATTTTAAGAAACAGAGCATCATCTCATTCTCCTCTGTTTCTTTCCTAACATCTAAACATTCTCTGTTATCAGAAAACTCAATGATTCTCTCTTCAGAAGAAACCTACTCAGTTACCAACAAGACGACGATACGACGGCCTCGACGCCAATACCTTCTTGCATCACCGGGAACCCAGTCGACGACTGCTGGCGCTGCGACCCAAACTGGTCGGAAAATCGCCAACGCCTCGCCGATTGCTCAATCGGCTTTGGACAAGGAACACTCGGCGGTAAAGGCGGACGATTTTATCTAGTCACCGATTCCTCCGACAACGACGCGGCGAACCCAATTCCTGGAACACTTCGTCACGCAGTGATTCAGCCGGAACCACTCTGGATCGTCTTCTCCAGCGACATGGGAATCAAACTCAAACACGAGCTAATCATCGGAAGTTACAAGACAATCGACGGACGAGGAACGAATATCCAAATCACCGGCCATGGATGCCTCACGATCCAGCAGGTGAGCCACGTTATCATCCATAATGTCCACATTCACCACTGTAAACCCTCCGGTAATACTCTGGTCGCTTCGTCTCCGACACACGTCGGATTTCGAGGAATCTCCGACGGAGACGGAATCTCAGTCTCCGCCTCGCATCACATTTGGGTCGATCACTGCTCTCTCGGTTACTGTGCGGACGGACTCATCGACGTTATCCTCGCATCCACCGCCGTCACAATCTCCAACAACTATTTCTATCACCACGACGAGGTTATGCTCTTAGGTCACGACGACCGGTAAATATTACCATGTTTTTCTTTCATCATGATTTCAATTAAAACATAAACAATTGAATTGACCAATTTAACTCAAATATGTTAACATTTGATCATGGGCATTGTATTATAAAGGTACACGGCAGACTCGGGCATGCAGGTGACAATTGCATTCAACCATTTCGGGGAGGGGCTCGTGCAGAGGATGCCGCGGTGTAGACACGGATATATCCATGTCGTGAACAATGATTTCACGGCATGGGAAATGTATGCAATTGGCGGAAGCGCTAATCCTACGATCAATAGTCAGGGTAACCGTTATACCGCACCTATCGATCCAAATGCCAAAGAGGTAAAAAATCTTTTATTCAACACATCTATAACCCTGCATTTTCTTAAAATCTTTTATTCAACACAAATGACAATTCGTTCATGATAGGTGACGAAGCGAGTGGACACAAACGAGAAACACTGGGGGAAATGGAACTGGAGAACGGAAGGAGATGTGATGGTTAACGGAGCCTTTTTCGTACCGTCAGGTGATGGAGTGAGTCCAGCGTATGCTAGAGCCACCAGTCTTCAAGCCAAAACCGCCGCAATCATTGATCAGCTCACGGTCAACGCCGGCGTTTTCGGCGATCCCAGGTACTCTTATATTATCTACTAAGTGCCTCATCCACCCAAACTAGCATCTTTCTTATTACGGTTTTGCCCCACTTCTTTCTAAAGTCGAATTTTCCTCCATTATTCCAACACTATTAGAAACATATTTTCATAATTCTTTTAAAAGTTTTAAAATTGATGTTAATATTCAAATTTATCTTCATATAGTAAATATAGTTTCAAAAATTATATTTTTTTCTGACGCAAAAAGCAATACTTTTTCCTTTAATTTTTGTCAAGAAATAGAAACATGACATGCTGTTGACACAAAAGGTAATAACTATACATGCATGAAATAAAAGTTTTTGGATTGTTAGAAGTTAGTGAAGTTATAAAGACAATTCCAAAATGTCAACAAAGATAACCATGACGATAACATGAACACGTATAAAAGCTATTCTTTTATAACTTTATTTCCGTCAACTACACGAATTTATACGAATAAACTTACTTTCACATATACTTTTTGGGTCTTTTATAAATTACATAAATTATGCTTTTCTTTCATAAACTATATAAACTTCATAAATTATTCTAATTACAAAAATTCTGTCAATGTTTAAACGTTAAATTATTATTAAACATTGTGTTACTTCAAAAATATGATTTTAATTTCAAAATAAACCAATTTAAAACCAGATTTTCGAATTAGAATCAGATTTAATAATTATTTAACGCATAAACATTAATAAAATTTCTGCAATTAGAAAAATTTATGAAATTTGTGTAATTTATGAAAGAAAAATACAGTTTATGTAGTTAAAATAAGACACGGGTAGAAATAGCTTTAGTCGCATAAGTTTTGTAGTTGACAGAAATAAATCCTTCTTTTATTGATTTTTCATATCTAGAAAAGTTTTCCTTTTTTCTCCTTTTTTATAAATATTCATCTCACACGTGTGAAGCGTGTGGATCAGAGATCTAAACCTCTAAAAGATGAAAACCCCAAAAAGCTTTCTAGAGTGTCTAATCTTATATGCTTTTCTTGATGCTTTGTCTTATTTTTCCTCTTCTACATGCAAAATCAAAAAAAATCTATTAAAATTATTCATTTCCTCATTGTCATTTCTTCAGCAAATTAGGGTTTAGTGGTTCGCTTTATTTGAAGATATGGTATATCTTTAGATCCCAACAACTAAATGTTGACTATAAAATAAAAAAGATTCATGTCCTTATTAGTAAGTTCTTCACCAAAGTAGGGTTTTAGTGGTTATCTCCCAAATTGGAAGAACTTTAAGAAAAGGAAAAATTGATTCATTTCACACATTTAGCATTTTGATCATCTGATTAACTTTATAAAATGGATAGGTGATATAATAAAGATGGATTTATATTCGTATTATATTCTCTTTATTAAATGAATTGCTTTCCAGCAAAAACAATAAGTGGGAGAATATAGAATATATAGATTCGATCTACGTAGATTGATGTAGAACAAACATTCATTATATATAGACACATATCATATGTATATCTTCATGACTTACTTTGTGTTGTATAATCAAATATATATATTAGTTTGAAGCATTGATTTCAAATTTCTTGTTTTTTACAGAAACTTTTCTTTTTAGATTTGAATCTAAAAGTAAAAAGTTATAAAAACATGTGAAGCAAAGATTAAGTGAAGCATATGCATGTGATGGAACAACTTGTGTTTTCGTCTTTACTTTCCCTTTTGAACATTTTACATTAATTCGTCTATTTTGATCAAAGACTCATGTCATTGTTAGTATCTTTTTGACACAACGTAACACTTATTAATTATTATTATAAGTGTTGATAATATTGTTTGGTGGTGTAGTGGGAGAAACGGCCAAGGAGGGGGATTTACCGGAATCACGGACGGTGGTGGGACCATCACACGAGGTTATAGTAAAGGTGGACCCGGCGGCGATGGTGACGGCAGCCATGATGATGGACTTTTCTCAATGATATTCGGTAGTAATAACAATGCGGCCGCGGCGGCTCTAAGGCCGGGACCGGGACAAGTCTGGTCGATTCTTATCACTATCGTTTTATTTTGGTATTTTCAACACCATACGAGATGATAATTTCATTATTGGTTTAAATGATTGTTATTTATTTATATATGGTATATCAAAGAAAAAACAACGAATGAATATACACATTATATATGTAATATAGGTATACACGCATTTGCAAGTTGTAGAATATGGGAAATGTATAAAATATTTGTATTCTTGTTTGATGGCTTAACCTCTTTTTGGTCCCAAATTGGGACGTATCAATTGGCTGGAGGAATCTTTAGTTCTTCACATATTATATATATATAACAAATTTTTACTTTCGTCAACTACACGAATTTATACGAATAAACCTATTTTTACCCGTATTTTTTGGGTTTTTTATAAGTTACATAAACTGTATTTTTCTTCCGTAAACTACATAAATTTCATAAATTATTACAATTACAAAAATTTCATTAATATTTACACGTTAAATTGTTATTAAACCTTGTTTTACTTCGAAAATCTGGTTTTAATTTTAAAATAAATTCAAGTTAAAACCAAATTTTCGAATTATAACAAGATTTATTAGTTATTTAACGATAAACATTAATAGAATTT